>CM034355.1:100897700-101063491 GCA_019925275.1 Mytilus edulis | reverse complement strand
ACTCAATACATTGTAATTATCATATATATATTATACTATAATTACTTATATACATGTAATATCTATTAAGTGTAAAAACACGCTCTTTACATGATTTTTTTTTTTTGACATTGTCTCTGTCTTTTCGTTTTTCCAAAGCCCTTAAGCCACACATTGTTCCTTTGACAAAATAGTTAATCAAGAATTTTTAATTAACAACCCAAACCTCATCCTGTGTATATAGTGCAAATCGAGGATTCGCCTCATGAAACAGGATACTAGAATAGTTTTTTTTATACTTTTCTGGTGCCAGCGTTGATTTAATTTATTTTTTTTATTAATCTAAGAGTATTGCTTGAATAGTAATATATTGCAACACTTCGATTACCAACGATGCTGAAATTTGGAAGCAGAGTAAAGGAAAAAAATACCGAAGGTTATCTATTCAACTAATCAATCAATTTTTGTCCGATTCGCACTTTGTTCGTCGTGATCGTCTTTTCTTAAACCGATGAACTTTCTTGAAATTTCATAAACCTAGATGTCAGATTTAATCCTATGTTGATATTTAATAAAAAAAACTATTTAAAATTGAGAATGGAAATGGGGAATGTGTCAAAGAGACAACAACCCGACCATAGAAAAAAAACCAGCAGAAGGTCACCAACAGGTCTTCAATGTAGCGAGAAATTCCCGCATCCGGAGGCGTCCTTCAACTGGCCCCTTAACAAAAATATACTAGTTCAGTGATAATGAACGCCATACTAGTCTAGATATTGTTAATATATAATAAAGCTTTATAGTTCAAATAAGTTTTAGACAATTTGTGACAGTGTTACATGTATACAAATTAGAACAGTAAACTCTTTCCAGCATTGAATTGATTAAAATAGGGGATAAGTTAAAGTATTTTACCATAGATGACATCAAATTACAAATTAATTCTTTCAAATGTTTATGAACTTTCAAAACAGTTTCAGACACTTCACTTGAGTTTAGATCTCGGAGGTAAAATTGACTGAGGTCAATTATTATATGTTAGGCACCAAACAAAGATATTACACTTACAATTTAGATAGGTTCGTTTGTTTATTTAGAAGTAGTAAATAAGCAGCCTGGTGAATCTCTTTCAAAGTTTGTACGATCACGGAAAATAATTTGAATTAAATTGGACTAAAGAATTACAGACAGTCTCCCCTCTCGGTCTTAATGATATTATCATGGGAATTGGTTTTTTTTTTTTTTTTTTTTTTTTAATAATTATTCAGTTTATTGCACTATTGGTTGTTAACAAATACCCTAAAAGGTACAACTATCCCAGATAGGTTTATCCCTGTGTGTGAATTATCAAATGAACCAGGGGATTCACAAGATAAACTTATTATAAGTGGTTAATATATTATTACAATCTATATAGTTTACAAAAACTGCATAGCAATAAAATCCGGAAAACATACGTTCTCTCTGTTTACGTTTTTCTACTTATTTTAATTGTATATCACGTGGTATAGATGTTTATTATGTATCTTGAACACGTGCGTTTTATTCATTCTTGTATGTTGGAATATTCTTAATTAATTTGGTAAGTTTTAAATTTAATGAAATAACTGTTTTGTATTCTTTAACGATTACTTGAATGCGCTACAGAATACTGAGAAACTTGATGCATTAGCCTATTATGAGTATCAAACATTGATGACATTCTGATGGTATAAAGTTAACATGGTCAAAACATGGACATGATGGATAAAGAATGAGACTTTTTTTATACTTTGTATAAAGTATTGACAATCGTTTCGTGTAAACAGAGAAACAGTATACATAAAACATAAATGAAAAACATAATATTGCTCCATGGGAATTGGTAATATATCAAGAACCGATTCTGTTAACATTTTGGATATCGTTTCTAAAATTGTTCGTAAAAACCGTTCTCATGGTCGTAGAAAAAATCGCAATCAAAGACAATTTCGGACCAATCATACCAATATTTCCGACCTAATTTCTATTTCAAAAAACAACGAGAGACAATGTCTGTTAACAAAGCTCTGTTCATTACCGGTTAATAAGTTAAACAAAATTTTATAGGATTGCAACACAATTTCATATAGCAGTCCTAAGTATGATATCGTTCAATTTATAATGGCATATTGTTATTCTAAACTGTTTCCCAAAATTTATCGCCCTGAAGATCATAAAAAACACTTTATTAAAATAAAGTATGTCAATAAAGGTTTTGGTTTTGTAAATATTGCCGGTATTTTAAACGACCATTCTATTTGTAGAACAAATTCCTGGATATTTTGATAAGATTGAGCTTCCTCATATTTTTTTATATATACTAGAAATCTACCTGGAAATTTGAGTTTAATTATAACTAATTGTGTAAAGATGTTAATATCAGTGCAAATACACCTACTTCATGTAATTGCAGTAATTTCGAATACATTTAAGGACCCATTTTCCATGTTATAACAGGAGATCTTAACATCGTTCAAGACCGAGAGTTAAAATCATTCCCCAGTTAAGGATCTAAATATCGTCCCCCGTCAATTATTAATTAGAAAGAGTGTCGTAATATCATCCACGACTCACTCCGTACTTACTGTTTGAAATGGTTAAAACGGGAGAAAGCTGACAAAAAATCTTTGGACTCATTTTTTAATTCAGTAATGAACATAGTTGATAAACGTATTCAACATTTTAAAGAACATTTTACTCTTAACAATAACCACAATAAACCTATTTCGCGTATCAAACATTAACTAAAAGAACTAGCCAAGGAATTTGGTTTTGTCCCGGCCGATTAAGCTGCGAATAATATTGTTATTGTTAGACGTAAATTTTACATCGAGGTTCTAAAAAAAGAAATCACCAATTCACTAACATTCCAACTGACTCTATTTTCAGAAAACGACATCTATAACAAAAATAAACTTTTAGCTACCGCTTTACAAGCAGAACCAAATACAATGAAAGTTCCAACTATGTATTGACTTCAGAAGCTACACAAAACCCCTTACAAATATAGATTTATTTCGTCTTCAAGCCATTGTTCCACTACTGAATTGTCTATTCTTCTTACCAGTACACTTGGTATAAGGCCTTCGAAATTAGTGGAATTAATTACTTTTGGTGTGTCAAGAACTCGTAGGCAGTACTTGATAAATTGCATGCTTATATTGGTGATTTTGATTCTGTTCAAAGTTTTGATTTTTCTACCCTATATACCACATTGCCTCACACACCTAATTAAATGGGCATTTAAAAAGTCAGAATGTGAATATATATGTTCAAACTCTTTTAGGTCATTTTTTAGTAGCAATAAACAAAAAAAAACTATGTCAATTGGACATGCTTTGATACTATATGTGACCTTGATTTTTTACTAGATAACATTTTTGTTCGCGTTTGAGATTCCGTATATCGTCAGGTAATCGGAATTCCAATGGCGACTAACTGTGCACCACTTATTGCGGACCTATTGTTGTATTGCTATGAGTTACAATTTATGACAAAAATCAGCAAAAACCCATCGAAACAACATCTGATACACAAATTTAATAATACTTACTGGTATTTGGATGATATGTTGGCTCTCTATAATGACGACTTCAGTATGTATATTAAAGAAATGTATCCTGTTGAACTTACTTTAAATAAAGCTAATACTAACAAATGAACAATGACCACTGCCCTTTCCTCGATCTTGATATCTATATCATTAACGGAAAGCTTAGTACTAAAATTGATGACAAAAGAGAGAAATTTATGTATTACTGAAAAATTAGTACACCAGGGTTGTCGATATCACAAACTAGTCAAAACATTTACTAAATTTTATCATCGGTATAAGGACATCATTCGTAAATATAGCTCAACATGCAGACTTCTCATACGTTCCGGTATTTCACATCCCATGTTTTATGGAAATAATCACAAAAATGTAAGTATTCACCTCAGAAGCTAACAAAATCTTTAACTAGACTTATTAAGAAGGGATATAGTTACGATACTGTTGTCAGGTCATTAAAGATTGCATATTTTGACGTTAATATTGATTCACTTATAGGGTCTTTGCATCGGAACTATACACATTTATTTAAAAACCAGTTGTTGGCATGACACGGGAATGTTCTTCTCATATATGTTATGAGAACTTATAGCAATTTAACGTTGCGTCGTTTGTTTTCTCTTATTTTTGAGTGAGTGTAAATTGACATTTCGATAAGACGAGTCACGATACTTGTCTATCCCAAATTCATGTATTTGGTTTTGATGTTATATTTGTTATTCTCGTGGAATTTTGTCTGATGCTTGGTCCGTTTCTGTGTGTGTTACACTGTAGTGTTGTGTCGTTGTTCTCCTCTTATATTTAATGCGTTTCCCTCAGTTTTAGTTTGTTACCCCGGTTTTGTTTTTTGACCATGGATTTATGCGTTTGACCAGCGGTATACTACTGTTGCCTTTATTTATGATGGTTTGATACTAAATCCCTAACGGGAAGGATTATACCTGATATTCATATGATGAAGACATAATCTTACAGTCAGTTTAATTGAGGTCTGGAGCTGGCATGTCGGTTAACTGCTAGTAGTCTGTTGTTATTTATGTATTATTGTCATTTTGTTTATTTTCTTTGGTTATGTCTTCTGACATCAGACTCGGACTTCTCTTGAACTTTATTTTAATGTGCGTATTGTTATGCTATTACTGTTCTACATTAACCAGAGGTATAGGGGGAGGGTTTATAAACATGTTTAACCCCGCCGCAGTTTTGCGCCTGTCCCAAGTCAGGAGCCTCTGGCCTTTGTTAGTCTTGTATTATTTTTAATTTTAGTTTCTTGTTTAAAATTTGGAGTTAAGTATGGCGTTCATTATCACTGAACTAATATATATATTGGATTAGGGGGCAGTTGAAGGACGCCTCTGGGTGCGGGAAATTTTTCGCTGCATTGAAGACCTGTTGGTGACTTTCTGCTGTTGTCTGTTCTATGGTGGGGTTGTTGTCTCTTTGACACATTCCCCATTTCCATTCTCAATTTTATTGTAGACATTTGACCTTTTAAAGGTTAATCGGAAGTGACATTTGTTAGCCGGGAGTAGCCTATTTCAATGGAAAAGTACCCCGATTCTTATTTTTAAATCGGTTTGATGTAAAAAAAAAAAAAAAAAAAAAAAAATAAATTTTATAATATATATCAGTAAATACGCTTTTTGATTCTGGCCATGTTTGAAGTAACACTTTTTCTGTCTAAGAGCTATCTCCCGAAACACTCGTTTTCTTGTTATGATATCTTCTTTGCAACCATTAAAAAAATCGACAAATTTATTTTTCCAAAATGCTCATTACATCTTCAGGATGTTACGTTTTATTTTGACCGAAGCTATTGGAAGACTCCATATGAGAGTTATTCACCCTTATTGATTTGATATAAGTGATATGCAGTTTTAACTGGTAAACCATAAGTGATAGAGTCTTTTGTTTGAGGTCCTTGGTCCAACAAAAGAAAGAAAATTAGGTCAAGATCAGTGGTCATTGGTGACCTTCTGCTGTTGTTTTCTCTATGGTCGGGTTGTTGTCTCTTTGACACATTCCCCATTTCCATTCTCAATTTTATATTCTAAATTTTGACTTTAGCTTATTTTCACTTATTTTCAAAAACTATTATACGATATGGAGAACATATTTTTGCTAAATTGTTAGTTGCTACATTTCGGAACAAATACATTTTAGTCAAAAATGTACGCTAACATTATATTGGAGTTTTCTCCCTTTTTATATTTTAGATTACGCGTACGATGATATAGCTCATTCACCATATATAATAAAGACCTATTGTCTTTTGATTTGAAGTCCTTGGTTAATGACCTTCAAATGAAGCTCAAGGATATAGTTAAATAAAGGCAACAGTAGTATACCACTGTTCAAAACTCATAAATCCATGGACAAAAAACAAAATCGGGGTAACAAACTAAAACCGAGGGAAACGCATTAAATATAAGAGGAGAACAACGACATCACACTAAAATGTAACACACATAGACAAAATCCCACGAGAATAACAAATATAACATATATATATAACATCAAAACCAAGTACATGAATTTGGGATAGACAAGTACCGTGACACGTCTTATCACAATGTGAATTTACACCCAAAAATAAGAGAAAACAAACGATGACGTTCTAGATTATGACCTTTGCTTTTATTTTATTTGTATGCATGATAAAGCCATGAGATTTTTTAATTAGGTACCTTGGAAAAGACAACCGGGAGAGACCTTGGGTAAACCGGAAGTAGCTATTTTTTGTAGTTATTTTATGTACAAGTTACTGTCAAATCACACCAAGTGTGATATTTTCGAACCGAAAGTAACAAATTATCTCCCTCATCAAAAAAATGTCTAGAACACATATATTTTTTTAAATCACGGTACAATACGCTATCATTTAATGCTAGACAATAAAAACCGAATTTTAATATTTTTGTATCAAAATAGATCTTTTCTGGTGGAAAGACTTTTAATTGTTCTCTGAACAATTGGATGTAAATATTAATAAAATTGAATATGGAAATGGGGAATGTGCCAAAGAGACAACAACCCAACCATAGAAAAAACAACAGCTGAAGGTCACCAACAGGTCTTCAATGTAGCGAGAAATTCCCGCACCCGGAGGCGTCCTTCAGCTGGCCCCTAAACAAGTATATACTAGTTTAGTGATAATGAACACCATACTAATTTCCAAATTGTACACAAGAAACTAAAATTAAAATAATACAAGACTAACAAAGGCCAGAGGCTCCTGACTTGGGACAGGCGCAAAAATGCGGCGGGGTTAAACATGTTTATGAGATCTCAACCCCCCTTTCTATACCTCTAGCCAATGTAGACAAGTAAACGCATAACAATACGCACATTACAATTGAGTTCAAGAGAAGTCCGAGTCTGATGTCAGAAGATGTAACCAAAGAAAATAAACAAAATGACAAAAATACATAAATAACAACAGACTACTACCAGTTAACTGACATGCCAGCTCCAGACTTCAATTAAGCTGACTGAAAGATTATGATTTCATCATATGAACATCAGGCATATGTATATACATCTGTTCTGCAAAAACTTGCACATGCATGTTATCTGATCCTCTGAATTGTCCAATTGACATCAAAATTTGCAGTCGGCAGGGTATACATGTATTACATCTTCATACAACAATGTTGTGTGCAGCTACTTTCCAAGACTTCCCGTAGAGAAAAGAAATTGCAATGCCATATAGATAGCTACCTAGCTCCGCACATTTTAGTTAAATTTTACAATAAAATGTCTGCGCCTAGGTTAAAATACAGATGTGTGTTTCAAACTGATGCTGACCAATGAACATTGTATGAAAATAATCGATAAATGTGTTTTGAAGTTACACCGGATCAATTAAATCCAAAGCATGCACTGTGATCAAAACGTCAATTTCCTACAATGAAAATATAAATACATTGTGTGTATTATGTCGCTTTACGTGTTGTATGTTTAACGCCTCCACATTAAAAGAAATAACAATTCTAAGTTTTCGGTTTCATAAAGTCTCGTCACACGACGCTACAATCTGGCGCGAGAAAAAAAAACGCACGCCGGACCTGAAATAGAATAAAAACTTTACTAACTTAGTATATAAACTTCAACAACACACTAAGAGGAACCCCTTAAAGAAAGACACAAATAAATAAACAAACACACACGCACACTCTCAAATCAATCAGTTATGTTTCAGAAGGATTAAGACCGTTTACAAGTGCTTTTTTCAAAAGCAAGTGATTTAAGTGTTTAATTTTTTTCTTTAAAAGAATAGTGGACGAAGTGGTATACAAGTTAGAAAATTAAAACTTTGAACAGATTCCTTTATGAACATCCTCAAATAGAATGCGTACCCTTCCGGAGCACCCGATTTCACTCCCTGTTTTTAGTGGAGTTCGTGTTGTTTCTTAATTATTATTTATAACTGTTGATGTAAATGTCCTTTGGTTTTGTGAGTCTTTGCTTACTCCTTGGTTTTGATTGTTAGTGTCTTAACATCAATATTGCATGCGTTTTCTTTCAGAAATCAAAAACTAAACCGAAAATCTAAAGTGTTTTCATTTTTCATTTTTGTTTCCCATAAACTGTAACTGAAAACTTTGTTTCCCATAAACTGTAACTGAAAACGGAAGCATTTTTTTCCATGTTTTTTTAAAGTGTTTTCGTTTTTCGTTTTAATTTTACTAAACAAAATAGAAATTGACATTTGAATTAAATTTCTGTAATTTGTTCTAATCAATCGTTGATTAACAGTCTAATAAACGTGCAAGTATTAACTCCTGATTCTAAGCATAAACATTTAAGTTTTGTCTAAACATAAATTGTTCTTTGCAAACTGTTTGTTTTCACTTTTATCGTCCACATTTCCATAAGAAAGATCTATAAACAAAATCAATTGCAGAAAGAGAAAGATCCGTGATATATGGTTAATAAAATCATCACAATTATACCAGGATTAAAAAAATATATTTACGCCAGACGCGCGTTTCGTCTTCAGAAGACTCGTCAGTGACGTTCGAATGAAAAATTATTAAATAACAAGAAGTAATTGTAACAGGATGCTGTTACGAAGTCTCCCAAACAAAGCTCCCATAACTCCCCATTCATATGGTCCCATGTTCATTTGATTTGATTTTTTGTCCCATACAAGAATATATATGCCTTACAAGTAGGGATCTCCACCATTTACAAGTTTTGAAACAGGAGGGGGTGGTGGTGACCCCCAAGGACTTGACCAACATTTCATTTGAGTTGTTTTATTGTCCCCTACGAGAATATATATGATTTAGGGGTGGGGATGTTGACCGTTTACAAGTTTTCAAACAAGAGGGGGTGGGGTGACCCCCTCTGAACTTCCCTTTTATTTCATTTCATTTGTTTTATTGTCCCCTACAAGAATATATATGGTTTAGGGGTGGGGATCTTGACCGTTTACAATATAATAGTACATTCTCAAATTGAACGGGGTGGGGGTGACCCCCAGGAACTTTCATTTAATTCAATGTGATTTGTTTTATCGTCCCATACAAGAATATATATGGTTTAGGGGTGGGGATATTGACCGTTTACAAGTTTTCAAACAAGAGGGATCGGAGTGACCCTATAGGGACTTCCCTTTAATTTCATTTGATTTGTTTTATCGTTCCATTCAATAATATATATGGTTTAGGGGTGGGGATCTGGACCGTTTACAAGTTTTCAAACAAGAGGGGTCGGGGTGACCCCCTAGGGACTTCCCTTTAATTTCATTTGTTTTATTGTCCCCTACAAGAATATATATGGTTTAGGGGTGGGGATCTGGACCGTTTACAAGATAATAGCATATTCTCATATTGAACGGGTGGGGGATGACCCCCAGGGACCTCCCTTTAATTTCATTTGATTTGTTTTATCGTTCCATTCAAGAATATATATGGTTTAGGGGTGGGGATCTGGACCGTTTACAAGTTTTCAAACAAGAGGGGTCGGGTGACCCCCTAGGGACTTCCCTTTAATTTCATTTCATTTGTTTTATTGTCCCCTACAAGAATATATATGGTTTAGGGTGGGGATCTGGACCGTTTACAAGATAATAGCATATTCTCATATTGAACGGGGTGGGGATGACCACCAGGGACCTCCCTTTAATTTCATTTGATTTGTTTTATCGTTCCATTCAAGAATATATATGGTTTAGGGGTGGGGATCTGGACCGTTTACAAGATAAAAGCTTATTCTCAAATTGAAAGGGGTGGGGATGACCCCCCAGGGACTCCCCCTATATATCATGTGATTTGTTCTATTGTCCTATAATCATTTCTGAAGACTGCATGTATCTATCACTTACAGTTTTCAAGTTATATTCATTTGAAAATTTTAGAAAATAAAATCCCATAGGGTTCTATAGTAAACCCCTTCCTCCTTTCTACCCCCCAAAATACCCCTTAATAGACCCCAATGCACAAACGAAAGATTGATGGCTCACCTAGACATATTAGTCTACCATATTATGAAATCCTAAGTCAATCTGACAAGCGGTTTTGGAGAAACGCTGCGGACAAGTTCATTTTTTTAAGTGGCGGAAGAGGAAGTGGAAGTGGAAGTGGAAGAAGAATAATAAAAATAACTAGATTTGCCATTGCAAGCAATAGCGGATGGCACCCTTCCCCTATTGATAGGCGAGCGGCAACAATCTAGAAGATTCCAAAGTCAAAGAGTGCATCTTCACATTCAAATGATCATTTTTGTAAAGTTTCATTAAGATGGGAGCATTTTGAAATTTTGGATATTTTAGCTGTTTCCATGGTTACGGCGGCCATTTTGAAAATTCAAACTTTAAAATTCACATCTTCCAATGTTGCTAATCGTTACTGTGAAGTTTTATTAAGTTTGGAGCATTTTGATATTTTGAACGATTTTTCTGTTTCCATGGTAACGGAGGTCATTTTAAAAATTCCAACTTCAAAAGTCAAATCTGTTTATGCCAGTGACCATTTATGTCAAGTTTCATCCAGTTTGCAGCATTTTTATTTTTTTTTTGAAATTTTTGACCTTTTTGCATTGTTTCCATGGTAACGATAGCTATTTTGGAAATTCCAACTCCAAATGCCACATCTTCTAATGTTGCTCATCGTTTTTGTGAAGTTTCAGATAGTTTGGAGCATTTTGAGATTTTTGAGATTTTTGGTGTTGTTTCCATAGCAACATAGTAGTTCCAATGAGTGCCAAAATCACCCAACACCTGTATATAGTGGGCACCTACATTGTATTAAAATATAATGATTCTGAGTTAAAGCATATCCAAACAGTTCACCAAAACCAAAAACTGGAATTTTTCACATTTGTTCTGTTTCCATGGAAACGGTGGCCATCTTGGACCATTCCATAGCAAGATGCACAACTTCATATGGGGGTCCTCATTAAAGTAGAGTTCCATCAACATTGGCCCATTTGATTCCGAGAACTAGCGTGGACAAAATGTGTGGAAGAAGATTAATAAAAACTAGATTTGCCATTGCAAGCAATAGCGGATGGCACCCTTTCCCTATTGCCAGGCCAGCGGCAGCCATTTAATTTTTTTTGCTGTTTCCATGGCAACGGCGGCCATTTTGAAAATTCGAAACTCAAAAGTTAAGTCTACATAAGCTAGGCAACATTTGTTATAAGTTTCATTAAATTTAAAGCATTTTGAAGTTTTTCATAATTTTGCTGTTCCCATGGTAACGGCGGCCATTTTGAATATTCCAAAGTCAAAGCCCCGCTGCAATTTTTGCCCTTCATAATCATATACCATTTAATGTCTCTAGAATAAATTTAACATTGATGTTCTGGAATGTTCTGTGAAAATTCAAAGTTTTGACCTTTTTGCATTGTTTCCAAGGTAACAACAGATATTTTGGAAATTCCAACGCCAAATTCCACATCTTCCAATGTTGCTCATCGTTACTGTGAAGTTTCATGAAGTTTGGAGCATTTTGATATTTTTGAAATTTTTGGTGTAGTTTCCATGGCAACATAGTAGTTCCAATGAGTGCCAAAATCCTCCAACACCTGTATATGGCCGGCACCTACATTGTATCAAAATATAATGTTTCTGAGTTTAAGCATATTAAAACAGTTCACCAAAACAAAAAACAGGATTTTTTCACATTTGTTTCGTTTCCATGGCAACGGCAGCCATCTTGATGGTGCCATACCCCACTGCACTATAGAATGTGGTGGTCTACATTATGGTATAGTTCCATCAATATTGTTCAAGCCAATTCCGAGAAATAGAATGGACAAAAAAGTGTGGAAGAATAAAAATAATAATATGAAAAAAAGAAACGAACAATAACCCCCCATATTCTCATATTGAACGGGGTGGGGATGACCCCCAGGGACCTCCCTTTAATTTCATTTGATTTGTTTTATCGTTCCATTCAAGAATATATATGGTTTAGGGGTGGGGATCTGGACCGTTTACAAGTTTTCAAACAAGAGGGGTCGGGGTGACCCCCTAGGGACTTCCCTTTAATTTCATTTCATTTGTTTTATTGTCCCCTACAAGAATATATATGGTTTAGGGGTGGGGATCTGGACCGTTTACAAGATAATAGCATATTCTCATATTGAACGGGGTGGGGATGACCACCAGGGACCTCCCTTTAATTTCATTTGATTTGTTTTATCGTTCCATTCAAGAATATATATGGTTTAGGGGTGGGGATCTGGACCGTTTACAAGATAAAAGCTTATTCTCAAATTGAAAGGGGTGGGGATGACCCCCCAGGGACTCCCCCTATAGATCATGTGATTTGTTCTATTGTCCTATAATCATTTCTGAAGACTGCATGTATCTATCACTTACAGTTTTCAAGTTATATTCATTTGAAAATTTTAGAAAATAAAATCCCATAGGGTTCTATAGTAAACCCCCTTCCTCCTTTCTACCCCCCAAAATACCCCTTAATAGACCCCAATGCACAAACGAAAGATTGATGGCTCACCTAGACATATTAGTCTACCATATTATGAAATCCTAAGTCAATCTGACAAGCGGTTTTGGAGAAACGCTGCGGACAAGTTCATTTTTTTAAGTGGCGGAAGAGGAAGTGGGAGTGGAAGTGGAAGAAGAATAATAAAAATAACTAGATTTGCCATTGCAAGCAATAGCGGATGGCACCCTTCCCCTATTGATAGGCGAGCGGCAACAATCTAGGAGATTCCAAAGTCAAAGAGTGCATCTTCACATTCAAATGATCATTTTTGTAAAGTTTCATTAAGATGGGAGCATTTTGAAATTTTGGATATTTTAGCTGTTTCCATGGTTACGGCGGCCATTTTGAAAATTCAAACTTTAAAATTCACATCTTCCAATGTTGCTAATCGTTACTGTGAAGTTTTATTAAGTTTGGAGCATTTTGATATTTTGAACGATTTTTCTGTTTCCATGGTAACGGAGGTCATTTTAAAAATTCCAACTTCAAAAGTCAAATCTGTTTATGCCAGTGACCATTTATGTCAAGTTTCATCCAGTTTGCAGCATTTTTATTTTTTTTTTTGAAATTTTTGACCTTTTTGCATTGTTTCCATGGTAACGATAGCTATTTTGGAAATTCCAACTCCAAATGCCACATCTTCTAATGTTGCTCATCGTTTTTGTGAAGTTTCAGATAGTTTGGAGCATTTTGAGATTTTTGGTGTTGTTTCCATAGCAACATAGTAGTTCCAATGAGTGCCAAAATCACCCAACACCTGTATATAGTGGGCACCTACATTGTATTAAAATATAATGATTCTGAGTTAAAGCATATCCAAACAGTTCACCAAAACCAAAAACTGGAATTTTTCACATTTGTTCTGTTTCCATGGAAACGGTGGCCATCTTGGACCATTCCATAGCAAGATGCACAACTTCATATGGGGGTCCTCATTAAAGTAGAGTTCCATCAACATTGGCCCATTTGATTCCGAGAACTAGCGTGGACAAAATGTGTGGAAGAAGATTAATAAAAACTAGATTTGTAATTGCTAGCAATAACGGATGGCACCCTCGTTCCCCAATTGCCAGGCGAGCGGCAGCCATTTTTTGAAATTCCAAAGTCAAAGAAGGCATCTACCCTTGCAAGTTATCATTTTTGCAAAATTTCATTAAGTTTGAAGCATTTTGAAATTTTGGACAATTTTGCTGTTTCCATGGTTATGGCGGCCATTTTGGAAATTCCAACTTCAAAATGCAACTGCGTACATGTCAGTCACTATTCCTGTAAAGTTTCATCCAGTTTGCAGCACTTAATTTTTTTTGGAAATTTTGAACATTTGTGCTGCAACCATGGTTACAGTAGATAATTCCAAAATTCTAAAAGCAGACATCTCATTGCCACATGTCATGTTATATATCAATACAGTTTCATTTACTTTGGTGCACTACTCTCTGAGAAAATGCTGATTTTATGCATTTTTCCATAGGGTCAATGCAAAACTTGGCCCCAGTTTCCATGACAACGGCGGCCATTTTAAACTATCTATATATTGTCTTGACATCTTGGCATACTGGAGAACATTTTGATAAAGTTTCATCCAGTTGGATCTTATAACGAAAGAGTTAGAATTTTTGATATTTTAGCTGTTTCCATGGTAACGGCAGCCATTTTGAAAATTCCCAAGTCAAACTGGAAATCAGCACATGCCAGTGAACATTCCTGTGGAGTTTCTTCCAGTTTGGACCACTTTGATTTTTTTCGCAATTGTGCTGTTTCCATGGAAACGGCGGCCATCTTTTATCATTCCATAGCAAGGTGCACAACTTCAAATGGGGGTCCTCATTATGTTATAGTTCCAACAATATTGGATCACTCAATTCTTAGAAACACGATGGACAAAATGTGTGGAAGAATAATAAAAATAAGAAAAAAAAAAAGAAACGTAGAATAACAATACGTCACCCCAACTCCGTTGAGGGTGCCATAACTAGATTTGCCATTGCAAGCAATAGCGGATGGCACCCTTTCCCTATTGCCAGGCCAGCGGCAGCCATTTAATTTTTTTTGCTGTTTCCATGGCAACGGCGGCCATTTTGAAAATTCGAAACTCAAAAGTTAAGTCTACATAAGCTAGGCAACATTTGTTATAAGTTTCATTAAATTTAAAGCATTTTGAAGTTTTTCATAATTTTGCTGTTCCCATGGTAACGGCGGCCATTTTGAATATTCCAAAGTCAAAGCCCCGCTGCAATTTTTGCCCTTCATAATCATATACCATTTAATGTCTCTAGAATAAATTTAACATTGATGTTCTGGAATGTTCTGTGAAAATTCAAAGTTTTGACCTTTTTGCATTGTTTCCAAGGTAACAACAGATATTTTGGAAATTCCAACGCCAAATTCCACATCTTCCAATGTTGCTCATCGTTACTGTGAAGTTTCATGAAGTTTGGAGCATTTTGATATTTTTGAAATTTTTGGTGTAGTTTCCATGGCAACATAGTAGTTCCAATGAGTGCCAAAATCCTCCAACACCTGTATATGGCCGGCACCTACATTGTATCAAAATATAATGTTTCTGAGTTTAAGCATATTAAAACAGTTCACCAAAACAAAAAACAGGATTTTTTCACATTTGTTTCGTTTCCATGGCAACGGCAGCCATCTTGATGGTGCCATACCCCACTGCACTATAGAATGTGGTGGTCTACATTATGGTATAGTTCCATCAATATTGTTCAAGCCAATTCCGAGAAATAGAATGGACAAAAAAGTGTGGAAGAATAAAAATAACTAGAATTGCCATTGCAAGCAATAGCGGATGTCACCCTTCCCCCCATTGCCACTAAGTGGCAGCCATTTCAAAAACTTTTAACAGTGAATGCACATATTTGCATGGCTATACATTTTTCTGTAAATTTTCAGTACATTTAGATAATTTTTAAAAACATGACATTTTTGCTGTTTCCATGGCAACGGCAACCATTTTGAAAGTTTCAAATTCAAAAGTCTCATCTATACATGCCAGTTTACAATAATATTAAGTTTCATTAAGTTTGGAGCATTTTGAAAATATTTGACATTTTTGCAGTTTCCATGGCAACGGTGGCCATTTTGGAAATTCCAACTTCAAAAGTCTCATCCAGACTTGACAGTCTACAATCATATTAAGTTTCATCAAATTTGGAGCATTTTGAAATTTTTGAAATTTTTGACATTTGTGTTGGTTCCTATGGCAACAGAGACCATTCCCAAAATTTAATGGCATATACCACATTGGTACATGGGAGGGACCATACCATCAAAGTTTCGATCCATTTGACCTACCATATTAAGAAAGTTAATGCCACTTTAAGGTTTTTGGATCATTTTGACCTGTTTTGCATTGTTTCCATGGTAACGGCAGACATTTTCAAAATTCCAACGCCAAATTCCACATAAACCAATGTTGCTCATCATTACTGTGAAGTTTTATAAAATTTGGAGCATTTCCATATTTTGGAAATTTTTGGTGCAGTATCCATGGCAACATAGCAGTTCCAATGATTGCCAAAATCACCCCAAAGCAGTATATATTGGGCACCTACATTGTATTAAAATCTAAAGATTTTAAGCTTAAGCATTCTCAAACAATTCACCTAACTCCAAAATTATTTTTTTTCACCATTTTTCCGTTTCCATGGTGATGGCAGCCATTTTTTTAATTCAAATACCAGAAAGCAACAGGAAAGTCAGGGTTCCTTGTTATAGTGCACCATCATTCAGATTGGTTCCTTTGGCTCTGAGAAAACTGACGGACAAAATTAGGTGGAAGAAAAATAATAATAATAATAATAGGGAAAAAGAAACAGAGGAAAAGCAATATGTCACCCGACATTGTCGATCGGGTGACATAATAATATGAAAACTAGATTTGTAATTGCTAGCAATAACGGATGGCACCCTCGTCCCCCCATTGCCAGGCGAGCGGCAGCCATTTTGAAAATTTCAAAATCAAAGAGTGCATCTACACATGCAAGTCATCATTTTTGTAAAATTTCATTAAGTTTGGAGCATTTTGAAATTTTGGACAATTTTGCTGTTTCCATGGTTACGGCAGCCATTTTGGAAATTCCAACTTCAAAATGCAACTCCGCACATGTCAGTTACTATTCCTGTAAAGTTTCATCCAGTTTGCAGCATTTTGATTTTTTTGGAAATTTTGAACATTTGTGCTGCAACCATGGTTACAGTAGATAATTCCAAAATTCTAAAAGCGTACATCTCTTTGCCACATGTCATGTTATATATCAATACAGTTTCATTTACTTTGGTGCACTACTCTCTGAAAAAATGCTGATTTTATGCATTTTTCCATAGGGTCAATGCAAAACTTGGCCCCAGTTTCCATGACAACGGCGGCCATTTTGAACTATCCATATATTGTCTTGACATCTTGGCATACTGGAGAACATTTTCATAAAGTTTCATCCAGTTGGATGTTATAACGAAAGAGTTAGAATTTTTGATATTTTAGCTGTTTCCATGGTAACGGCAGCCATTTTGAAAATTCCAAAGTCAAACTGGAAATCAGCACATGCCAGTTGACATTCCTGTGGAGTTTCTTCTAGTTTGGACCACTTTGATTTTTTTCGCATTTGTGCTGTTTCCATGGAAACGGCGGCCATCTTTTACCATTCCATAGCAAGGTGCACAACTTCAAATGGGGGTCCTCATTATGTTATAGTTCCAACAATATTGGATCACTCAATTCTTAGAAACACGATGGACAAAATGTGTGGAAGAATAATAAAAATAACTAGATTTGCCATTGCAAGCAATAGCGGATGGCACCCTTCCCACATTGCCAGGCGAGTGGCAGCCATTTTGAAAAATTCAAAGTCAAAGAGCGCTTTTACACATGTTTATTAACGTTGTTGTAAAATTTCATCTCGTTTGGAGCATTTTGAAATTTTTGAAATTTTTGCTGTTTCCATGGTTACGGCGGCCATTTTGAAAATTCCAACTTCAAAAGTCAACTCTGCTTATGCCAGTGACCATTTCTGTTAAGTTTCATCCAGTTTGCAGGATTTTTATGTATTTTTAATTTTTTGACCTTTTCGCATTGTTTCCATGGTAACTACAGACATTTTGGAAATTCCAACTCCAAATGGCACATCTTCCGATGTTGCTCATCATTACTGTGAAGTTTCATAAAGTTTGGAGCATTTTGAGATTTTTGAAATTTTTGGTGTAGTTTCCATGGCAACATAGTAGTTCCAATGAATGCCAAAATCATCCAACACCTGTATATAGTGGGCACCTACATTGTATTAAAATATAATGATTCTGAGTTAAAGCATATCCAAACTGTTCACCAAAACAAAAAACTAGATTTTTTCACATTTGTTCCGTTTCCATGGTAACGGCAGCCATCTTGAACCATTCCATGGTGCCTGCAACTCTTCACCTAAGGGTCCTCTATATAATAGAGTTCCATCAACTTTGGTCCATTGGATTTCCAGAAATCTCCTGGACAAAATTAGGTGGAAGAAAAATAATAAAAATAAGAAAAAAAAAAGAAACGTACAATAACAATACGTCACCCCAACTCCGTTGAGGGTGCCATAACTAGATTTGTAATTGCTAGCAATAACGGATGGCACCCTTCCCCTATTGCCAGGTGAGCGGCAGCCATTTTGAAAATTCCAAAGTCAAAGAGCGTATCTACAAATGTTTATCAACATTGTTGTAAAATTTCATACAGTTTGGAGCAATTAGAAACTTTTGAAATTTTTGCTGTTTCCATGGTAACGGTTACCAATTCCAAAATTCCAAAGACAGGTGCCACTTTGAAACATGCCATGTTACATATCCATGTAGTTTCATTGAGTTTGACCTTCCTTGTTAACGGAGTATATGCTACTTTAAGGTTTTCCCATAGGGTTTAATGCTAAATGTATTTAGTTTCCATGGCAATATAGTAGTTCCAAAGCTTCTCAAAATCCGCTAAAACTTGTATATAGTGGACACTAATAATATATAAAAATTAGATGATTCTATGTTCATGCATACTCAAATTATTCACCAAAAACAAAAATTTTATTTTTCACATTTGTTCTGTTTCCATGGTAACGGTGGCCATCTTGAAAATGCCATACCCCGATTGCAAATCTGCACATGCTGGTTAACATTATGGTATAGTTCCATAACATTTGGTTCATCCAATTCCAAGATATAAGCTGGACAAAAAAAGTGGAAGAAAAATAATAAGAAAAAAAGAAACGTAGAATAACAATATGTCACCCAAACTCCGTTTAGGGTGCCATAACTAGAATTGCCATTGCAAGCAATAGCGGATGTCACCCTTCCCCTATTGCCAGGCCAGCGGCAGCCATTTAATTTTTTTTGCTGTTTCCATGGCAACGGCGGCCATTTTGAAAATTCGAAACTCAAAAGTTAAGTCTACATAAGCTAGGCAACATTTGTTATAAGTTTCATTAAATTTAAAGCATTTTGAAGTTTTTCATAATTTTGCTGTTCCCATGGTAACGGCGGCCATTTTGAATATTCCAAAGTCAAAGCCCCGCTGCAATTTTTGCCCTTCATAATCATATACCATTTAATGTCTCTAGAATAAATTTAACATTGATGTTCTGGAATGTTCTGTGAAAATTCAAAGTTTTGACCTTTTTGCATTGTTTCCAAGGTAACAACAGATATTTTGGAAATTCCAACGCCAAATTCCACATCTTCCAATGTTGCTCATCGTTACTGTGAAGTTTCATGAAGTTTGGAGCATTTTGATATTTTTGAAATTTTTGGTGTAGTTTCCATGGCAACATAGTAGTTCCAATGAGTGCCAAAATCCTCCAACACCTGTATATGGCCGGCACCTACATTGTATCAAAATATAATGTTTCTGAGTTTAAGCATATTAAAACAGTTCACCAAAACAAAAAACAGGATTTTTTCACATTTGTTTCGTTTCCATGGCAACGGCAGCCATCTTGATGGTGCCATACCCCACTGCACTATAGAATGTGGTGGTCTACATTATGGTATAGTTCCATCAATATTGTTCAAGCCAATTCCGAGAAATAGAATGGACAAAAAAGTGTGGAAGAATAAATAATAATATGAAAACTAGATTGTAATGCTACAATAACGGATGGCACCCTCGTCCCCATTGCAGGCGAGCGGCAGCCATTTGAAAATTTCAAAATCAAGAGTGCATCTACACATGCAAGTCATCATTTTGTAAAATTTCATTAAGTTGGAGCATTTGAAATTTTGGACAATTTGCGTTTCCATGGTTACGGCAGCCATTTTGGAATTCCAACTTCAAAATGCAACTCCGCACATGTCAGTTATATTCCTGTAAAGTTTCATCCAGTTTGCAGCCATTTTGATTTTTTTGGAAATTTTGAAATTTGTGCTGCAACCATGTTACAGAGATAATTCCAAAATTCTAAAAGCGTACATCTCTTTGCCACATTGTCATGTTATATATCAATACAGTTTCATTTACATTTGGTGCACTACTCTCTGAAAAAATGCTGATTTTATGCATTTTTCCATAGGGTCAATGCAAAACTTGGCCCCAGTTTCCATGACAACGGCGGCCATTTTGAACTATCCATATATTGTCTTGACATCTTGGCATACTGGAGAACATTTTCATAAAGTTTCATCCAGTTGGATGTTATAACGAAAGAGTTAGAATTTTTGATATTTTAGCTGTTTCCATGGTAACGGCAGCCATTTTGAAAATTCCAAAGTCAAACTGGAAATCAGCACATGCCAGTTAACATTCCTGTGGAGTTTCTTCTAGTTTGGACCACTTTGATTTTTTTCGCATTTGTGCTGTTTCCATGGAAACGGCGGCCATCTTTTACCATTCCATAGCAAGGTGCACAACTTCAAATGGGGGTCCTCATTATGTTATAGTTCCAACAATATTGGATCACTCAATTCTTAGAAACACGATGGACAAAATGTGTGGAAGAATAATAAAAATAACTAGATTTGTAATTGCTAGCAATAACGGATGGCACCCTCGTCCCCCCATTGCCAGGCGAGCGGCAGCCATTTTGAAAATTTCAAAGTCAAATAGTGCATCTACACCTGCAAGTCATCATTTTTGTAAAATTTCATTAGGTTTGGAGCATTTTGAAATTTTGGACAATTTTGCTGTTTCCATGGTTACGGCAGCCATTTTGGAAATTCCAACTTCAAAATGCAACTCTGCACATGTCAGTTACTATTCCTGTAAAGTTTCATCCAGTTTGCAGCATTTTGATTTTTTTGGAAATTTTGAACATTTGTGCTGCAACCATGGTTACAGTAGATAATTCCAAAATTCTAAAAGCGTACATCTCTTTGCCACATGTCATGTTATATATCAATACAGTTTCATTTACTTTGGTGCACTACTCTCTGAAAAAATGCTGATTTTATGCATTTTTCCATAGGTCAATGCAAAATTTGGCCCCAGTTTCCATGACAACGGCGGCCATTTTGAACTATCCAAATATTGTCTTGACATCTTGGCATACTGGAGAACATTTTCATAAAGTTTTCATCCAGTTGGATGTTATAACGAAAGAGTTAGAATTTTTGATATTTGAGCTGTTTCCATGGTAACGGCAGCCATTTTGAAAATTCTAAAGTCAAACTGGAAATCAGCACATGCCAGTTACCATTCCTGTGGAGTTTCTTCCAGTTTGGAACACTTTGATTTTTTTCGCATTTGTGCTGTTTCCATGGAAACGGCGGCCATCTTTTACCATTCCATAGCAAGGTGCACAACTTCAAATGGGGGTCCTCATTATGTTATAGTTCCAACAATATTGGATCACTCAATTCTTAGAAACACGATGGACAAAATGTGTGGAAGAATAAAAAAATAATAAGAAAAAAAAGAAACGTAGAATAACAATATGTCACCCAACTCCGTTGAGGGTGCCATAACTAGATTTGTAATTGCTAGCAATAACGGATGGCACCCTTCCCCTATTGCCAGGTGAGCGGCAGCCATTTTGAAAATTCCAAAGTCAAAGAGCGTATCTACAAATGTTTATCAACATTGTTGTAAAATTTCATACAGTTTGGAGCAATTAGAAACTTTTGAAATTTTTGCTGTTTCCATGGTAACGGTTACCAATTCCAAAATTCCAAAGACAGGTGCCACTTTGAAACATGCCATGTTACATATCCATGTAGTTTCATTGAGTTTGACCTTCCTTGTTAACGGAGTATATGCTACTTTAAGGTTTTCCCATAGGGTTTAATGCTAAATGTATTTAGTTTCCATGGCAATATAGTAGTTCCAAAGCTTCTCAAAATCCGCTAAAACTTGTATATAGTGGACACTAATAATATATAAAAATTAGATGATTCTATGTTCATGCATACTCAAATTATTCACCAAAAACAAAAATTTTATTTTTCACATTTGTTCTGTTTCCATGGTAACGGTGGCCATCTTGAAAATGCCATACCCCGATTGCAAATCTGCACATGCTGGTTAACATTATGGTATAGTTCCATAACATTTGGTTCATCCAATTCCAAGATATAAGCTGGACAAAAAAAGTGGAAGAAAAATAATAAGAAAAAAAGAAACGTAGAATAACAATATGTCACCCAAACTCCGTTTAGGGTGCCATAACTAGAATTGCCATTGCAAGCAATAGCGGATGTCACCCTTCCCCCTATTGCCACTAAGCGGCAGCCATTTCAAACTTGTTTAACAGTAAATGCACAAATATGCATGGCATTTTAAAGTTTTTTACATTTATACTGTTTCCATGGCAACGGCAGCCATTTTGAAAGTTTCAAAGTCAAAAGTCTGATCTTCACTTGTCAGTTACCAATAATATCAAATTTTATTACGTAAAAACCATTTTCAGAATTTTTGACATTTTTGCAGTTTCCATGGCAACCGTGGCCATTTTGGAAATTCCAACTTCAAAAGTCATATGTAGACTTGACAGTCAACAATCAGATCAAGTTTCATCAATTTTGAAGCATTCTGAAATTTTTGCTCCTGTATCCATGGTAACATAGTAGTTCCAATGATTGTCAAAATGATTCAAAACCTGTATATAGTGGACAACTATATTGCATAAAAATTTGATGATTTTAAGTTCAAGCATACCAAAGTTATTCACCAAACCCGGAAGTTTTTGGAGCATTTTGACCTTTTTGCATTGTTTCCATGGAAACGGCAGACATTTTGGAAATTCCAACGCCAAATGCCACCTCTACCAAAGTTGCTCATCGTTATGCTAAAGTTTCAAAATATTTGGAGCATTTTCACATTTTTGACATTTTTGGTGTAGTTTCCATGGCAACATAGTAGTTCCAATGATTGCCAAAATCATCCAAAACCAGTATATGGCTTGCACCTTCATTGTATTAAAATATAATGATTCTGAGTTTAAGCATCTCAAAATTATTCACCAAAAACAAAAATTGGAATTTTTCACAATTGTTCCGTTTCCATGGTAACGGCAGCCATTTTTTATGGTCTTAAAACCTACTGCAACCCGAAATTTTGTGTTCCTCAATATAGTGAACTATCATTAAGATTCGGTCCATTGGCTCCAAGAAAACTGCCGGACAAAAATCATTGGAAGAATAATAATAATAGTAAAGAAACAGAGGAAAAGCAATATGTCACCCGACATTGTCGATCGGGTGACATAATAAAAAAAAAAAAGAAACGTACAATAACAATACGTCACCCCAACTCCGTTGAGGGTGCCATAATAATAGGGAAAAAGAAACAGAGGAAAAGCAATATGTCACCCGACATTGTCGATCGGGTGACATAATAATAAGTAAAAAAGAAACGTAGAATAACAATACGTCACCCCAACTCCGTTGAGGGTGCCATAATAAGAAAAACTAGATTTGTAATTGCTAGCAATAACGGATGGCACCCTTCCCCCATTGCCAGGTGAGCGGCAGCCATTTTGAAAAATCCAAAGTCAAAGAGCGCTTTTACACATGTTTATTAACATTGTTGTAAAATTTCATCTCGTTTGGAGCATTTTGAAATTTTTGAAATTTTTGCTGTTTCCATGGTAACAGTTACCATTTCCAAAATTCCAAAGACAGGTGCAACATTGGTACATGCCATGTTACATATCTGTAAAGTTTCATTGGGATTGATGCTATATTCTTCAAGAAAATGTAGCTTTTATGTGTTTTCCCATACGGTCAATGTTAAACGTTTGCCCTGTTTCCATGACAATGGCGGCCATTTTGGAACCTCTTGATATTGCATGCACATCTAGGCATGTGAGGTAACACTTCCACAAAGTTTCATCCACTTGGGTCTTATAATGAAGAATTTTGAATTTTGAAAATTTTTCACATTTTTGCAGTTTCCATGGAAACGGCAGCCATCTTGAACCATTCCATGGTGCCTGCAACTCTTCACCTAAGGGTCCTCAATATAATAGAGTTCCACCAACTTTGGTCCTTTGGATTTCGAGAAATCTCCTGGACAAAATGTGTGGAAGAAAAATAATAAAAACTAGAATTGCCATTGCAAGCAATAGCGGATGTCACCCTGGTCCACCAATTGCTTCTAAACAGTAGCCATGGTAACGGCAGCCATTTTGGAAATTCCAAAGTTGAAAGCCGCATCTAGATTAATATGCTGTAACGTTTTATACATTTTTGAAGAATTTTCAAAATTTAGCTTTTTTTGAACAGTTTCCATGGCAACATTTGAAATTCCAAAGTCATACTGCTGCTTCATATTGTGCTCCTCATAATATTATACCATTATATAACATTTAATGGCCGTAGATTTACTGTAACACTAATGTTCTAGAATGTTCCATTACATTTTTACATTCTTTCTGTTACCATGACAACGGCAGCCATGTTGGATATGCCAACCCTCGACTGCACTTCTGCACATGGCCATTAACATTTTGGTATAGTTCCATAACAATTGGTCCATCCTAATGTCAGAAATAGTCTGGACAAAAAAGTGTGGAATAATAATAAAAAAAAGAATCGTACAATAACAATATGTCACCCGACCTCAGTCAGGGTGACATAACTAGAATTGCTATTGCAAGCAATAGCGGATGTCACCCTTCCCCCCATTGCCACTAAGCGGCAGCCATTTCAAAAACTTTTAACAGTAAATGCACATATTTGCATGGCTATACATTTTTCTGTAAATTTTCAGTACATTTAGATCATTTTTAAAAATATGACTTTTCTGCCTTGTTTCCATGGCAACGGCAGCCATTTTGAAAGTTTCAAAGTCAAAAGTCTGATCTATACATGCCAGTTAACAATAATTTTAAGTTTCATTAAGTTTGGAGCATTTTGAAAATATTTGACATTTCTGCAATTTCCATGGCAATGGTGGCCATTTTGGAAATTCCAACTTCAAAAGTCTCATGCAGACTTGACAGTCAACAAATATATTAAGTTTAATCAATTTTGGAGCATTTTGAAATTTTTGAAATTTTTGACATTTTGGCTGGTTTCTATGGTAACAGATACCATTCCAAATTTCTAATGGCAGATACCACATTGGTACATGGGAGGGAACATACCATCAAAGTTTCAATGGATTTGACCTACCCTTTTAAGAAAGTAAATGCCACTTTTAGGTGTTTTTGGACCATTTTGACCATTTTTGCATTGTTTCCATGGAAACGGCAGACATTTTGGAAATTCCAACGCCAAATTCCACATGTACCAAAGTTGCTCATCGTTACTGTGAAGTTTCATTAAATTTGGAGCATTTCCATATTTTGGAAATTTTTGGTGTAGTATCCATGGCAACATAGCAGTTCCAATGATTGCCAAAATCATCCCAAAACCAGTGTATAGTGGGCACCTACATTGTATCAAAATCTAAAGATTTTAAGCATAACCATTCTCAAATAATTGGCAGAACTCTAAAATAATATTTTTTCACCATTTTTCCCGTTTCCATGGTGATGGCAGCCATTTTTTAGTTCCAAAGTTGCACTGCAACTGGAAAGTCAGGGTTCCTTGTTATAGTGCACCATCATTCAGATTGGTTCCTTTGGCTCCAAAAAAACTGCCGGACAAAATTAGGTGGAAGAAAAATAATAACTAGAATTGCCATTGCAAGCAATAGCGGATGTCACCCTTCCCCCCATTGCCACTAAGCGGCAGCCATTTCAAAAACTTTTAACAGTGAATGCACATATTTGCATGGCTATACATTTTTCTGTAAATTTTCAGTACATTTAGATCATTTTTAAAAACATGACATTTTTGCTGTTTCCATGGCAACGACAGCCATTTTGAAATTTTCTAAGTCAAAAGTCTCTTCTATACATGCCAGTTGACAATAACATTAAGTTTCATTAAGTTTGAAGCATTTTGAAAATATTTGACATTTTTCCAGTTTCCATGGCAACGGTAGCCATTTTAGAAAATCCAACTTCAAAAGTATCATGCAGACTTGACAGTCAACAATCATAGTAAGTTTCATTAATTTTTGAGCATTTTGAAATTTTTGAAATTTTTAACATTTTGGCTGGTTCCTATGGTTACACAGACCATTCCAAATTTCTAATGGCAGATACCACATTGGTACATGGAAGGGAACATACCATCAGAGTTTCAATGGATTTGACCTACCCTTTTAAGAAAGTAAATGCCACTTTTAGGCGTTTTTGGACCATTTTGACCTGTTTTGCATTGTTTCCATGGTAACGGCAGACATTTTCAAAATTCCAACGCCAAATTCCACATCTTACAATGTTGCTCATCGTTTCTGTGAAGTTTTATTAAATTTGGAGCATTTCCATATTTGGGAAATTTTTGGTGTGGTATCCATGGCAACATAGCAGTTCCAATGATTGCCAAAATCATCCCAAAGCAGTATATAGTGGGCACCTACATTGTATTAAAATCTAAAGATTTTAAGCTTAAGCATTCTCGAACAATTCCCTTAACTCTAAAATTATATTTTTTCACCATTGTTTCGTTTCCATGGTGATGGCAGCCATTTTTTTTAGTTCCAATACCGGAAAGACACAGGAAAGTCAGGGTTCCTTGTTATAGTGCACTATCATTCAGATTGGTTCCTTTGGCTCTGAGAAAACTGCCGGACAAAATTAGGTGGAAGAAAAATAATAATAATAATAATAACTAGAATTGCCATTGCAAGCAATAGCGGATGTCACCCTTCCCCCCATTGCCACTAAGTGGCAGCCATTTCAAAAACTTTTAACAGTGAATGCACATATTTGCATGGCTATACATTTTTCTGTAAATTTTCAGTACATTTAGATAATTTTTAAAAACATGACATTTTTGCTGTTTCCATGGCAACGGCAACCATTTTGAAAGTTTCAAATTCAAAAGTCTCATCTATACATGCCAGTTTACAATAATATTAAGTTTCATTAAGTTTGGAGCATTTTGAAAATATTTGACATTTTTGCAGTTTCCATGGCAACGGTGGCCATTTTGGAAATTCCAACTTCAAAAGTCTCATCCAGACTTGACAGTCTACAATCATATTAAGTTTCATCAAATTTGGAGCATTTTGAAATTTTTGAAATTTTTGACATTTGTGTTGGTTCCTATGGCAACAGAGACCATTCCCAAAATTTAATGGCATATACCACATTGGTACATGGGAGGGACCATACCATCAAAGTTTCGATCCATTTGACCTACCATATTAAGAAAGTTAATGCCACTTTAAGGTTTTTGGATCATTTTGACCTGTTTTGCATTGTTTCCATGGTAACGGCAGACATTTTCAAAATTCCAACGCCAAATTCCACATAAACCAATGTTGCTCATCATTACTGTGAAGTTTTATAAAATTTGGAGCATTTCCATATTTTGGAAATTTTTGGTGCAGTATCCATGGCAACATAGCAGTTCCAATGATTGCCAAAATCACCCCAAAGCAGTATATATTGGGCACCTACATTGTATTAAAATCTAAAGATTTTAAGCTTAAGCATTCTCAAACAATTCACCTAACTCCAAAATTATTTTTTTTTCACCATTTTTCCGTTTCCATGGTGATGGCAGCCATTTTTTTAATTCAAATACCAGAAAGCAACAGGAAAGTCAGGGTTCCTTGTTATAGTGCACCATCATTCAGATTGGTTCCTTTGGCTCTGAGAAAACTGACGGACAAAATTAGGTGGAAGAAAAATAATAATAACTAGATTTGCCATTGCAAGCAATAGCGGATGGCACCCTTTCCCCATTGCCAGGCCAGCGGCAGCCATTTAGAAATTTTATGCTGTTTCCATGGCAACGGCGGCCATTTTGAAAATTCGAAACTCAAAAGTTAAGTCTTCATAAGCTAGGCAAAATTTGTTATAAGTTTCATTAAATTACAAACATTTTGAAGTTTTTCATAATTTTGCTGTTCCCATGGTAACGGCGGCCATTTTGAATATTCCAAAGTCTAACCCCCGCTGCATTTTTTTCCCTCCATAATCATGTACACCATCATATTCTATTTAATGTCTCTAGAATAAATTTAACATTGATGTTCTGGAATGTTCTGTGAAAATTCAAAGTTTTGACATTTTTGCATTGTTTCCATGGTCACAACAGATATTTTGGAAATTCCAACGCCAAATTCCACATCTTCCAATGTTGCTCATCGTTACTGTGAAGTTTCATTAAGTTTGGAACATTTTGAGATTTTTGAAATTTTTGGAGTAGTTTCCATGGCAACATAGTAGTTCCATTTCTGTAAAGTTTCATCCAGTTTGCAGTATTTTTATTTTTTTGAAATTTTTTGCATTGTTTCCATTGTAACAAAAGCCATTTTGGGAATTCCAACTCCAAAAGCTTCATCTGCCAATGTTGCTCATTATTACTGTGAAGTTTCATTAGGTTTGGAGCATTTTGATATTTTTGAAAATTTTGGTGTTGTTTCCATGGCAACATAGTAGTTCCAATGAGTACCAAAATCATCCAACACCTGTATATAGTGGGCACCTACATTGTATTAAAATATAATGATTCTGAGTTAAAGCATATCCAAACAGTTCACCAAAACAAAAAACAGGATTTTTTCACATTTGTTCCGTTTCCATGGTAACGGCAGCCATCTTGAAAGTGCCAACCCCAAAAAGCAAATCTTCATATGGTGGTTAACATTATGGTATAGTTCCATCTTCTTGGGTCCATTCACATTAGAGTTCCAGACTGGACAAAAATGTGTGGAAGAAAAATAATAAAAACTAGAATTGCCATTGCAAGCAATAGCGGATGTCACCCTGGTTCCCCAATTGCCACTAAACGGCATTTATTTCGAAATGTTCCATCAGTAAGTGCAGATATATCCATAACAAAAGATCTTTCTGTCAGTTTTCATAGCTTTATATACGTTTTTCTGTTTTCAACAATTGTGCCGTTTCCATGGCAACGGCGGCCATTTTGGAAATTAAAAACGCAAAAGTCAAGTCTACAATAACTAGGCAACATTTGTTTTAAGTTTCATTAAATTTGAAGCATTTTGGAGTTTTTGATATTTTTGCTGTTTCCATGGTAACGGCCGCCATTTTAAAAATTCCAAAGTCAAACTACTGCTGCATATTGTTCTTCCCCTAAGAATATACTATTATATAACATTTAATGTCTGTTGAACTATTTTAACACTTATGTTCTGGAATGTTCCATGAAAAATTCACCCCCCTCAAATTATGTCTAGAGACCCCCCCAGTTGGAAAAAAAAATGTACCATGTTGAAGTGTGCATGACTCTCTTAATATCATAGAAGTTTCATATAAATTGGAACACATTTCTATTTTTCACATTTTTGCTGTTTCCATGGCAATGGCAGCCATTTTTTTAATTCCAAGGTAAGGTGCAAAACTGCACATGGTGATTAACATTATGTTATAGTTCCATCAACATTGGTCCATTCAATTCCGAGAACTAAGCCGGACAAAAAGTGTGGAATAAAAATAATAAGAAAAAAAGAATCGTACAATAACAATATGTCACCCGACCTCCGTCAGGGTGACATAACTAGATTTGTAATTGCTAGCAATAACGGATGGCACCCTCGTCCCCCATTGCCAGGCGAGCGGCAGCCATTTTGAAAATTTCAAAGTCAAAGAGTGCATCTACACATGCGAGTCATCATTTTTGTAAAATTTCATTAAGTTTGGAGCATTTTGAAATTTTGGACAATTTTGCTGTTTCCATGGTTACGGCAGCCATTTTGGAAATTCCAACTTCAAAATGCAACTCCGCACATGTCAGTCACTATTCCTGTAAAGTTTCATCCAGTTTGCAGCATTTTGATTTTTTTTGGAAATTTTGAACATTTGTCCTGCAACCATGGTTACAGTAGATAATTCCAAAATTCTAAAAGCAGACATCTTATTGCCACATGTCATGTTATATCTCAATGCAGTTTCATTTACTTTGTTGCAACACTCTCTGAGAAAAAGCAGATTTTATGCATTTTTCCATAGGGTCAATGCAAAACTTGGCCCCAGTTTCCATAACAACGGCGGCCATTTTGGATTATCAAAATATTGTTTTGACATCTTAGCGTACCGGGTAACATTTTTATAAAGTTTCATCCATCTGAGTGTTATAACAAAATAGTTAGAATTTTTGATATTTTAGCTGTTTCCATGGTAACGGCAGCCATTTTGAAAATTCCAAAGTCAAATTGGAAATCAGCACATGTCAGTTACTATTCCTGTGGAGTTTCTTCCAGTTTGGAACACTTTGATATTTTTCGCATTTTTGCTGTTTCCATGGAAACGGCGGCCATCTTTTACCATTCCATACCAAGGTGCACAACTTTACATGGGGGTCCTCATTATAGTAAAGTTCCATCAACATTGGTCCATAGGATTCCGAGAAACACGACGGACAAAATGTGTGGAAGAAGAATAAGAAAAACTAGATTTGTAATTGCTAGCAATAACGGATGGCACCCTCGTCCCCCTATTGCCAGGCGAACGGCAGACATTTTGAAAATTTCAAAGTCAAAGAGTGCATCTACACATGCAAGTCATCATTTTTGTAAAATTTCATTAAGTTTGGAGCATTTTGAAATTTTGGACAATTTTGCTGTTTCCATGGTTACGGCAGCCATTTTGGAAATTCCAACTTCAAAATTCAACTCCGCACATGTCAGTCACTATTTCTGTAAAGTTTCATCCAGTTTGCAGCAATTTGAAATTATTTGAAAATTTTGAACATTTGTCCTGCAACCATGGTTACAGTAGATAATTCCAAAATTCTAAAAGCAGGCATCTTATTGCCACATGTCATGTTATATATCAATGAAGTTTCATTTACTTTGTTGCAATACTCTCTGAGAAAATGCAGATTTTATGCATTTTTCCATAGGGTCAATGCAAAACTTGGCCCCAGTTTCCATGACAACGGCGGCCATTTTGGATTATCAAAATATTGTTTTGACATCTTAGCGTACCGGGTAACATTTTTATAAAGTTTCATCCAGCTGAGTGTTATAACGAAAGAGTTAGAATTTTTGATATTTTAGCTGTTTCCATGGTAACGGCAGCCATTTTGAAAATTCCAAAGTCAAATTGGAAATCAGCACATGTCAGTTACCATTCCTGTGGAGTTTCTTCCAGTTTGGAACGCTTTGAATTTTTTCGCATTTTTGCTGTTTCCATGGAAACGGCGGCCATCTTTTACCATTCCATACCCAGGTGCACAACTTTACATGGGGGTCCTCATTATAGTAAAGTTCCATCAACATTGGTCCATAGGATTCCGAGAAACACGACGGACAAAATGTGTGGAAGAAGAATAAGAAAAATAAGAAAAAAAAGAAACGTAGAATAACAATATGTCACCCCAACTCCGTTGAGGGTGCCATAATAATAATAGGGAAAAAGAAACAGAGGAAAAGCAATATGTCACCCGACATTGTCGATCGGGTGACATAATAACAAAGAAACATAAGAAAAGCAATATGTCACCCGACATTGTCGATCGGGTGACATAATAAGAAAAAAAAGAAACGTAGAATAACAATACGTCACCCCAACTCCGTTGAGGGTGCCATAACTAGAATTGCCATTGCAAGCAATAGCGGATGTCACCCTGATCCACCAATTGCCACTAAACAGCAGCCATGGTAACGGCAGCCATTTTGGAAATTCCAAAGTTGAAAGCCGCATCTAGATTAACAAGTTAACATTTCTGTAACGTTTCATACAGATTTGAAGAATTTTCAAAATTTTGCTTTTTTTGCACAGTTTCCATGGCAACATTTGAAAATTCCAAAGTCATACTGCTGCTTTATATTGTGCTCTACATAATATAATACCATTATATAACATTTAATGGTCGTAGATTTACTTTAACACCAATGTTCTAGAATGTTCTATTACATTTTTACATTCTTTCTGTTTCCTTGACAACGGCAGCCATGTTGGATATGCCAACCCTCGACTGCACTTCTGCACATGGTCTTTAACATTTTGGTAAAGTTCCATAACAATTGGTCCATCCTATTCTCAGAAATAGTCTGGACAAAAAAGTGTGGAATAATAATAAAAAAAAGAATCGTACAATAACAATATGTCACCCGACCTCAGTCAGGGTGACATAACTAGATTTGTAATTGCTAGCAATAACGGATGGCACCCTTCCCCCATTGCCAGGATAACAGCAACCATTTTGAAAATTCCAAAGTCAAAGACCGGATTTACACATGCCTATTAACATTTTTGTAAAGTTTTAGAAAGATTGGAGCATTTTGAAAATTTTGAAATTTTTCGCATTTTACCAGTTTCCATGGTAACGGCGGCCATCTTGGTGGTGCCAACCCTTATTTGCAAATCTGCACATGGTGGTTAACATTATTGTAAAGTTCCATCAGCATTGGTCCATACAGTTCCGAGAAATTGCCTGGACAAAAAAAGTGGAAGAAAAATAATATTAAAAATAAGAAAAAAAGAAACGTAGAATAACAATATGTCACCCAAACTCCGTTTAGGGTGCCATAACTAGATTTGTAATTGCTAGTGGTTTCCATGGCAACATAGTAGTTCCAATGACTGCCAAAATTATCCAACACCTGTATATAGTGGGCACCTACGTTGTATTAAAATATGATGATTCTGAGATAAAGCATATCCAAACAGTTCACTAAAACCAATAACTGTATTTTTTCACATTTGTTCTGTTTCCATGGTAACGGTAGCCATCTTGAACCATTCCATGTTTCCTGCAACTTTGCACATGTGGGTCCTTAATATAGTAAAGTACCATCAACTTTGGTCCTATAGATTTTGAGAAATCGCCTGGACAAAATGTGTGGAAGAAAAATAATAAAAACTAGATTTGCCATTGCTAGCAATAGCGGATGGCACCCTTCCCCTTTTGCCAGGCGAGCAGCAGCAATCTAGAAGATTCCAAAGTCAAAGTGCACATCTACACATTCAAATTATCATTTTTGTTAAGTTTCATTAAGTTTGGAGCATTTTGAAATTTTTGACATTTTTGCTGTTTCCATGGTTATGGCGGCCATTTTGAAAATTCCAACTTCAAAACACAACTCTGCTTATGCCAGTGACCATTCCTGTGAAGTTTCATCCAGTTTGCAGCATTTTTATTTTTTTTACCTTTTTGCATTGTTTCCATGGTTACAACAGATATTTTGGAAATTCCAACTCCAAATACCACATCTTCCAATGTTGCTCATCGTTACTGTGAAGTTTCATGAAGTTTGGAGCATTTTGATATTTTTGAAATTTTTGGTGTAGTTTCCATGGCAACATAGTAGTTCCAATGAGTGCCAAAATCACCCAACACCTGTATATAGTGGGCACCTCCATTGTATCAAAATATAATGATTCTGAGTTAAAGCATATCCAAACAGTTCACCAAAAACAAAAACTGTATTTTTTCACATTTGTTCCGTTTCCATGGTAACGGCAGCCATCTTGAACCATTCCATGCTTCCTGCAACTCTGCATATGGGGGTCATTATTATAGTAAAGTTCCATCAACTTTGGTCTTTTTGATTTCGAGAAATCGCCTGGACAAAATGTGTTGCAAGAAAAATAATAATAAGAAAAAAAAGAAACGTAGAATAACAATACGTCACCCCAACTCCGTTGAGGGTGCCATAATAATAACTAGATTTGCAATTGCAAGCAATAGCGGATGGCACCCTTCCCCTATTGCCAGGAGAGCGGTAGCCATGGTAACGGCGGCCATTTTGGAAATTCCAAATTCAAAAGCCAAGATTACATTAGCTGAGCAACATTTGTTATAAGTTTCAATAAATTTGAAGCATTTTGTATTTTTTGGTATTTTTGCTGTTTCCATGGTAACGGCGGCCATTTTGAATATTCCAAAGTCAAACCCCCGCTGCAATTTTTTCCCTCCACAATCATATACCATTTAATGTCTCTAGAATAAATTAAACATTGATGTTCTAGAATGTTCTGTTAAAATTCAAAGTTTTGACCTTTTTGCATTGTTTCCATGGTAACAACAGCGATTTTGGAAATTCCAACGCCAAATTCCACATCTTCCAATGTTGCTCATCATTACTGTGCAGTTTCCTGAAGTTTGGAGCATTTTGAGAATTTTGAAATTTTTGGTGTAGTTTCCATGGCAACATAGTAGTTCCAATGAGTTCCAAAATCATCCAACACCTGTATATAGTGGACACCTACATTGTATTAAAATATAATGATTCTGAGTTAAAGCACATCCAAACAGTTCCCCCAAATAAAAAACTGGAATTTTTCACATTTGTTCCGTTTCCATGGAAACGGCAGCCACCTTGAACCATTCCATGGTGCCTGCAACTCTTTACCTTAGGGTCTACAATATAGTAGAGTTCCATCAACTTTGGTCCATTGGATTTCCAGAAATCTCCTGGACAAAATGTGTGGAAGAAAAATAATAAAAAAAAAAAAAAAAAAAAGAAACGTAGAATAACAATACGTCACCCCAACTCCGTTGAGGGTGCCATAATAACTAGATTTGTAATTGCTAGCAATAACGGATGGCACCCTTCCCCCATTGCCAGGTGAGCGGCAGCCATTTTGAAAATTCCAAAGTCAAAGAGCGCTTTTACACATGTTTATTAACATTGTTGTAAAATTTCATCTCGTTTGGAGCATTTTGAAATTTTTGAAATTTTTGCTGTTTCCATGGTAACAGTTACCATTTCCAAAATTCCAAAGACAGGTGCCACATTGGTACATGCCAGGTTACATATCTATAAAGTTTCATTGGGATTGATGCTATATTCTTCAAGAAAATGTAGCTTTAATGTGTTTTCCCATACGGTCAATGTTAAACTTTTGTCCCGTTTCCATGGCAATGGTGGCCATTTTGGAACCTCTTGATATTGCATGCACATCTAGGCATATCAGGAAACACTTCCACAAAGTTTCATCCACTTGGGTCTTATAATGAAGAATTTTGAATTTTGAAAATTTTTCACATTTTTGCAGTTTCCATGGAAACGGCAGCCATCTTTAACCATTCCATGGTGCCTGCAACTCTTCACCTAAGGGTCCTCAATATAATAGAGTTCCATCAACTTTGGTCCATTGGATTTCCAGAAATCTCCTGGACAAAATGTGTGGAAGAAAAATAATAAAAACTAGATTTGCCATTGCTAGCAATAGCGGATGGCACCCTTCCCCTTTTGCCAGGCGAGCAGCAGCAATCTAGAAGATTCCAAAGTCAAAGTGCACATCTACACATTCAAATTATCATTTTTGTTAAGTTTCATTAAGTTTGGAGCATTTTGAAATTTTTGACATTTTTGCTGTTTCCATGGTTATGGCGGCCATTTTGAAAATTCCAACTTCAAAACACAACTCTGCTTATGCCAGTGACCATTCCTGTGAAGTTTCATCCAGTTTGCAGCATTTTTATTTTTTTTACCTTTTTGCATTGTTTCCATGGTTACAACAGATATTTTGGAAATTCCAACTCCAAATACCACATCTTCCAATGTTGCTCATCGTTACTGTGAAGTTTCATGAAGTTTGGAGCATTTTGATATTTTTGAAATTTTTGGTGTAGTTTCCATGGCAACATAGTAGTTCCAATGAGTGCCAAAATCACCCAACACCTGTATATAGTGGGCACCTCCATTGTATCAAAATATAATGATTCTGAGTTAAAGCATATCCAAACAGTTCACCAAAAACAAAAACTGTATTTTTTCACATTTGTTCCGTTTCCATGGTAACGGCAGCCATCTTGAACCATTCCATGCTTCCTGCAACTCTGCATATGGGGGTCATTATTATAGTAAAGTTCCATCAACTTTGGTCTTTTTGATTTCGAGAAATCGCCTGGACAAAATGTGTTGCAAGAAAAAATAATAATAAGAAAAAAAAGAAACGTAGAATAACAATACGTCACCCCAACTCCGTTGAGGGTGCCATAACTAGATTTGTAATTGCTAGCAATAACGGATGGCACCCTTCCCCAATTGCCAGGCGAGTGGCAGCCATTTTGAAAATTTCAAAGTCATAGAGCGCTTTTACACATGTTTATTAACATTGTTGTAAAATTTCATCTCGTTTGGAGCATTTTGAATTTTTTGAAATTTTTGCTGTTTCCATGGTAACAGTTACCATTTCCAAAATTTCAAAGACAGGTGCCACATTGGTACATGTCATGTTACATATCTATAAAGTTTCATTGGGATCGATGCTATATTCTTCAAGAAAATGTAGCTTTTATGTGTTTTTCCATATGGTCAATGTTAAACTTTCGCCCTGTTTCCATGACAATGGCGGCCATTTTGGAACCTCTTGATATTGCATGCACATCTAGGCATATCTGGTAACACTTCAACAAAGTTTCATCCACTTGGGTCTTATAATGAAGAATTTTGAATTTTGAAAATTTTTCACATTTTTGCAGTTTCCATGGAAACGGCAGCCATCTTGAATCATTCCATGGTGCCTGCAACTCTTCACCTAAGGGTCCTTAATATAAAAGAGTTCCATCAACTTTGGTCCAATGGATTTCCATAAAACTCCTGGACAAAATGTGTGGAAGAAAAATAACTAGATTTGTAATTGCTAGCAATAACGGATGGCACCCTTCCCCCATTGCCAGGTGAGCGGCAGCCATTTTGAAAATTCCAAAGTCAAATAGTGCATCTACAGATGTCTAGTAACATTTTTGCAAAGTTTCATTAAGTTTGAAGCATTTTGAAATTTTGGATAATTTTGCTGTTTCCATGGTAACGGCGGCCATTTTGAAAATTCCAAACTCAAAAGTCAAGTCTACATAAGCTAGTCAACATTTGTTATAAGTTTCCTTAAATTTGAAGCATTTTGAAGTTTTTCATATTTTTGCTGTTTCCATGGTAACGGCGGCCATTTTGAATATTCCAAAGTCAAACCCCCGCTGCAATTTTTTGCCCTCCATAAACATATACCATTTAATGTCTCTAGAATAAATTTAACATTGATGTTCTGGAATGTTCTGTGAAAATTCAAAGTTTTGACCTTTTTGCATTGTTTCCAAGGTAACAACAGATATTTTGGAAATTCCAACGCCAAATTCCACATCTTCCAATGTTGCTCATCGTTACTGTGAAGTTTCCTGAAGTTTGGAGCATTTTGAGAATTTCGAAATTTTTGGTGTAGTTTCCATGGCAACATAGTAGTTCCAATGATCACCAAAATCATCCAGCACCTGTATATAGTGGGCACCTACATTGTATTAAAATATAATGATTCTGAGATAAAGCATATCCAAACAGTTCACCAAAACAAAAAACTGGATTTTTTCACATTTGTTCTGTTTCCATGGAAACGGTAGCCATCTTGAACCATTCCATGCTTCCTGCAACTCTGCACCTGGGGGTCCTTACTATAGTAGAGTTCCATCAACATTGGTCCATTGGATTTCGATAAATCACCTGGACAAAATGTGTTGCAAGAAAAATAATAATAACTAGATTTGCCATTGCAAGCAATAGCGGATGGCACCCTTTCCCCATTGCCAGGCCAGCGGCAGCCATTTAGAAAATTTTTGCTGTTTCCATGGCAACGGCGGCCATTTTGAAAATTCGAAACTGAAAAGTTAAGTCTACATAAGCTATGCAAAATTTGTTATAAGTTTCATTAAATTTAAAGCATTTTAAAGTTTTTCATAATTTTGCTGTTCCCATGGTAACGGCGGCCATTTTGAATATTCCAAAGTCAAACCCCCGCTGCAATTTTTGCCCTCCATAATCATATACCATTTAATGTCTCTAGAATAAATTTAACATTGATGTTCTGGAATGTTCTGTGAAAATTCAAAGTTTTGACCTTTTTGCAATGTTTCCATGGTAACAACAGATATTTTGGAAATTCCAACGCCAAATTCCACATCTTCCAATGTTGCTCATCATTATTGTGAAGTTTCATTAAGTTTGGAACATTTTGAGATTTTTGAAATTTTTGGTTTAGTTTCCATGGTAACATAGTAGTTCCAATGAATGCCAAAATCATCCAACACCTGTATATAGTGGGCACCTACATTGTATTAAAATATAATGATTCTGAGTTAAAGCATATCCAAACAGTTCACCAAAACAAAAAACTGGAATTTTTCACATTTGTTCCGTTTCCATGGTAACTGCAGCCATCTTGAACCATTCCATGGTGCCTGCAACTCTTCACCTAAGGGTCCTCTATATAATAGAGTTCCATCAACTTTGGTCCATTGGATTTTCAGAAATCTCCTGGACAAAATTAGGTGGAAGAAAAATAATAAAAATAAGAAAAAAAAAAAGAAACGTACAATAACAATACGTCACCCCAACTCCGTTGAGGGTGCCATAATAAAAACTAGAATTGCCATTGCAAGCAATAGCGGATGTCACCCTTCCCCAAATTGCCACTTAGCGGCAGCCATTTCAAAATTGTTTAACAGTGAATGCACATATACACATGGCAACTATTTTCTGTAAATGTTCATAACATTCAGAGCATTTAATTAATTTCACATTTCTCCTGTTTCCATGGTAACGGCAGCCATTTTGAAAATTTCAAAGACAAACGTCTCATATTTACTTGCCAGTGAACAATAATACCAAGTTCCATTCAGTTCAAAGCATTTTGAGAATTTTTACTTTTTTGCAGTTTCCATGGCAACGGTGGCCATTTTGGAAATTCCAAAGTCAAAAGTCTCATCCACACTTGCCAGTTAACAATCGTATTAAGTATCATCAATTTTGGAGCATTTTGAAAATTTTGAAATATTTGATCCTGTATCCATGGTAACATAGTAGTTCCAATGATTGTCAAAATCATTCAAAACCTGTATATAGTGGACAACTATAATGCATAGAAATTATATGATTTTAAGTTCAAGCATACCAAAGTTATTCACCAAACCCGGATGTTTTTGAAGCATTTTGACCTTTTTGCATTGTTTCCATGGAAACGGCAGACATTTTGGAAATTCCAATGCCAAATTCCACTTTTACCAAAGTTGCTCATCGTTGTGCTACAGTTTCAAAAAAATTGGAGCATTTTCATATTTTTGAAATTTTTGGTGTAGTTTCCATGGCAACATAGTAGTTCCAATGATTGCCAAAATCATCCAAAACCAGTATATGGCTGGCACCTACAATGTATTGAAATATAATGATTCTGAGTTAAAGCATCTCCAAATAATTCACCAAAACCCAAAAGTGGAATTTTTCACATTTGTTCCGTTTCCATGGAAACGGCGGCCATTTTTTACCATTCCATAGCAAGGTGCACAACTTTAGATGGGGGTCCTCATTATAGTAGAGTTCTATCAACATTGGTTCCATTTTACTCCAAAAAACCTGACGGACAAAAAAAGGTGGAAGAATAATAATAATAACTAGATTTGCGATTGCAAGCAATAGCGGATGGCACCCTTCCCCTATTGCCAGGTGAGCGGCAGCCATTTTGAAAATTCCAGAATCAAAGAGCACATCAAAAGATGTCTATAATAGTTATCAAAGGTAAACGTTCTTGTAAAGTTTCATCAATTTTGGAGCATTTTGAAATTTTTGAAATTTTTGCTATTTCCATGGTAACGGGTACCATTTCCATAATTCCAAAGACAGGTGCCACTTTGGGACATGCCATGTTACATATCCATCAAGTTGTAGAAGGTTTGATCTAATATTTTTGCAGGAAATACAGTTTCAATGTGTTTTCCCATAGGGCCAATGTTAAACTTTCGCCCTGTTTCCATGACAATGGCGGCCATTTTGGAATTTCCTTATATTGTCACAACATCTAGGCATACTAAGGAACATTACCATAAAGTTTCATCCAGCTAGGTCTTATAATGAAAGATTTAGAATTTGCATTTTTTTTCACATTTTATCAGTTTCCATGGTAACGGCAGCCATCTTGATGATGCCATACCCCGATTGCACAATTTCATGTAGTGGTCTACATTATGGTATAGTTCCATCAATATTGGTCAAGCCAATTCTGAGAAATAGCATGGACAAAAAAGTGTGGAAGAATAAATATAATAAGAAAAAAAGAAACGAACAATAACAATATGTCACCCCAACTCCGTTGAGGGTGCCATAACAAAGAAACATAAGAAAAGCAATATGTCACCCGACATTGTCGATCGGGTGACATAATAATAATAACTAGATTTGCCATTGCAAGCAATAGCGGATGGCACCCTTTCCCCATGGCCAGGCCAGCGGCAGCAATTTAGAAAATTTTTGCTGTTTACATGGCAACGGCGGCCATTTTGAAAATTCAAAACTCAAAAGTTAAGTCTACATAAGCTAGGCAAAATTTGTTATAAGTTTCATTAAATTTAAAGCATTTTGAAGTTTTTCATAATTTTGCTGTTTCCATGGTAACGGCGGCCATTTTGAATATTCCAAAGTCATACCCCCGCTGCAATATTTTCCCTCTATAATCATATATACCATCATATACCATTTAATGTCTCTAGAATAAATTTAACATTGATGTTCTGGAATGTTCTGTGAAAATTAAAGGATTTGACCTTTTTGCATTGTTTCCATGGTAACAACTGATATTTTGGAAATTCCAACGCCATATTCCACCTCTTCCAATGTTGCTCATCGTTACTGTGAAGTTTTATTAAGTTTGGAGCATTTTGATATTTTTGAAATTTTTGGTGTAGTTTCCATGGCAACATAGTAGTTCCAATGAGTGTCAGAATCTTCCAACACCTGTATATAGTGGGCACCTACATTGTATTAAAATATAATGTTTCTGAGTTCAAGCATATCCAAACAGTTCACCAAAACAAAAACCTGGATTTTTTCACATTTGTTTCGTTTCCATGGAAACGGTAGCCATCTTGAACCATTCCATGCTTGCTGCAACTCTGCACGTGGGGGTCCTTACTATAGTAGAGTTCCATCAACATTGGTCCATTGGATTTCGAGAAATCACCTGGACAAAATGTGTTGCAAGAAGAAAAATAAGAAAAAAAAGAAACGTAGAATAACAATATGCCACCCCAACTCCGTTGAGGGTGCCATAATAATAACTAGATTTGCAATTGCAAGCAATAGCGGATGGCACCCTTCCCCAATTGCCAGGCGAGTGGCAGCAAACTAGAAGATTCCAAAGTCAAAGAGTGCATCTACACATTCACATTATCATTTTTGTAAAATTTAATGAAGTTTGGAGCATTTTGAAATTTTTGACATTTTTGATGTTTCCATGGTTACGGCGGCCATTTTGAAATTTCCAACTTCAAAAGTCAACTCTGCTTATGCCAGTGACCATTTCTCTTAAGTTTCATCCAGTTTGCAGGATTTTTATTTATTTTTTAATTTTTTGACCTTTTCGCATTGTTTCCATGGTAACTACAGACATTTTGGAAATTCCAACTCCAAATGCAACATCTTCCAATGTTGCTCATCGTAACTGTGAAGTTTCAAGAAGTTTGGAGCATTTTGAGATTTTTGAAATTTTTGGTTTAGTTTCCATGGCAACATAGTAGTTCCAATGAATGCCAAAATCATCCAACACCTGTATATAGGGGGCACCTACATTGTATTAAAATATGATGATTCTGAGTTAAAGCATATCCAAACAGTTCACCAAAACAAAAAACTGGAATTTTTCACATTTGTTCCGTTTCCATGGTAACGGCAGCCATCTTGAACCATTCCATGGTGCCTGCAACTCTTCACCTAAGGGTCCTCTATATAATAGAGTTCCATCAACTTTGGTCCATTGGATTTCCATAAATCTCCTGGACAAAATTAGGTGGAAGAAAAATAATAAAAAAAAAAAAAAAAAAAGAAACGTACAATAACAATACGTCACCCCAACTCCGTTGAGGGTGCCATAATAAGAAAAAAAAGAAACGTACAATAACAATACGTCACCCCAACTCCGTTGAGGGTGCCATAACTAGATTTGCCATTGCAAGCAATAGCTGAGGATGTCACCCCGTTCTGGACATTGTCACAGTAGCAGCAACCAGTTTGAGTGTACCAAAGTCAGATGACACGTCTAGTATACATGCCTTTGACCCCCCCCCCCCCTTTTTCTCTTCTCGTAGACTAAGAGTGATGTCTATATATAGTTGGGGAACTCTTTAAAATCTTAAATTAGACACATGCGCGAGGAAGATAGGTGGTGTCACGTGATAACATTACTATTCTTTTTAGAGGGGACCTTGGACAGACAACATGTGTATATATTGACGGAGCGGCATACTAACTGTTCATTTTATTCTTCAATTACTCGCGTATCACACGATACATGTATCTTATCTTGTACAATTTAATTACACGCTTATCGATTGATTTTTAGCTCATGTGTATATTGTAGCAGGTGTTCGATTAACGGATGTGTACTTTAGTGCAAGTGCAGAAATGTCACTTATGTGTACTCTTCGTGTTTCTCTCTCTCTCTCTCAGTGGCAAGCACGATTTATGTATAGAATAGAAGCACGTTAAATTCTATATTAGTTTTCTTCTAGCATATTCTAGAAGACGTTTTGCAGTACAGATGTGTATTTGATCGTATGCACATAGTCATGATTACAGAATTTTGCCTGAAAATTGCGATTTTTTTTTCTTTTTTTTTTGTTGCTGTTTCCATGACAACGACGGCCATTTTGAAAATTTCAAGGACAGATGACGTTTCAATAGCATTTTACCGGGAATGAGCTTAAAATTTGCAAGAAAATGATACTTTGACGTTTTTTCCCATACGGGTCAATATTGCACTTTTAGCCTTTTCTCCATGGTAACAGCAGCAATCTCAAAAATTCCAACAGCAATGAATTCTACAGTTCATACTCTTGTTACAAAGGGGAGTATTAGGGGTCGTATCTGTAACGGTTGATTTACTATGAATTAATTAAGGAATTATTTTCGTTTTTTTCACGTTTGGACTGTTTCCATGGCAACGGTAGCAATTTTGAAAGTTTTTAAGATGGATTTCACGCTTTCGCCTGACCATTTACAATGTCTGAAAGTTTCGTTTATTTTGGACCATTTTTCGGTTTTTCACATTTTTGCCGTTTCCATGGTAACGGCGGCCATCTTGAAAATTCCAGACCCTAACTGCACATCTGCACATGGAGATTGTCATTATGGTACAGTTTTATTAATGTATGTCAAGTCATCTCCGAGAACTAAGCTGGACAAAAAGTGTGGAAGAATAATTCGGAACAATAACAATATATCACCCCTATTTCCATAGGGGTGACATAACTAGAATTGCCATTGCAAGCAATAGCGGATGTCACCCTGGTCCACCAATTGCCACTAAACAGCAGCCATGGTAACGGCAGCCATTTTGGAAATTCCAAAGTTGAAAGCCGCATCTAGATTAACAAGTTAACATTTCTGTAACGTTTCATACAGATTTGAAGAATTTTCAAAATTTTGCATTTTTTGCACAGTTTCCATGGCAACATTTGAAAATTCCAAAGTCATACTGCTGCTTTATATTGTGCTCGCCATAATATAATACCATTATATAACATTTAATGGTCGTAGATTTACTTTAACACCAATGTTCTAGAATGTTCTATTACATTTTTACATTCTTTCTGTTTCCTTGACAACGGCAGCCATGTTGGATATGCCAACCCTCGACTGCACTTCTGCACATGGTCTTTAACATTTTGGTAAAGTTCCATAACAATTGGTCCATCCTATTCTCAGAAATAGTCTGGACAAAAAAGTGTGGAATAATAATAAAAAAAAGAATCGTACAATAACAATATGTCACCCGACCTCAGTCAGGGTGACATAATAACAAAGAAACAGAGGAATAACAATATGTCACCCGACATTGTCGATCGGGTGACATAACTAGATTTGCTATTGCAAGCAATAGCGGACGATGGCACCCCGTACTGCACATTGTCACAGTAGCATCAACAATTATGAGTGTACAAAAGTCAAATGGCATATCTATTATACATGTCGGAATCAGCATTTCTAAACCCACCCCCCCCCCCCCCCCCCAACCCCCCTTTTTTTTCTCTTCCGTAGAATACGTTTCAGTTCTATACATAGTTTGGGAATCCTTTTTAAATCTAAAATTAGACACGCGCGCAAGTAGGAAGGTGGTGTCACGTGATACTGAAGTATATTATCGTGGACTTAGCATATTAATATTCTTTTTAGAGGGGACGTAGGACAGACAACATGTGTATATATTGACGGAGCGGCGTATTAACTGTTCAATTTATTCTTCAATAGCTCGCGTATCATACAATACATGTAACTTATCGTGTACAATTTAATTACATGTTTATCGATTGATTTCAGCTAATGTGTATATTTTAGCAGGTGTGTCATTCACGGATATGTACTTTAACGCAAGTGCAGAAATGTCAGTAATTTGTACTCTGAGTGTTTCTCGTTCTCTCGGTGGCGATTTTCTCTTTAAAGCACATTAAATAAAATACATATTTTTATTCTAGAATATTCTAGTACATGTTAGCAGTACAGCAATTGCATGTGACCATTTGCACACACTCCTAATTACGATTTCCGTGGAATTGTTGTTATGTTTTTCAAGAAAATGCAGCTAAAACGCATTTTCCCATAGGGTCAATGTTAAACTTTTGTCTAGTTTCCATGGCAATGGCAGCCATTTTGAAAATTCCAAGTACTGTTGGTACCTCGGGGCACCACTGCCAACATTTACATAAACTTTCAAGACTTTGCCTCTTATAACGAAAGATTTAAAATTTTGATTTTTTTTTACATTTTTTTTGTTTCCATGGTAACGGCGGCCATTTTTTACCATTCCAATGTCTCTTGCACAACTTCACATGGCGGTTCATATTATGGTATAGTTCCATCAACATGGGTCTGACCAATTACGAGAAATAGCGTGGACAAAATGTGTGGAAGAATAAAAATAAAAAGAACTAGATTTGCCATTGCAAGCAATAGCGGATGGCACCCTTCCCCAATTGCCAGGCGAGCGGCAACAAACTAGAAGATTCCAAACTCAAAGAGTGCATCTACACATTCAAATTATCATTTTTGTAAAGTTTAATGAAGTTTGGAGCATTTTGAAATTTTGGACATTTTTGCTGTTTCCATGGTTACGGCGGCCATTTTGAAATTTCCAACTTCAAAAGTCAACTCTGCTTATGCCAGTGACCATTCCTGTAAAGTTTCCTCCAGTTTGCAGCATTTTTATTTTTTTTGAAAATTTCGACCTTTTCGCATTGTTTCAATGGTAACTACAGACATTTTGGAAATTACAACTCCAAATGCCACATCTTCCAATGTTGCTCATCGTTGCTGTGAAGTTTCATGAAGTTTGGAGCATTTTGAGATTTTTGAAATTTTTGGTGTAGTTTCCATGGCAACATAGTAGTTCCAATGAGTTCCAAAATCATCCAACACCTGTATATAGTGGGCACCTACATTGTATTAAAATATAATGATTCTGAGTTAAAGCATATCCAAACAGTTCACCAAAACAAAAAACTGGATTTTTTCACATTTGTTACGTTTCCATGGTAACGGCAGCCATCTTGAACCATTCCATGCTTCATGCACAACCCAACATGGGTGTCCTCACTATAGTAGAGTTCCATCAACATTGGTCCATTGGATTTCGAGAAATCACCTGGACAAAATGTGTGGAAGAAAAATAAGAAAAATAATAATAAGAAAAAAAAGAAACGTAGAATAACAATACGACACCCCAACTCCGTTGAGGGTGCCATAACTAGAATTGCCATTGCAAGCAATAGCGGATGGCACCCTTCCCCTATTGCCAGGCGAGCGGCAGAATTCTAGAAGATTCCAAAGTCAAAGAGTGCATTTACACATTCAAATTATCATTTTTATTAAGTTTCATTAATTTTGAAGCATTTTGAAATTTTGGACATTTTTGCTGTTTCCATGGTAACGGCGGCCATTTTGAAAATTCAAACTTCAAAAGTCAACTCTGCTTATGCCATTGACCATTCCTGTAAAATTTCATCCAGTTTGCAGCATTTTTATTTTTTTTGAATTTTTTTACCTTTTAGCATTGTTTCCATGGAAACAACAGATATTTTGGAAATTCCAACTCCAAATGACACATCTTCCAATGTTGCTCATCATTACTGTGAAGTTTCCTGAAGTTTGGAGCATTTTGAGAATTTTGAAATTTTTGGTGTAGTTTCCATGGCAACATAGTAGTTCCAATGGGTGCCAAAATCTTCCAACACATGTATATAGTGGGCACCTACATTATATAAAAATATGACGATTCTGAGTTAAAGCATATCCAAACAGTTCACCAAAACCAAAAACTGCATTTTTTCACATTTGTTCAGTTTCCATGGTAACGGCGGCCATTTTTTACCATTCCAATGTCTTTTGCACTACTTCACATGGCGGTTCATATTATGGTATAGTTCCATCAACATGGGTCTGACCAATCCAGAGAAATAGTATGGACAAAATGTGTGGAAGAATAAAAATAATAATAATAATAATAAAAAGAAAAAAAAGAAACGAACAATAACAAGATGTCACCCCAACTCCGTTGAGGGTGCCATAACTAGATTTGTAATTGCTAGCAATAACGGATGGCACCCGTCCCCCATTGCCAGGGTAACGGCAGCCATTTTGAAAATTCTAAAGTCAAACAGCGCATCTACACATGTCAATGAACATTGATGTAAAATTTTATAAAGTTTGGAGCATTTTGAAACTTTTGAAATTTTTGCTGTTTCCATGGTAACGGTTACCATTTCCAAAATTCCAAAGACAGATGCCACTTTGAAACATGCCATGTAACATATTCATGTAGTTTCATTGAGTTTGACCTTCCTTGTTAACAGAGTAAATGCTACTTTAAGGTTTTCCCATAGGGTTTAATGCTAAAGATATTTAGTTTCCATGGCAATATAGTAGTTCCAAAGATTCTCAAAATCCTCTCAAACCTGTATATAGTGGACATCAACAATATATAAAAATTTGATGATTCTAAGTTGAGGCATACTCAAATTATTCACCAAAAACAAAAAATTTATTTTTCACATATGTTCTGTTTCCATGGTAACGGTGGCCATCTTGAAAATGCCATACCCCGATTGCAAATCTGCACATGCTGGTTAACATTATGGTATAGTTCCATAACATTTGGTTCATCCAATTCCAAAATATAAGCTGGACAAAAAAAGTGGAAGAAAAAATAAAAATAAGAAAAAAAGAAACGTAGAATAACAATACGTCACCCCAACTCCGTTGAGGGTGCCATAAAAAAAAGAAACGTAGAATAACAAGATGTCCACCCCAACTCCGTTGAGGGTGCCATAACTAGATTTGCTATTGCAAGCAATAGCGGATGGCACCCTTTCCCCATTGCCAGGCCAGCGGCAGCCATTTAGAAAATTTTTGCTGTTTCCATGGCAACGGCGGCCATTTTGAAAATTCGAAACTGAAAAGTTAAGTCTACATAAGCTAGGCAAAATTTGTTATAAGTTTCATTAAATTTAAAGCATTTTAAAGTTTTTCATAATTTTGCTGTTCCCATGGTAACGGCGGCCATTTTGAATATTCCAAAGTCAAACCCCCGCTGCAATTTTTGCCCTCCATAATCATATACCATTTAATGTCTCTAGAATAAATTTAACATTGATGTTCTGGAATGTTCTGTGAAAATTCAAAGTTTTGACCTTTTTGCAATGTTTCCATGGTAACAACAGATATTTTGGAAATTCCAACGCCAAATTCCACATCTTCCAATGTTGCTCATCATTATTGTGAAGTTTCATTAAGTTTGGAACATTTTGAGATTTTTGAAATTTTTGGTTTAGTTTCCATGGTAACATAGTAGTTCCAATGAATGCCAAAATCATCCAACACCTGTATATAGTGGGCACCTACATTGTATTAAAATATAATGATTCTGAGTTAAAGCAGATCCAAACAGTTCACCAAAACAAAAAACTGGAATTTTTCACATTTGTTTCGTTTCCATGGTAACGGCAGCCATCTTGAACCATTCCATGGTGCCTGCAACTCTTCACCTAAGGGTCCTCTATATAATAGAGTTCCATCAACTTTGGTCCATTGGATTTCCAGAAATCTCCTGGACAAAATTAGGTGGAAGAAAAATAATAAAAATAAGAAAAAAAAAAGAAACGTACAATAACAATACGTCATCCCAACTCCGTTGAGGGTGCCATAACAAGTAATCCTGTGTTAGGATGCTAACACAAAAGTCACCAAAACGGACCCCAAATCGTTTGTTCTGCGGTATCAATGATGCCAAATTACCTATGTGTAAAGTTTCATTAAATCGAATGGATTTTGATATTTTAACATTTTTGCCGTTTCCATGGTTACGGCGGCCATTTTGGAAATTTTGAGGTCAAAAGTAATGTCCACATATGGTAGGCAACATTTGTTTTAAGTTTCATCAATTTTGAAGCATTTTGAAATTTTTGGACATTTTTGCTGTTTCCATGGCAACGGCGGCCATTTTGAAAATTCCAAACTCAAAAGTTCAGTCTACATACATTAGGGAACATTTGCTATAAGTTTCAATAATTTTGAAGCATTTTGAAGTTTTTCATATTTTTGCTGTTTCCATGGTAACGGGGGCCATTTTGAATATTCCAAAGTCCAACCCCCACTGTAATGTGTTCCCTCCATAATTATATACAATCATGTACCATTTAATGTCTCTAGACCTAATTTGACATTGATGTTCTGGAATGTTCCATAAAAATTCACCCCCCTAAAATTATGCCAAGGAGACCCCTACTGAAATAAAATTAGTTCCAAGTTGAAGCTGACATGTGTCTCTAAATATTCATAAAAGAAAATATAATACCATCTACTCTATTTACAACAGAAAATTGATGAAATGCAAAAAAAAATTGACCCCACCCATCTTTGAGCCCCCTAATTATGCCAAGATGACACCCTGGTATCATGGACATTGGGTTCTGCAACCCCCATGATGCAGACCTATACCCAGAATAAATATAAATTTTCCATCCTGTACTGCTTCCCAAAAAATGGTAGGACAGTTTAAGGGGTCAGAAAGAGAAGAATAAGAATAATAATTAAAATGTCAATTGTTCTTGAACAATTGAGAGGTCTTTCCTTTTCGAAATGTAAAATACATGTTCCAATAGGCGTAGAATGCATTGAAAAGCTCTCAAACACGCACAAAACCGTTAAAAAATGACAAAAACAATAAATTCGACAATTTGGACATGACCTTGACTTTTGACCTTGTGACCTTTGTGAAGGTCATTGGTCATCAATGTCATTGTAAAAGACCCCATGGGTCTAGGACTTTTCATTCAAGAGTTAAAGCTAATTTTACCTTTTCAGAAACCGTTAACGGGGGTTATGCCCCTTAAGAACATGTCAAATCCTTTCGGTCAAAATGTAAAAAAATTGTGCCTCAGTCACCTAAACATTTTTCACTGTTTACTATTTCTGTAAGATTAACCGTTTTTGAGATATCGACTAAAAAGTTGAAAGGTCAAAGGTCAAGGTCAACCTTAAAAACATTTAAAACACACTAACAATCATCAAAATAAGGTCAAAAACACATAATTCGCTATCTGGGACATGACCTTGACCTTTGACCTTGTGACCTTTGTCAAGGTCATTAGTCCCCAATGTCATTGCTGAAGACCCCATGGGTCTAGGACCTTCTGTTATATAGTAAAAGCTGATTTTCTCTTTTCAGAAACCTAAATCAGGGGTTATGCCCCTTACAGAAAGGTCAAATCTCTTCGGTCAAAATGTAACAAAGTTGCGCCTTAATGACCCAAACATTTTCCACTATTTAAAACTTCTGTAAGTATAATGGTTTCTGAGATTATCCCATAACAAGGTGTTAGGTCAAAGGTCAAGGTCAACATACAAATTTGACCTTGAGGTATTTTTCAAAGATACATGAATTGATGATGATTGGTGAAGATCCTAGGTGTCTACGACTTACGGTTTCTGAGTTTTGGTGGCCAACCGACACCGGTTAATTTTCATAGGGGCATAACCCTACCAATGAGTCGTTGAATCTTTTCGATCCAAATGTAACGAAGAACCGGGGTCTGGTCCTGAACAAATTTCACCCTTTGTTTTTTTTCTAACTATTACGGTTACGGTGTTGGAACGATAACAAGGTTTTTGGGTTTCGGAGGGATTACTCCGAACCGACAAAATATTTCGACTCACAGGGTGAGTTCCGGATAGGTATTCATGACACCGATACAAAGTGTGAACATGAAAGCGACATGGTTTACGGTTACGGAGGGAAATGTTGTCAAAGTTTGGCGGAACAAAAAGAATAATAATAATAATAATAATAATAATTAAACTGTCAATTGTTCTTGAACAATTGAGAGGTCTTTCCTTTGTAATGTAAAATACATGTTCCAACAGACGTAGAATGTATTGAAAAGGTCAAAGTCAACCTTAAAAAGCTCGAAAAAACACTAAAAATCCTTTATATAAGGTTAAAAACACTAAATTCGCTATCTGGGACATGACCTTGACCTTTGACCTTTTGACCTTTGTCAAGGTCATCAGTCCCCAATGCCATTACTGAAGACCCCAAGGGTCTAGGACCTTTGGTTATATAGTAAAAGCTGATTTTGTCTTTTCAGAAACCTAAAACAGGGGTTATGCCCCTTAAAAAAAGGTCAAATCTTTTTGGTCAAAATGTAACAAAGTTGCGCCATAATGACCCAAACATTTTCCACTATTTAAAACTTCTGTAAGTTTTATGGTGTCTGAGATTATCCCATAACAAGATGTTAGGTCAAAGGTCAAGGTCAACATACAAATTTGACCTTGAGGTATTTTTCAAAGATACATGAATTGATGATGATTGGTGAAGATCCTAGGTGTCTACGACTAACGGTTTCTGAGTTTTGGTGGCCAACCGACACCGGTTAATTTTCAAAGGGGCATAACCCTACCAATGAGTCGTTGAATCTTTTCGATCCAAATGTAACGAAGAACCGGTGTCAGGTCCTGAACAAATTTCACCCTTTGTTTTTTTTCTACCTATTACGGTTACGGTGTTGGAACGATAACAAGGTTTTTTGGTTTCGGAGGGATAACTCCGAACCGACAAAATATTTCGACTCACAGGGTGAGTTCTGGATAGGTATTCATAACACCGATACAAATTGTGAATATGAAAGCGACACGTCTTACGGTTAACGCGGCTAAATTTGTCAAAGTTTAACGGAAGAATAATAATAATAAACAGAAGAAATACAGTAAGGTCTTTCCCTTTAGTAAAAGGAAAGACCTTAATAATCAGAAGAAATACAGTAAGGTCTTTCCTTATAGAAAAAGGAAAGACCTTAATAATAAGAAACGATACAAAAACAATAAGTCGCCAAAAACTCCGTTTTGGTGACTTAATAAGAAAAAAAAGAAACGTAGAATAACAATATGTCACCCCAACTCCGTTGAGGGTGCCATAAAAAGAAACGAACAATAACAATATGTCACCCCAACTCCGTTGAGGGTGCCATAATAATAAGAAAAAAAAAGAAACGTAGAATAACAGTATGTCACCCCAACTCCGTTGAGGGTGCCATAATAAGAACTGAGCAAAAACAATAAGTCTCCAAACTTTGTTTGGGAGACTTAATAAAATGATGTGTCTGATGTTTCCCTTAGATATCAATAACGGTCTTGTATTGTTATTGTAAATCAAAAATACCAAGCCTGATTATTTAATGATAACTTATCGAGCACAAACTATACGCTGAGAGTAGCCTAGCATACAAAACAAACATAACCGACTTAATTCACTGATATGATACGCATGTACTCCAGTTCAGAATTAATCGAAAATGGTTTGCACAATGTTTGTAATAAGTCTTGAATACCTATAATTATAAATCCGGAATGTGTTTAACTTGATACAACAATAAACTTGTTTTCCGAACTAATACTTATGACATTTATTTTATGTTTGTTTTCATTTTTTGAGACAAATCAACAACAATTTGCTGACAGAGATTGTGAATGGAACCTTTATTGGTCTGACATCACTTCGGACACTGTGAGTACATTTTACATTAGATCAGGAATTCACGAATAGATATGTGTTTATCATCATCATGTAGCATGTTTCTCAATTGTCAAAAAAATTCATAATATCTAATAAAATTAATAGATTTAGCTAAGAAAGTCCTTATATGTCAATAAGGTAACTTTATTTGTTAGTGAAAAATTGTTTTAATGTTAATTAGGCTTAAATTAAAAATTGTTTGCTTTCCCCTCTCTGGGATTAAAGTAAGATAACTCTGGTCAATTTTTCTAACATTCAATCATTATGAGAAGATGATATAGTTCTGTTTTTATGTATAGTCTTTTTTAGAAAAGTTCTAATTGTTTTGAGTAGGTCCCAATTACAATTTTACACTCTATCATTCGGCATCAGTTAGAAGCTTCTGGAATAAAATGGTGGCTATGGTGTACTGTGCGTATGTGTGTTTGTGTAAGGCGTTATTACACTTCTTTCATGTATTTGTCTTAAGGGATCGAGTAAAGCAGATAAGTTACATCAGCTTTCTGCTTCATTTGAGTTCTGGCATAATGGTATACACCATATCGATCTTAGAAACAAATGCCATTACGAGTAGATTGACTGTTTAAACATAGATAGTCTAAGTCTAGAAATCTAAATATATGTGTATTGCTTTCTATACATGTAATGTTGCGGATACAACACATATACCCTATATTTTAAGCGATTAAACAGTCCAGGTGTTTTAAATGGAAATCCTAAACCAAAAATGATTTTGATCAAAAACAAAATAGGAGGTGCAGAATTGCAGCAAAGCATAAAGAATCTGGAAAAGTTTCATAACATTTAAATAAGTGGTTTAGGAGGAGTTGCGGATAACAGATGGACACCTTCTATCTTATGGCAACCCCAAAAATGTTTTTGAACAGAAATAGAATAGGAGGTGAAAAATTACATTTATTTATAGGAATAATAATCTGAGAGAAGTTTATTTCGTTCTGATAAATTGGTAAATTAAAGGAGGAGATGCGGATACAAAGTTACAACACTAATTGTTGTTGTTGTTATTGGTTTTGGTAGGCGACTTACTTATGTAATAATTGCGCCTTAAATTCATATAACATAAGTATTATGTATATATACTTTCAGTCCTTAATTTATTTTTAGTATTACGTTTTGGCGAGTTTTATGTCAAACTTTGGCGAACATGGTTGACTGAATTACTCAGAAATATATATATATATGTTGAGACAAAAAAAAACAAAACAAAAAAAACACATAACAGAAGATACATGTAATAGGAAAATGAAAAAAAAAGCAAATGATATTCCCTAATGAAATGCATTATTAATTGATAGGTATCATAAAATTGTTTAGAAATGTAATCTGGTTATTCACCTTTGTGTCGTCTGTGATATACTTATATAAAAAAAAGTATATTTAGAAACATGTAACAAGACATGTGCTAGTTAAATGCAACCAATGTTAGGACGTCTCCCTCAATTGATGTAGCAAATAATGAATCCTTAAAGTAAGGATTGGTTGAAGTTATTTTCCATAACGGCAAGTTGCGTCAATTTATTCCAAATAAATTTCCAAAGACATACTGGTATTTAGTGATTCCTCATAATATATAAATGAGGCAAAAATAAAAAATATGAAAAAAAATTATACCAGTATATTATTAAAACAATGACAATGTTTGATTTTGTTTTTAAGTACAGAGAATGTCAGCGAAACAGAAGTGCTGGGATGTGCATATATATAATTATACAATAATCTGTGTGTGTTTGTTTAACTGACATCCTCTAGTACAAATTTTAGATTTGATCATTTTATTTTTATAGAAAAGGATTTAACTCTTGTTACTATTCTAATAATGTATGAGCGTAGTGATTGTGTTTGTGTTTGTTTATTTTTCTTATTTTCTATCAATATGAATATGACTATAGTTGTCAGTTTATGAAAATCGGAAAAGACATATTGTATTTTCCGTTAATCTTTAAACATATAACATTAAACAATTAAGATAAATGTTAGTGGCACTTTCATAAAAAGAAAAGCATGTAGCAAATGTTTCTATTGTTAAATATCTGAACATAGTGTGTTGTGTTTGTTGACTTAAAAGATATGACTGCAATTTTTCATTGTAGAGAATTTTAAAGTGATGTTGTATTATCCCTCAATATGCCCTGTTAACTTATCTAGTATACTAATCTTCAAAAGATGAGTGTTAAAATTGAATGTTGATACTTGTTAAAATTAAATGCGTGCATTTCATGGTCAATTAGTACTGGTGTTTGAAAGGTGAATGATTTACTGATGTATGGCACAGGTAGAAAAAGTCTGTTTGATTACGCTCAATGGACTGACAGAAAGGTGAAGTGTGCATTGCACTTGTGACTTGCTTGTGATTATTATATATATATGTAAAAAGGAAATTATTTCATATTCGGGTGAGTTTTTCATTTATCTTTAATCTTGCTGGTTGTATACTGACTTTATGAAATAATTTAACTTAGGGACCGTCTGAGAAATAATTCATATACACTAGTTCCAAATACATAATTATTTGTTTTATAATCTCTAAACTAAAGCTAAATGACACTTATACATGTAGTTGAGAGTCTTCCTATTTTCTTACAAGTATATTAGTTTCCCGTAGATAGTTATGCACGGGACTAAAGGTGTGTGTGTAACCGGATAGCAGGTGTTTCAATGAGAGATCTACGACTCCATTATTTTTAAGGTTCATCATAACCTTTTGGCTAAAATGGCCGTATTTACACACCAAAATTTACTCTGAGTACAGACTAACCTATACACCTGCAACAGTTTTAAGGGATGGCAGGAACTAGATATATAAATTTTGAATGCATTTTATGTTTCAGAAAATTTTAAACTTTTCTAGATTTTGCTATCCATTTGTTTTCGTTCCTGCAGAAGGTGCAAAAATTAACTAAGTAGTGAAAACGATTGAGAAGCTCCCCTCATATAATCAATGTTGTGAGTAGTATTGATTTAAATGGACAATAGATGGACAATAGACACCTGTAAACAATAGGTTATTTAACAGGTTTAAACTGTGTAACTGAGTGGACCGTATCAAATGAAACTCGGGTGTTTGTTTATTTTGCTATCTTCTGCAGACTGGAAAAAAATGAACATCAAAATCCAGTTAAGTTTTTAATTTTCTGAAACGTAGACTTCATATAACTTTTATATATCTAGTTCCTGCCTTGCCTTAAAACTTTCCTGGATGTACCAGTTTGTCTGTACTCATAGTAATTTTGGAGGTGTAAACACGGCCATATTTTTCAATTCCTTGTGATGAACCTTAAGCTGATCAAACATCTGTTTACGTTGCGCATCATATTTTGAGCAGACTAATAGAAAGTGTACAACATCGTCTGTGACTTTGCAGTTTTCACAAATTTCACTCGGGCTTTTCCCTATTTTGTGAAGATATTTATTTACATTAATAGAGCCAGATCTTAATCTGTAAATTATTAGTTCATTTTCTCTATTCATTGGTGGAATAGTAATCTTAAATGATACATTATTTTGGAAGGAGTGTAGTAATCTTCCCTTTGGGTTATCTAACCACTGTTTTTGTCAAATTTGTTTTAAAATGTTTTTTGTTAAACATTTGATGTCTTCTTTATAAAGGGGAATATGACAATCTACTGTATCTTTATTAAGAGCCACTTTGGCAGTCTGGTCTGCAATTTCGTTTCCTAAAATTCCGACGTGGCTTGGGATTCACTCAAATATTACGTTACTACCTAGTTTGACTAACTGGTTGTATAAAAATGTAATGTCGTACAATAAATAATTTTTTACCTTAAATAAATTACCCTTTAAGGCTTGGAGAGCTGATAAAGAGTCAACAAACACAATAACATTATTTGGTTTAAATTCTTCTAACCATATAAGAGACAGAAATATTGCCATAAGCTCACAAGTGAAAATTGACATATTCTTAGGCAGTTTGAAACCTTTTTTTATTCCCATTTCAGGTATTGCAAATGCACATGAGGTTTTATTAGAATTTGGATCTTTAGATCCGTCCGTATATATTTTTAAAAACTGGCGGTACTGCGTATCAATCATGAAGTTACTTTCACTTCGAATTAAGTGTGGATTATCCTTTTTCGAGATGAGATTCGAGAGTTGTGTACATACACGGGCCCGGGGTTTAGTCAAATGCCAAGGGGGTGTTGGGATTTGTTTGTATTTGTATATTTGGTTAATATCTACATCAGGTTGATTAATCATATCTTTTGAAACAATAAAATATGGTTTTGTATTCTGTTTTATTTCCCTGGAGTAGCAAAGAAATGTTGCTTTTTTGGCCAAACTTTCCTTAGTTGGATGGTTGTCTTCATGACTAGATATATTTAAAAATGATTTTGTAATAAGGCACTGCCTACGTTCTTCGTAGGGTGGGTCACCCATTTCTACTTGTAGTCCACTTGTGGCTACATTTTTATATGCACCAGTACAAATTCGAAGTGCTTGACTTTGCACCCGGTCCAGTATTTTCTTTACGGAATGTGAGGCGGAATTATACATTTCACATCCGTAGTCTATTTTAGATCTTATAAGTGCAATATATATGTTTCTAAGAGAATGGCTGTTTGCTCCCCACTTAGTACCTGTTAGAAGTTTCATGCAATTTAAGACTTTACTGAATTTTGCCTCTATATATTGTATATGTTTTAACCAAGTCAATTTACTATCAATAATTATTCCTAAAAATTTCACCTCATTGACTACTTGTAATAAACTGTTACCTAAAGTTAATACTAACTTCTCAGTCTTTTTCTTTCTACTAAAGACAATAGCTACAGTTTTAGAGGGGGAAATGAGAAATCCCCATTAATCACACCATGATTTGATATTGTGAAGATCTTTCTGTATTCTCCTTTGAATATAACCAATATTTTTACCAGATAGCCATATTGCACTATCGTCTGCAAATTGGGAAATAGAACAATTATTAATACATGAAGGGAGATCGTTTACCATAATATGAATAATGTCGTGCTGATGCAACTTCCTTGAGGGGTACCGTTTTGGATCGTGAGAGTATCAGAAAGAGTGTTATTTATTTTGACCTGTATTGTTCTGTTAGTGAGAAAACTATTGACCCAACCAAGCATGTTACCCTTTATCCCAATTTTAACCATTTTGTTTAGAAGTCCAAACTTCCATATCATATCAAATGCTTTCTGGAAGTCAATAAATACTCCAACTAAATATTCTTTCTTTAAAAATGATTTTTGTATATCGTTGTCAAGTCTAATTATTTGTTCCATCGTACTTCTATTTTGACGAAATCCACTCTGATAAGGTGAGTATATATGCTTTTTCTCAAGGTACCATCTCAGTCTGTTATTAATCATCTTTTCCATAATTTTTACAAAATTAGATGTTAAAGCTATTGGTCTATATGCATGTGGGTCACTTGAATCTTTCCCCTTTTTAAAGCTTGGAATTATTATTGAATGTTTCCAAGCCAGAGGAAGATCTTGTGAGAACCAAATTCTGTTATATAATAAAAAGAAGTACCCCAAGTGATTTATTACTAAAGCTTTTAAACATACTATAGGTAACCTTATCTTTACCAGGAGATGTATCTGATGTATCAGCAATAGCATCCTGTAATTCATTAAGTGTAAATGGTTCATTATAACTTTGGGAGTTTTCAGAAAAATAATGTTTCATGTTTTCAGCTTCTATAGACTCAATATGTTCTTTATGTGATATAAATGCTTCTGAATAGTTACTTGAACTACTTACATTGGCAAATGCTTCAGCTAATATATTAGCCTTTTCTTTAGTAGATTCATATATTTTATTTTTGTAAATCAAAGTAGGCATAATTAGAGAACTAATAGTTTTACCCATCATTCTCTTAATTGTATTCCACACTTGCCCTATATTATTATTATTATTCAAGCCACTGCAGAAGGTTTCCCAATATTTTTGCTGTGTTTATTTAATAGTATTTCTACATTCCTTTTCTTTTTCTTTGTATAATAAATAATCATGTCCACCCCCCGTATGCCTGGCCTTGTTACGAGCTTTATTGCGTTCTTTTACCACCAATGTACAGTTTTCATTTCACCAGGGGACTTCTGGTTTATTATTTTTCCTTCTTTTCTTAGAAGGGATGTGCTCACCAGCAATTGTAATAATAGTGTTAGTGAGATGAGTACATGATTCATTAATATTGTCAGTAATCATGCTCTCACTAAGTTGTTTATGACATGAGCTGGCGAACCCATCCCAATCAGCTTTTTTATAGTTCCAAATCAACTCGTGTTCGCTGTTTGAACAAGATGAGGTTTGATTCAATGTTAACTGTATTACAAAATTATCACTACCATATACGGATTTGTTATCTACTGTCCACGTTATTTGATGTGCTTAATGTACACTAGACATTGATATATCAATACATGACAATTGTAGAGCGGAGGGGTTTTGTCTAGTACCTGATCCATCATTTAAAACTATAATATTATTGGTACTAATAGCATTGTGCAATGAGTTACCTTTAGTGTCACTTTTATTACTACCCTATAGATAATGATGAGCATTAAAGTCACCACAGATAATAAATTTACCTTCAATTTGATTCAAGAGATTTATATAATCATCTTCTTTTGTGTCTGTTGATGCATCATATAGGCTTATAATGGTGACCATATGTCAGTGTTTATTAATATTTGAGCAACAGAAGTTTCAAATTTTGAAGTTATTTCTTTCTTAGAGTATGGGATGTCTACTTTGACATATATAGCTGTGCCACCCCCTTTATACCATCTCTAACTGAAAAATCTGCAACTGTGTAACCGTTAATTTCAATGAGATCATTTTCACTTTTAAAACAAGTTTCTTGTAAGCAGATTACATCTGGACAAGTGGAGGAATTTGATAAATTCCATATATATTCTGGACCATTGCTATGAAAGCTATGGCAATTCCACTGATGTATAACAAATGAACTAGTCATTATTGTTATTAATATAATTATAAAATACATTATGTTAGTAATGATGTTCTATAAATTAATACTCTTTAAGTATATATATATATGTATTGATTATTTTAAATTTTAAATACTGATGGACTGACTTTTTTCAATATAATGATTCATTTGATCTGTGTCAACATTACACAAGTTTAGAGTTTTGGCCACTTCACTGATGTACTTTGCTACATTCTCTACTGCAATTCTCTCTTTTGGAGCATTAATTATATGAGTAATTACAATAGTCATTATTGATACCATTTGGGAAACAGAAGTATTTACTTCATCCAATATAGGTTTTTTGTGGGGTTTAGTTTTACTGCTAAATTGCATATTTAATTCTTTCTCTGCAACAAAGGTCTTCAAGTTAGTGTCTTCACCTTTTACAATTTTGGTGGCTTCACCAACAGATATTTTTAATTCCTTGCTCTTTTTGAGAGCTTTTTGTTTTTCCACTCTTTTAGGACAGTCTTTGGAGTTTACCTGATGAGGACCTTTGCAGTTTACACACACTGCGGTATCAGTATTACACTGGCCTTCATGTCTTAAACTACACTTAACACATGCTTTATCCCTTTTACAATTTGTGGCAACATGGCCAAACTGTTGACAATTGTAGCATTGGATTGGCTTGGGTACAAAAAAGTTTAACTCTGTACTTTAGAAACCCAATGCATACAGATGTTGGCATTTGTGGTATGCTAAAGTACAATTTTATAGTTCTAGATGGTGCTCTTTTGGCTTGTTGTTTGTCATAATATGTAAGCCTTGTGGCTTTTGTGACCCCATATTCATTTAATGCATATTTAATGTCTTCCTCAGAATATTCCTGAGGTACATTTTATATGCATCCTTGTGAGCTCAGAAGACTTTGTGGTTTAGAGCACTTGACTTGCCATTCACCTAGCTGAGTCGCTTTCATCAGATGTTTTAATTGCATACCATCCATACAGTTTACAATAATGTTACCAGATCTCATTGGTCTAATATTTTTAACAATGCCATACTCCTTTGAGATATTTTTTTGAATTTTGATGGGATTTTCTTCTGCTAGGCGAACACCTCTAGCACTGATAATAATATGCTGGTTGTCGGGGACAGAGGGTCGAGGGGCATTGCGTAATGGTCTATATCGGACTGTGGCTGGGGTTTGGATTGCATGTGAATAACTGTTATTTGGACTAGGGGTTGCAAATTTGCGTTTCTTGCTCTCTATTTCTATAGAATTATCAGACATACCTCTTGTGGAGAAGTCAGACTCATAGCCTCTGCCTACTAAAGAGCTTTTTTCAACAGATGCAAAACAGTCGGAGTCCGCCATTTTGTTTTGTACTCACAGAATACAAACAAGAAAAAAAATCGATGTTTTTACCACTAATATAATAATACACTTACAAAAATAGCGATAATATACTGAATAGTTGTCTAAGAAAGACGTACAATCAATTTCATAAATGAATACCTCAATAGACTATCAAAAAATTGATTTCAAAACAGAATCTTCTCTCAGTGATAAAAAACCGCCGATTGATCCGGGACTCGCCGACCCGAATGACACTAATTGTGAAATTGTTGTATTAAAGAAAGTTTCATTTTGATAAACAATTCAATTTTTTGACCCAACACATTTATGTCTGTTGCGCTAGTATTGGACTTTAATCCAATACCGTGGCTTCAATTAAGATGGGTTATTGTGTTTCATTTCATGTACAGTGATTTTAAACACTGTATGATTGAAAAAGTAATCGTGTTATATAAAATATACAATCATCTCCTAACTATTTTGAGCGACAGTTACCACCATCCCATCTTGGAGTTTCATTCATCAATGCATTTTTATTGTGTTCAATTTTCACAGTAACGGACAACTGTTTAAGGTATATTGTTTACAGTCTCATTGCAAATGTCAATAAACAAACGACGGCTGAGTAATGTTAGCCACATTTATGTAAAAACAAAGAAATTGCATGTATAGTGATTTTAAACACTGTATGATTGGAAAAAACCTCGTGTTATATAAACGGGGATTCTCCACCGCCATATTTGGATCGTGGTAACTTCAGTTACCATCATCCGCTCGTCAACAGTGTTATCTAACATAATTTGTAAAAAAACAACTTCATATGCATTTCTTTAAATACTTATACATACATTTTTGACACATTATGCCTCAAATATTAAGGTATATTCCGGACTTTGATAATAATGTGCAATATTTATAATTATTTGGTCTGTTTATATTTGCGTTCATTTGTATTTCGTTTTCAGAAATCAAAAACAAAACCGAAAACCTAAAGTGTTTTCTTTTTTTTCATTTTTGTTTCCCATAACCTGTAACTGAAAACAGAAGCATTTTTTTCATTTTTCGTTGATGATGTCTGAAAAACTAAAATAAAAAAACTTTTCTGTAATTTGTTCTAATCATTTCTCGTTTTATAACGTTCAGCATGTTCAATGTTTTGTTTTTTATCTTAAAATGTCTGTATTGTTACGGCCAGAAATTACCTTTAAATTGTAGCCAACAAAAGACACAAATCAATAATAAAATTTAACAATATTTATTATACAAAAGTTTACAAGACGTATTTCACAAATATTACTGTCAACTTAACTGTCAAAATATGAGTCCAATCTTTTATCTTTATCTGTATCCAGTTATCTTTCGGAATCCAATCTGAATATTACGGTCACAATCCAGTATGATGTTGTTTGTAGAATAAAAGTGTCAATCCAAATGCTATGAATATTAATGTCTATCGATGTCTAAGTCCAAGTCCAAGAGTGAGCGTTTAACTTTAGTGTCTGCATATATATAATTGTCAAGGAAAATTCTAGAACAATCTATACTGGAACATCCTAGAAAGTTACAATGGAAGTTTCTAGTAAAATGTAGAAGTTTATATAACGCATCTTTTATTAGGATCATTCTGGAAAGTTCCAATCATTCTGTAATTGTTCCAGTGATTTCTAAACTGCACAGTTTTAAGATTATTCTGTAAACAACTATCAGGCCATACAACACAAATTAGGCCAACATAAATAAATACAATAATTACAATATCATAACACCTCCCCCCTTAAAAGAAGTTTTTGTGTAACAAAAACTTATCATGAATATAATGAACAAAAATACATAGTATATACAAAGTGTTTTAATAAGCTCTAGATAAAGCATCTGTGTCAAAAATGTATGTATAAGTATTTAAAGAAATGCATATGAAGTTGTTTTTTTACAAATTATGTTAGATAACACTGTTGACGAGCGGATGATGGTAACTGAAGTTACCACGATCCAAATATGGCGGTGGAGAATCCCCGTTTATCTTTACCCTTAATATGTTTTACAATTACATCATATTCCTGTAACAACAAACTCCACCTAGTCAACCTCTGATTCTTGTTTCTTATTTTATGTATGAAGGTGAGAGGATTATGATCAGTACAAACAAGAATAGGATATACAGTGGGATTCAAATATACATCAAAATGTTGAAGTGCTGACAACATTGCAAAACACTCTTTTTCAATAGTTGAATAATTTTTCTGATGTTTATCTAATTTCTTAGAAAAATATGATATAGGTTTCTCAACATTATCTTCTGTCTCTTGATATAAAACAGCTCCAATTCCTACATCGCTTGCATCAACGGCAAGTTTAAATTGTTCTTCAAAGTCTGAAGTAATCAGAACTGGACTATTAATTAAAAGTGATTTGCTATTTTCAAAAGCGTTTTGACAATTTTCACTCCAGATAAATTTAGAATCTTTTCGAAAAAGATGAGTCAGTGGTTGAACCACAGTAGCAAAATTTTAACAAAATTTTCTGTAAAATCCAATCATGCCTAAATATCTCATAAGTTGTTTTCTATTTGTAGGAGGAGGAAATTTGGAAATGGCTTCCACTTTAGCCATAATAGGTTTCACTTGACCTTGGCCAACTATATGCCCTAAATAATCAACAGTGGCCTGACAAAATTCACTTTTACCAAGATTAACAGTCAAATTTGATTGTAACAATCTATCAAAAGTATCATACAAATGTGTTAAATGCTGTTCCCAGCTATCACTACATACAATTAGATCGTCAATATAAGCATAACAACAGTTTAAATCTTTTATAACATTATTGATCATTCTTTGAAATGTAGCTGGTGCACTTTTCATGCCAAACGGCATTACAGTATATTGAAATAAGCCATCTGGTGTAACAAAAGCTGATATTTCACGAGCTCTCTGTGTCAATGGAACTTGCCAATAACCTTTCAACAAATCAAATTTACTCACAAATTTTGCTTGACCAATGTTGTCAATACAATCGTCTATCCTAGGAATTGGATAGGAATCAGATTTTGAGACTGAATTTACTTTTCTGAAATCAGTCACGAAACGAAAGGTTTTATCTGGTTTTGGCACAAGGAGACAAGGAGAGCTCCATTCACTGTTACTCGGCTCAATAATATCATTGTCAAGCATATATTTAATTTCTTTTCTCATAGCTTCAAGTTTGAGTGGATTAGGCCGGTAAGGATGTTGCTTAATTGGAGAAGAATCTCCTACATCAACATCATGACAAACAGCAGTGGTTTTGTTTGGCACATCTTGAAAAAGATTTTTAAAAGAAAATACCAAAGTTTTTATTTCTTCTTTACGATCAAAAGACAGATGTGCAAGTTTTGAGTCTAAATTTGACAAAATTTCTGAATTTTTCAATCTAACCGTCTCTTCCATAGTTTTAGAACTAAAAGGTGGTTCAATTACATCTGGTTTGTCATGATTGTTCTCAAATTTAACCATGCCTAAAGTGGCAACTGGTTTACTCTCACATTCATTAGTACGCTCAAAATATGGTTTTAACATATTAATATGACACACTCTATTATCACCAGGCTCAAAAACTCTATCCCTGGCATCTTTATCATACCAAATTTTCATCTTGTTCTGTACATTTTTTAAGTTTTTCTGAGCAATTTTACAAGCAGTATACAATTTTTCTTTAAATCTAGATACATAGTCTAAAAGATTCAAGTCAGTATGTTCAGTAAGCCACTTTTCCTTAATCAATTTTAACGGTCCCCTTACAGTATGGCCAAATACCAACTCAAAGGGACTAAATCCAAGGGATTCTTGGACAGCCTCTCGGACTGCAAAAAGTAGAAAGTGAACTCCATCATCCCAGTCTCTGTCAAATTGAAGACAAAAAGTTCTAATCATGTTCTTCAATGTCTAAGGCACCTTGAGATTCTGGATGGTACGCACTTGATCTATACTGAGCAATCCCTAATTGGTACACGACTTGCTGAAATAATCCTGACATGAAATTTGATCCCTGGTCGGACTGTATAGACTTAGGAAGTCCTACTAATGTGAAAAATTTGATAAGTGCTTTGACTATAGTAGGTGTCTTGATATTTCTTAGCGGAATAGCCTCAGGAAAGCGAGTGGATGTACACATGATTGTCAATAAATACGCATTTCCAGTTTTGGTCTTTGGTAAAGGTCCAACGCAGTCAATTAGAACTCTGCTGAAAGGTTCGTCAAAGGCTGGAATAGGCAGAAGTGGTGCTGGTGGTATTTTCTGGTTAGGCTTACCAACAACCTGGCATATGTGGCATGATTTGCAGTATTCTGCGACATCATTTCGAAGTCTGGGCCAGTAGAAATGCTGCAAGATCTTAAGGCAAGTCTTCCTTATACCTAAGTGTCCAGCCAAGGGGGTGTCATGGGCAAGACCAATAATTTCTTGCCTATAAACTTTAGGCACCACCACTTGGTATACCACTCTCCATTCCTCCTCTGGGGTAGCATCAGGAGGCCTCCACTTCCTCATTAAAGTGCCGTCCTGATGGTAATAGCATTCGGCCACTTTGTCTGCTTCCTCCTGTGGTTGAGCCCGCTGGTTGAGCTGAAGAACCTCCGGGTTTTTATGTTGTTCTTCGAATAAATTCTTTCGGTCTTATGACACTAGTAACCCGAATTTAACTTGATCGGACAAAAACGCATTAACGCTGTTTAAATGAGATTAACCGTCATTTGATAAAGATTGACAAAAATTAAAAATCATTTTTAATTGATTTCAATGCATATCAAATCATTTTAATGCCAGTCAAATAGATTCGCTTGCAGTCGTTCAATTTAATTCAAGTTGGCGGTAAGTTACGTCAAACAAATAGGCCACGCCCCCGTTAAACTATTTCAAACTGGTATTAATTCGTTTTAAACCGTGTTGAAACCCGAGCTTTTAACAGGTAAATCACTCAAGCAAAACAACATCGATGTATCTTTCGTTTATTTGTTTCAAACTTTATCGACTTTATATATATATAAATGCGTGTATTCTTATTAAAGTCATATACTTATCATAATTTAAACAAATGAATGATCAATACACGTAACATATAAGGAATATTTAAATAAAAAAATAAAATATTGATGCACGGTTTAAAAAATTTAAAACTTGTGAATCTGTTAAAAATAAAATAGTTAGATGTTTAACATATTTTTAATTTGCCCAAATGCAGTAGATCTTTATCTCACATATTCGTTTCAAAACATGCTGAGTGCTATGAAAACTTGTGACAAGTCAGTAATGTATGGTCCATTGCAATGACTTACGAAACTTTAGGTATTCTTGTATATTTCCGTTTCTCTTTTTCTGTCTTACTATAGTGTACTCGTAAATTAAATATAGACACGGAAATTAAAGTTACTTAGTTAGTTAATAATAGTTTAAATCGATGTATCTTATATTTTCGGTCAACAACAAATATTCCCTAGCTGTATATTGATATATGAAATAGCTTGTAATAAAAGCAATGTTGTGTTAAATAATAAAATTAATGAAGATAATGTTGACATTTGTTGAATTTAATAAACAGTTAAGTCTTGCACAACTTTGTAAATGAAGGAACAGCTCAATAAACTTTTAAAACTGTGTTTCAAATTGTAATATCGGTCACTGACGCGAAACAGGCGTTCATTGTGGAAAAGCAGTACAATACGAAAATTGTGAATTGTGGTTCCGATTCTGTAAAGGGATTATTGTGCTGTCATGCACCGTGACGTACAAAACGTCTTGCTATAAAATGAACATATATTCTGTTTATATGAAATAAATTTTAGTCTGCGATAACGATGGGTTGGTTGATTTAAGTTTTACGACCTTGACTCTAAGTCGACATTATCTTACGTCTAATGCATTTAAAAAAAAAAACCGTATATTTACGTTTAGGACATTTAATATAAGTCTACCTACCAAATTAAAATCAACATAACATTATTAAAATAAACAAGAATGGAAAAGAAACAATTATGCATTGTTGCTCTGATATAATTTTTATTAACTATATTTGAGCGGTAATGTCTTAATAAAAACTGATTATCGTATACATAAAATATTTCATCTAGATGCTTTTGTTGAAGTTCGCGTTACATATCAAAATGAATTTCATTGGTTAAAATGTTTGCAAACTTTCAATCAAGGTGTTCTCATCGAGGTCCGCGTTCATGTTTCAATTCAATACACAATATTTCATCTACTAGGTGCTTTCGTTAAAATTCGCGTTACATAGTAAAATGAATTTCATTGGTCGGAATATTTGCAAACTTTCAATCCAGGTGTTCTCATCGAGGTCCGCGTTCGTGTTTCAATTCAATACACAATATGAAGTCCAATATGGTAAAAAAAAGAATTTTAAACTATACGATGTCCGAGTAAATAAATAGAATTTAGAAAATAAAACACTTGTACGATTCTTCCAACACAATAAACTTCCAACACAACAATTATACTATCCTTTTCGCCGATAAATAATTATTACTATAATATAAGAACTAGCTATATATAGGATTTGTATACTATTCAATCTGGGAACAGTATACCTAACAATATATATGTTCCTGATTTGATTTATTCCTCGAGAAAATAAATTTCATTTATTCACTTAAATCAATAATTGATCAACTTGAACTTTGCAAAAGTTACATTAATTATTATATCTTTTCGCATCCTTTAATTTAAGGTAATTATATCCGAAAAACTAAATAAAATTAATTGTATTATTTAATTTAGATTCTTTATTTCTTATAAAACCAAGTGAACGGTAAAAAGAAAGATATTTTTACATATAATATTAACATACAGATTTTTACGTATGACCAGTTTGAACAAAGCGAGCAACAAGAATGAGAGATTGGTGATCAGCCTGGAGAACATACTTTTATGTATATATAATTCAAATTAATTTACACAAATTTTTCAAAACACAATATGTTTTGAAATAAATAAAGTGCCCAATTTCGAAACATTTACTCGGCTTACATACAGCCCGTAACAGAGAAGTGATCGAATTGATGTTTCTTTACCGTCAAAATTAGCTACGTTATCGACAAACTTAATTGAGTAGTGACCGAACTATTGGTACTTCAACGTTAAAAAGATTGACAAAATGAATGCTGACAAACTTTCATGTGTCGATAATCAAGTTTAATACCGATAATATTGAAAATAATTCTAATAATATGAAACAAAATATGTCCATGCACCATTTCAATTCAAGTAGTCATTTCTTCAAAGTCAGAACAGAAAAAAAATATTTATGGAAGGACGTCTTGATAGTATACTATTATTTCCTTTACAATTTTACCCAAAACTAAAAGAAATATACTGGTAAACAATTAAAAAGGTGTTTGATAGGAATGAAGTCCTTTATTTTTTCGGACTACAATGTGTACCGTATGTGTGATGGATTTGAATTCAATCAATAACTTTGAAATGTTTTCTCATATGTATACACAAAAGGGAGGACTGGTATTTGTATTTCTGTTAGAATATGTTTTCGTCCGTTGCACATGCCAAACTTTTTTCTAGTACAGTTTAAACGGGAAAATTTTGTTGAGATTTATTTTTAATATGACAAAATAACGAGCAAAACTATTTCTTGCAATGGCACACACAGAGAATATTTGATAAGTAAAAATCAGTAAAAAATAAATTCTCCAAAAGTATACCATGACCAGGACCTGACAGTTTTTAGCAACTACTTGTACAAATGAAAATCGTCCGGAAAACTGCGCTTGCTGTCATTTTGAGGGATCATGCAACATTTCACCTATTACCCATAAACAACATAGGTTCTCAATTACTAAAAAAAGTTCTAAAAGATAATTTCAAATCAGAGTAAACATATTAACTTCCTTATATCCGGTCGAATTTGTCTATAGGTTACACAAAGCTGGTTCGTAAAACGTTTGTATCAGGGAAAACATTTTTTTTCTTTCTTTTGAAACATCTAGGGGAAACGGATTTCCTAACCATTCACATATAATATTCCGTATTTCTGATTTTTTGTTCGATAACGTTAATTATACGATTTGTTTTATGCCTACGTGAACTTGTGCCATTTATTTTTGCTGGTCTTTAGGAAGACAATTTACAATTGTGCAGTGAACGGAGGCACTTATACATAACCTTATAATTCTGTTTGGAAACAAAAATAAATTCCCAATATATAAATATACATGTATGAGAGTTTTCCTTTAGTTACAAATGTCTGATGGTGAAATAAAAATGAATGTCTCAGAAAGTGGTGAATTAGTTTCCATAACTTGAAAGACAGATGAATCGGGCCAAGCTTAGTAACTTACAGTAAACAGACTACTGTAACATTGACGCACTCGTCGAACTGTTTAAAAGATTTGTGTTTATGGCCAAAAATTTATATACAACTTCATTTATAAATTAATCTGAATTTCATAGCGCGTCGTCACAATAATGAAAGTTATAAAAAAAAAATCTATAACCAGCAGATCTATACTTCTATAAAGAAAGTATTCTTGTACAAAAGGGTATTTATTATAAAATGGCCCTAACTATAGAACAGATAGTTTACCACAGAAATCTTAAACGGAAGTTTCGACAATTTTAAACAGTAGAGATTTGAAAATAAATTTAACTTTAAATAAACACTGAAATAATTTTGATATCTCGAAGGTGTAAAGAATAAACCAACAATCTCAATCTTTAAAAGTGTCTTCATTGCACTAACCGACGAGTTTATGTTTACAGTAGAAACAGTGGATGTGACTCTAATAATTACATTAGATGTATGTTTCATTATAATACGTTATTCTGATTGGCTAACTGCACATCACGTGATATTCCTGAAACAATTGCATTAGACAATAAAATTTATCATTCATGATGACACGAGCTTCCACAATAAAGTGCACAGGTGAATTAAATGAAAACTTGATAAAAATCGTATTTCATGATTCTAGCTAAAAATGTAATTATAAGTATTGAATGCTTCTTTTTGTAACTTTGTATGGTTGTAAAAGCGTTGACCGTGCGCATATTTATAGTATGAAGCGCTTCCGCGCTTCATACAAAATGTACTTCGGTCAACGCTTTTACACCCCAATAAATTTACAAAAAGTAGCATTCAATTCTTAAATAAATTCATTATCATTGTAGTCATGAATATTTATCGCTTATATTAAATTGATAAAGATTTTATCGAGGTCGCACCAACTGTTTCTACTGCTAAGATCAGTTATATGTAAATTGTAACATGATCTCGTCGATTCGCAAGACGAAGCCATTGTTTATGACAGAACACACATTCTAGATTATGCATTTTTGTGTCCGTCAGTTCGAAAGTATTTGATCATTTCAACTCCTTTGTATTTCATAATATGTGTCATGAACAAAGACATATGTTCGATTGAATAATGATTTCCTCGAACAAATGATAGAAATTTCGGAGATCCCGTATTTGATCCTTTACCGTTTTAAAAATGAAATGCCAATGACAGAGGTTGATTATAAAAAATGTTTTACTGTGTTAAAAACCTTCGACTAAAACAATGAAAACTTACACGTTGGACATGAAATATTTTGTCGATGAAGAAAATTAAATTAAGTCACTTCTGAAATAAGTTTGTCGATAACGTAACTTATTCTGACGGTAAAGAAACGCGAATTCGATCACTACTCTGTTACGGGCTGTAGAGTTAGGTTTAAGAAAAGGTCTTCTACTTTCTGTTAGAGTTGTGCAGTTTAGAATACATCAACCTATCTCTTGAGAGTTACAAAGTTCACAGTACCTTTTCTGTCTCATAATTCTACGCCATCTACCGGTTGCTGTAGGTAACCGATGATTTCCAGTTCTAAACATATACAACGTTATCTTATCTTTATAGCGTAATAAGTCTAAATATTCTGCAAATTCAAAGATTTCTTTAAATAGTTTTTAACATAATACTTTTGGAGAATATTCCATTTCTGATTTCCAAGTCTGCTGAAATTGGTAAAAAAAGTCTCTGTTTAATGCTCAACTTTAACCCTTTTGGATTAAAACTATAGTTACCAAATATTTTAAAATACATATTTATTCAAGATATTTTTTATACAAATCAACCAATCGAAAGTAAATCCACCATCTACGTTGAGTTTATAAATATATCTATATAATTTACTATCGGAACTGTTTACAATTTTAGACCAAAAAGATACCATACGGTGTTCCACATATACTGACATAGGATAAGAGCCTAGCTCTCCATAAACCATAAAGTTTGGGGTTGATTTTTTTTCAAGTTTAAGAAAAGTTTACAAAACTTGAAATGCACTTTCTATTGCATCAATAAAACTAAATCTCCAAATTTCACAGCCATATAGCAATATAGGCCTTACAATCTTATCAAAAAGATCGTACTGACATTTAATTACTAGTAGATTAACTAAAATAATTGATTCAATATTTTTATTAATCAATCGATAAATTGAAGAACTGAATGAAATAAAAACATAAATAAAGAAAATATGTGTTTAACGCCATTATCTTTGACTATCCTACAGGTATACTAGCCAGGAGACTGTACAGTGGCGGATGCGGGTTTTGTTCCGTAGATAAGACCTCCCATTTGTTTGACGAAATTATTTTTCAATTGGGACATATGGTTTGAAACCCCTCTTTTCTGTGACCAGTGGTTGTCGTTGTTGTTTGTATTTTTCTATAAGTGTTGTACATCAATCAGGCCGATAGTTTTCTTGTTTGAATTGTTTTAATTCATATTTGTAATTTTGGGAAATTTTATAAATGTTTAAGCGGTTAGGTTTTCGCTCGTTGTTGAAGGATGTACGGTGATCTAATTCATTGGCAAGTACACCACATCTTCTTACATTTATTCGTTAAATCATGTAGATCTTCATCAAGTCTAAATAAATAAATGATTTTGAAAATGTACTTATTGATAACTATACAACTTTTAATTCCAAATGATTATGTTTATCTAACATAGAATTATTATCAGCAGAGACATATACACACTAAGTCTAAACTGGTTTAAAAAATTATTGTCACATGTATATGTAATTATAGTGTGTTTTTATGTAAAAAAAAAAATCTGTGAATATCTACCACTACTGTTACCGCCTTAAGAGATCAGCTTTCTCGCGAGCTTTGAATAAACAAATCCAAACCAAAACAAGTACATAAAATGCATATTTTTAATCACAATATAGAAACACTTAAATTGTAATACATATTTTTATGAATAATTCAATTTTATTAAATCTTTGTCAATCAGGCATGTACAGCAGCATCAAGGGATTGTAAATATACAATTCCTTATTTACAATTCCTTGGCAGCATGTATTCTTCTATATTGTGACCTTATTTGAACTAAAAGAAAAAGAAGAAGAAGAAGAAGTCTGGAATTATCGCTATCTGTTCGACGGTCTAAAGATTACAGTGTGTTATCGATCTAGGTGTTCTCGCTGAGGTCCGCGTTCTAAATCTTAAGCATTTCATTGGTCAGTAGATTTGCAATCTTTCAATCCAAGGTGTTCTCAATGGAGTCCGCGTTCATGTTTCAATAGGATAAACTATATTGTTAGTTTTCTATCCAAGTTAACAAAGTAGATTTTTTTTATCCGAAAAGACGGATTTTCCTACATGTTCTACAATAAAATTTGTACAACGATTGAATATTGTTTAATGCATAAATGTCCAGGTCTAGATCGAACTTGCTTTGCTTCGACGAAAGTACGAAAATAGAAAAATCACAGATCTATATTAAAACTAGAACGTTCAAGAACAGTTAAAGAAATCATCACAATTTTGTTATTGTTAGTTATTTTGTACAAATATAACTATAATGCGAACCCAAGGTTGTGAAATAGCACGTGAAATCGCAACTGAGCGTGAATTCTTTGGAAAAGCGACGGTTCTATGAATACCTATTGTCAATTTCAAGTTCTGTTTCGACATCATTGTAATATATGTCACTGGACGTTAAAACTCAATCCTTAATTTCGTCCTCGTCAAATAGTGCTGTTGGTTTCTTTTTATTATTATTACATACTAGTATACATGAATACACCACAAGTTATTCCTATGTAATGTCATTTACTAGATATTTAGTGCAAAGTAAATTTTAAAGATGAAAGTCGTATTAGTTCGATAATGCTTCAAACTTAATATAAACTGAGAATACATGTATAACTGCCATATTCCGAATCCCCGACATTCATTTGTGTAAATGAAGAAAAGATTACAATGATCGGTATCTGTGTGAATCTACGTCTCAATCAAGCTTTATACAGCAGTGTACAGATGTTACAGAATATTCAAGATTTACAACTTTTTTTGAATATATGATTGCCAATGGAATAAACCATGCAGGAGATTTCAAACTAGCCCAATTAATTTGTGTGTGAACTATAACAACTGAAATCGTAATTCTGTTGTAGTGTATATTGGTCGTTTCTGTAACATGAAGGCGTATGGCAACCATACTACCATACTTAGTTCAAAAGTACACCACAACCCTTTTCTTTGTGCATAATACGCTCAGGAACATACATCTTACTATTTTGCATGGATTGGTAGTAAATGTAACTTTTTAACTGTCAGTCCATTTGACATCAAAGTATCATACGGAGGCTAGGATTTATAAATCGGCTAGTCTGGATGACTTCGTACAATACCCCCGCTCCGCATTCATTTTAGTTTAAACATACATAATTTAAAGTTTAGATCCTTTAGTTTTCATATATATGGATATGACATTTAAATTTCGTATTGCTTAGTTCAACCTGCAACACATTTTATTTGATGTCACCAATGGTAAACATGTAAAATGAAACAATAACTTACTATAATACCAATGTAAACTTTTGTTGTATGATTATACAAACCGAGATCACTACTAGACTAGGTGTTGACACGCTCAAATTAACAAAATTGTGTTTCAAAGAACCAATGCACCAAATTGATTTCATAGGATTTAGTTTAACATTTAAACCAGTTTAAGGAATGTATTACTTGGCAAGAACAATTAAAATGTAGGACAAATTTGGCTTACAACACGAACTTTGTTCAAAGAATAGTACCAAACATGTTACAAAAAGACGGGTATCGGTAACAGAGGTATCGCAATCACTGATGGATTGGTGGATAGTTACTGTTTGTTCAACGTTCAGTGACAAGTATATCATGTGCATATTGCAATACCAAATTAAACTAACTTTGAACAGACGACAAAAGCGAAATTGTGACAAATTTTATTTCCTAGTGTTATTTAGGAAGTCAAACATGTATATGGAAAGTAAATTTTACTATTATTTATTGAACAAGATAAGAGGATCAGTCACTATTATTTATTGAACAAAACAAGACTGAGTTCAAAACCGCTAAAAGAAGTTAAACCCGGTGAATGACACTCCTTATTGCTGAATTTGGGTTTGGGTTTGGCTGACCTTAATTTCTATTACGTTTTAAAACAATTATTCAAATTAAATATACAAATATTTTACTGGGTTTTTTTTATGGGGGTGGGGGTGTGTGTCATTTACCCTAAAAAAAAAACTATACAGGCCTATAGTATTTTGAAGCATTTTTGAAGTATTCAAATATTATGAAACGTCTTATATTTTTACAAATATAAGGAACAAGCAAGTCTGTCCAAAAATGATTGATATTTCAGAAAATTGTATAGTGTGTTCATTGTAAACGTAAACCAGAATGCATATAGTTGTCTCTACTTATAACAGTCACAAATCATTTCTAGAAATAAAAATCAGCGATTTACCATTCATGCAATAATATTTTGTCGAAAGTGATCGAGATAACATTATCAGGTAATTCAAGTTATCGGACACTTAATTTTTTCCATAATATGTTATAATAGTTAATATCCGAGCCATAAAATACATTTATTATATCTGGCATAGTCCCAGATTATATTCTTTGTTAATATGCATCCTTCATTTAAAGTCTTGTTTTTCTTATAACACTTTACATCGTATATCAGGGGCACTGCCGAAAATAATCTTTCAAAAAGCAAATCTAAGTTGTAACCTTTAGAACTTGTATGTCTGATAATTTGATGACATGACAAGAAATTTTACAATAAACATTGGTCACGCACGATAGATTCTGATGTATGACATGTGCCGTTACAGTAGCCAGTTTACACGCATCAGCGCACACATGTTTGTCGAATAGGTCAGTTGATTGGAGGAAAGTTACCGAAAACCACGCCTACCTTTAACTAATACCCAATCAAACGCCTTTGACATAAGCATAAATAATGAATGGGTAAGATTACAGAGATTTTGTTGCGTATTCAATATTTGAAAAAGTTTAAGACTCTTGATTCAAACTTAAAATTATAGAATATGCTCGTAATGCATTTTCGCAATTTCGTTAAATTTAATTTTATACATAATTTCACCTACCTGGTGAGGATAAAATACAAAGGAGTAGGTTCAGTAAGACCAGGGTTGGCAAAAACCCGGGTTTTATGAGTATTGCCCAGCCCAGTGGGAAATACTGGGAAAACCCGGGTTTTACTGGGTTTTAGTGGGTAATACTGGGCAATACTGGGTAATATAAAAATATTTGTCTGAATTTTAAAGAGGATTCAGTGATAAACACAAATGCAATACATTTAATAAGATAGTTGTACCCTATTTTGTTTGTTTAGCATTTGTCTACATTGGCAAACTGTAAATAGAAAGCAAGTAAATCATTTCTTTTCAAATGAATATAGCTCCTATTAAGAACTAACAATTACATGTATTAAAGAAACATCACATTTAAATAATGTATATGTACTGTCACTAATTAATAAGTAATTATTCAGATTAGAACACAGATTTGTTTATGTAACAATAATCAGTCCTTTCAATTTTAAAAGTGTTAATGGCATGACCCTGTAGGGTGTTTATTTAGCAATATGAATGTATAACAATTATAATTAACAATTCACTTAAACACTGCAATAAAATGCTTTTTCAAAGTTTGGAATATTGAAACAATACTTGGTAATTAAAAGGTATCTTTAAACGTGCAAATCTTGTATTCTGCCTACATATAAAATTAATAGACATGATAGAGAAGAGAATGAAATTGAATTTTCTAGAATGACTGTCAATGGTTATCTGTATACAAAGTATAGATTTAGCTGTTATACTATGAAACTATAATAAGTTTTTACTATTTTGTGTTAAAATAAGCTTAAAAAATCATATTGCCCAGTAATGCCCACTTTTACCCATTTCTGGGAGTATTGCCCAGCCCGGGAATTCCCGGTGGGTAATACTTTGACAACCCTGAGTAAGACCCCTTTTTTGCCCCAAAATATAGCAGTTTAACAAAGTTGTGATAATGTAATCGTTAAGCTATTTATTGGAAAGTAGAATGATTCTGCTACATAAATATGGGCTGTTTTTGACAATACAATGCACATATATCGGGTACTAGCATCATAAAGTCATGCTAAATTACTGAAATCTTCACAATTTTAGCATTTTAGTTAAATTTTAGATGGTTTCTGTCTATAAAAATGAAAGTGGCCGCATTCGTGTTCATTCATGATATTGAAACGTAAGTTGTATTTGATGATCATACATAATATATATAAAGGTTGAGGATGAACACGTATGCGGCCACTTTCATTTTTGACAAAAATCATCTGAAAAGTGACGATTTTGGGCAAATTTGATAGATTTTTCATATTCAAGCTTGAATCGGAGCGTTTTTAATGACTAAATCAGTTAAAATCTTTCACAAATACTAATTGAATCAATCGAAATAGACACTTAAGTGTTTTAAAAGTGTCTAAAATATTTCGTCAGATGAACTTGAAAATTGAGGCCAAAATCGGCCCTTACTGGACCTACTCCTTAAAAAAAAAATGCAAATTACAACTATTTCGAATTAAATGGTTGTGATAAATGGGTATCAAAATGTATTAAACAAAAAAAACAAAGACCAGTTTCAACAAGAATGCTTTGTTTTTATTGCAGAATCGCATAAAAAATTCATGTTATCGTATTTTCAAAAACAATTAACAATTTGAAAACTGCTTTTCATTTTTACCTTACTAAATTCATATATTACGCAAATACGCATATGTGGTAGTCGCCACTTGCCGCTCAGTGAGTCTAGAAGGTGGTAGGATTTACAGAGAAGACAGAATATGTCGCCTCTGTGACACAAACAACATTGATGACGAGTTCCATTTCATTATGAATTGTAGAACATTTAAACTATAGAAAGAAGGAAATGTTTAAGGAACTACTGTTAGTCAAACCCTAATATATCTTTAAAGTTGATCAACATTTTAACTCTTCAAATATTGTAATATAAGAAAAGCTATGTAAAAAATATAAATGTGAAAGTCAGCTCTCCATGTTAATTTAATTGTATCGTTTGCACGTGCATGTAATAATTTTACCTTATAGTTATGTTTATGTATGTTCTTGATAACTAGTAATTGAAGTTTTATGAGAAATAAAGTATTCGTATTCCTTTAAACCATAAATTACAGTACACGAAGACAGCCTAAGGGTAAAGTACAAGTGAATATATCATAAAGATTATATTTAATCCTCATCCGTACGCGTCCTTGTAAATGCAAAACTCTGGATTTTACTTGGTTCAATGTTCAGTGGTAAGTATTTCATATATGCGCAGGTCCTGAGACAGAAAATCGAATTATTCATTCATTTATGGTCTTCAAAAATAACGATTGCGGGATGATGGACAGGAAGACTTCAAGCGTAAGAATGTGAACTAGCTGTCAGTAACTTAAGTACTCTCAGATCTTTTCTTGCTAGTGTCTTTTTTGTTGTTCTGGTACACAAGTGAATCTTTCATTGTTGAAGACCCTTTAGCGACTATAAAAGATGAACAGGAATAAAAACGCTGACCATTGATAATTTGTATTTTTGTTAGGCATTGACTTCGTGTGCGATTACTGTCCCGTGTATGTTTACTCCATATTCCTTTATTTTCTATAAAAGCGTTTGTCTTGCCGGACAGTAGGTTGACACGACTTATGACGTTACGCCACGAGTTATCGTTCATGACGTTATCGAATAACGTTCACACAAACAAGTCAATGCAGCCGGTTCTGCAATCACAAAGTGATTAAATAATTAAAAAAAATAGTTTTGGAAACTATTTGACATTTTTATGGTAACTTTTTCTAGATGCAGAGTGTCGAAAGTTTGTATGCAATACGTAACGGTAAACGTTTTGACATTGATTGCTTTATCGTGTTCCAGCAATTCTTCTGCTCATTTTTAACCTTTAAAAATTTAAATGAATTACTATATACTTTTAATTTATATTCTCCTTTTTTTAATATTTAAGCATCTGCACGATTTATCTCTATGTTCTTATGAAAAATAGACTGAGTTTTATCACTTTATTTCATTTTTAGTTTATTTTGCAATAAATACTTTTCATGATGCACGCTGTATCCTCATGAAATTTTGTTTTGAAAATAAAAATCTTACATGTATCTTTAGAAACTTAGGATGATGTGTAAAAAAACGGGAATTCGTACAACTATTAATTCGTGTTAAAATGGTCGTCAAAATCACCGCTCGGACAAAATGGAAAAAAAGAAATTGATTTGGATGAGAATACGGATAGAATAAGTCGAAAAAGTACAATACAAACAGACTTTGAAACTCAAACAGAAAATAGTTTGTTAGTATGGAAATTCAATGTAAAAAAAAAGTGGTTTAACTTGGTTATTTTGCCGAATAACATTCTTTGTGTTCCAAATGTAAACAGTCTCATAAAACCGTTATAGTTTCGGAAACATTTTAAAAATAAAGTGCTAGCTAGACCAAGTTTACACAGGACATACAGTAACATCGGAATCAGGCCTGAGAAGGTTACCGTTGGCTGTTTACGTTTGGCCATGGCATAATAACATTCTTGTTAACACTAGGTGGTCTTATTATGGCCTTTTCTGAGCTACCAGGACCTTCAATGTCAGCTAGGAAAGTGTCAGAAAGGTCCATGTAATCAAACTGGTCTTCTTGCAAATTCTCATCTTGTTGTTTTCTAGCCATCGCCCTAGTAACAACACAAACTGGATACAATTCAGCATCATCTTCAGGTGATTTAACATCCACCACTGGTTCACTGGTAACAATTGGTTCAGCAACCACTTTGTTCCTAGCTAGATCATTTCCTAGCAATAATGTAACACCCTCTACAGGGAGATTAGGACGAACACCCACAATAACTGGTCCAGTTATCAAATCTGACTTCAGATAAATACGATGGAGAGGAACATCTATACAACCTAACTCTACACCTTGTAACAAAACGGAGGCACCAACAGAAGTCTTCTCGGACAAAGGCAACACACCTTCTAACAATAAAGACTGAGAAGCTCCAGTGTCCCGTAAAATCTTAATAGGCTGAAGAGTGGTATCATCAACAATAGAAATAAACCCATCAGACATAAAGGGTTTATATTCCTCCATGTAATCCACAAAACTGGACTTAAAAGCCTGACTCGCAGGACATTCCAACGTACTGGTAATATAAGGTGTCGTACAAGCACTGGACTTCTTCTGGAGTCTAAAACAATCAGCCATCAGGTGACCATTTTTCTTACAATAAGCACAAATCAGTGACTTCTTCTCAAAAGTATCAAATTTTGGACTAGACATATTATAACTGGACTGACTCTTATTCTGTGCAACAGGCTTACTATCAGTACGCTCAGTGCTTTGATTTTTGTAATTTCCACTTGAAGTATTAACATTTTGACCCTTGAAACTTCTTTTATGTGAAAGGGTATAATTATCTGAAATTACAGCTGCATCATGTATTGTCCCAACAGTTTTGTCGTCTAAATGTGTTTTTAAGTCTAAATGAACACATTGTTTGAACTCTTCTAATAACATCAATTGTCTTAGGTTATCAAAATTGTTATCTGTTTTCTTTGAAGTAAGCCATTTATCAAATAGATCTTCTTTTTCCCGGAGCAAATTCCACATAGGTTTGTGAATCAAACTTTTTATAAGATCTAAATTTCTGTCTATATGCTTCTGGTACTAGCTCATAATATAAGATTTCAAAACTTCCTGTTTCACCGTGTAATAATCGGAACTTTTTTCTGATGGAAGTGCGGAGTATATTTCAGCGGTCTTACCCTCAAAAACACTTTGTAGCATTGTAGTCCAATATGGCTTTGGCCAATTCAAATTATGAGCAATTTTTTCAAACTGTGGAAAATATTTATTTACTGTTTTTTTCACAAAATCTGGGAACCAAACGTATATTTTTTGCTGCATCAAAATATTCTGATTTCGACTGGACTTTAGTGTTGCTTTCTTCTTTGACCATTTCAATTTTCAGTTTTTCCATCTCTAGCCTTTCTTTCATTTCAAGTTCTTTTAATTTTAATTCATCTTCTTTTATTTTCTCCCTCTCCTTCATTTCCAGTTCTTTTAATTTAAATTCATCTTCTTTTTCTTTTTTCTCTATTTCCAACCTTTCCTTCATTTCCAGTTCTGCTTGTTTTAATTTAAATTCATGTTCTTTTAATTTGAGTTCATGTTCTAATTCAAGCTGTTTTAATTTAAAGGCGTCAATATTGTCTACCTTAAGTTCAAGAGCCTCTTCACCTAAAATTTCTGTGTCAACTAATTTGTCTATAACCAAATTTTTTATAATTTGTTTTCTCATAGATACTTTAAAATCTAATTTCAGATGTTTAGCGAGCAACACTAATTCCTCTTTCTTTAAATTATCAAACCCCTCCAGGTCTGGCGTTTTCAAAAATTTACCGGCATCAAATGCCATTTTGTAGAATTTTGTTAGCTAGTTGTAATAAAAATACTGAATAAATTTTGAATAAGATATTTTCAGTCTCCCGGACGATCCCCCAATTTCTGTTACGGCCAGAAATTACCTTTAAATTGTAGCCAACAAAAGACACAAATCAATAATAAAATTTAACAATATTTATTATACAAAAGTTTACAAGAAGTATTTCACAAATATTACTGTCAACTTAACTGTCAAAATATGAGTCCAATCTTTTATCTTTATCTGTATCCAGTTATCTTTCGGAATCCAATCTGAATATTACGGTCACAATACAGTATGATGTTGTTTGTAGAATAAAAGTGTCAATCCAAATGCTATGAATATTAATGTCTATCGATGTCTACGTCCAAGTCCAAGAGTGAGCGTTTAACTTTAGTTTCTGCATATATATAATTGTCAAGGAAAATTCTAGAACAATCTATACTGGAACATCCTAGAAAGTTACAAATGTCCTTTTATTCTTGTTTGTCTTAAAACTCTGAAACAAAAATCGAAAAAAAAAAGTGTTTTTTTTCATTTTGTTTCATTAAAAATCAAAAACGAAAAACGATAATACTGTTGTATTTCGTTCTTTAATTTTGATATCTGATAACGAAAAACGAATGAACTGAATTATACACTTACTGTTTATGGTGTGTCCGTTTATAATCTAAAACACTGTTTCAAACTTCGATTTGAGTGCAATTTTTATCATCTAATTCTAATTCAAATGCATATGCATTAAACACAAAAAGCCGCGAAAGATAAAAGAGAGACACCCAATCCATATGTTAAGGTATTTGTTTTTCGGGTTTTTTTTTGTACATAATGTAGGCCGTAAGTTTTTTTGTTTGAATTGTTTTACATTTTTGAATACGGGCCTTTTTTAGCTGAATATGCGGTATGGGCTTTACTCATTGCTTAAGACCGTACAGTGACGTTTAGTTGTTAACCTCTGTGTTATTTTGTCTTTTGTGGAGAGTTGTCTTATCAGCAATCATACCACATCTTCTTTTTCATAACATAGATCGAAAATAAACTCACAACGCCATTCTATAAAAAATAAAACATAAAACAGACAAATAATCGTACACAATACCAAACAAAGATTACTAAGAACGTAGCAACATGAAACCCAACTCAACCCGGGGATGATCTTGGGTGCTCCGGAAAATGTAGGCAGATCAAGCTTCACATGTGACACCATTCGTGTTTCTCATGTTATTAAAAGCCCCGTTAATCAATCGTCTAATTCGGTAGGTAACTTTCGTGAAAAGGGAACGGGATTGTAGTAACGACCTAATGAACATATCCAATATAATCTGTAAAACGGATATTCCATAACGGTCAACCAATTCGTGATGACGTCCGTAAAATTTACAGATGGATGATTCTAACTTCACTATTTTGAAATTTTGGTTTATAAGCTTTATTGTGAGCAGCAACCCTCTATGAAGGTAATCGTGGTACGAAATACATGCCTGGAGATATCGTACTAATTTGGTGATATTACTTTGTATGCAAGCACTGTTGGAATGTTGATTGATAAAAAAAATAGAAAGTTCCACAATTGGAAGCGCTGAAATCATCTCTTTTGTCGTTTTGTCGTTTTGTTTTTCACATTTAAGTATTGCCTAACAATGATCTGTTCTTAGCAAAACGTAACTGCTTTCATCGTCCGCATTTTTACAAGAAAGACCAATAAACGAAGTCAATCAACAGAACCGATAATGAATTTTTAATTCTTTTGATTTATAACTTAATTGATTTGTGAGGTGTTTGCCTCAGATATCGAGAACGGTCTTGATTTGTCAATCCCTTTTTAACAAGTCGGAATCAGATGTTTTAAAATAACTGATTGATGTTGAATACAAACTAAGCGCTGTGATATGTAAACAACACAAACATATCCAACTTAATTTACTGATATGATATGCATTTACTCCATTTCTGAATTGTATTTGAAAATGGTTAACACAAAGTCTAGAATACACAGTATTATGGAATGCATTTAACTCGATAAAATAATAAAGTTATTTCACGAACCACACGTTTGATATTAGTATCAAATATGTGTTTATTTTTTTCTCACTATTATTCGCACACTTTTATTCTGCAACATATTTGTATTTTAGCAAACACGCTTATTTTATATTGAAAAAATATTGATCGTTTATGTAATATAGTGATCATCCCATTCTTCGTGATTCAGTACGATAGTAAGCAACTACTTATCATGAATAAAGAGATAAATATTCCCTTGTACAACTTGAATAAAATGTGTTTTCTTTTTTAGTTTTGTCCTATCAAAAACTAAAACAGAAAACCGATGGTTTTTTTTTCACTTTTCGTTCATTATGTCTCAAAACCTAAATGAAAAACCGAAATGTCTTCGGTTTTTTATTCATTTTTCCAAACAAATAAGAGAAGTGACATTTAAATTTTATTCCTTGAATTTTATATCTAAAGTTTTTTCGTTTTTTGTTTTTTACATGTTTTCCTTTCTTGCTTCAAAGGTACGTTTATATTTGCGTCAATTTGTTTTGAGATATCAAAGGGAAAAAACGAAAGATGTAGAACACGAAACCCAACTAAACCCGGGGATGATCTTGGGTGCTCCGGAAATATAAGCAGATCCAGTTCACATGTGGCACCCTTCGTCTTTTTCATGTTATTACAAACCCTGTAAATCGTCTTATTCGTTGGGAAACTTTCGTGAAAAGGAAACGGGATTGTAGTAACGACCTAATGAACATATTCGATATCTTCTGTAAAAAGAATATTCTTTTTTTTTTAACTGTAAAAAGGATATTCCATAACGGTCAACCAATTCGTGATGGCGTCCGTGAAATTTACAGATGGATGATTCCAACTTCACCATTTGAAAATCTTGGTTTATAAATTTGTTTTAAAAATTATGTGTAAAACTCGCAGATAAAGCCCCAAACAACATCGTTATGGTGTGTAGTACTCATTACATTAACTGCTTGATAAACGAAATAGGTATTCACACTTCACTTTGAAACTCATGATATCAAAGAGGCAATCCTGGATAATCATAGGTCTGTTATATGTTCCTTTGGAATTTCCACCAAAGATGAAGAACTGGATCTTTCATCACTGTATTGGAGACATAAACTACATAAGTGTCCTAAAAAACGGTATATTGCTTGGTCTTCCAAGTGCTCCACGAAACCTCTTTCTAAATTATTAACATCTATTTTATCAGCAATCAAAGACAGGATTCAATGTTATTGTGAAACTGCCTATTCTAGAGGTGGCGTGAAACAGATGTGGATACTTAAAAATTCCAAAGATCTTTTAGAGTACATACAATCTAACTCCCTTTAATCATGTCTAGAAAGTCACAAAGTCTAGAATACATATAATTATGGAATGCATTTAACTTGATAAAACAATAAATTTATGTTCACGAACAACGCGTTTGATATTGATATCAAGTCATATGTTCAATTTTTTTCAGACAAATCAGCAACAATTTGCTGCCAGAAATTATGAATGGAACCTTTGATGGTCTGACATCACTTCAGACACTGTGAGTACATTTTACATCAGATCGAGAATTCACGAATAGATATTGTTTATGTTGATACTCCTTGTCTGATTGTAATTCACACACTTCTATTCTGCAACGTATTTGTATTCTTACAAACATGCTTTTTGTACACTGAAAAATATTGAATCGTCTTTGTAAGATAATAATCGTCTTTTTTTCATGATTCAGTACGATAGTTAGCAAGTACTTCTCATATATAAAGAGATTGTTATTCTCTTGTACAACTTGAAATTAAAAACAAAATGTGTTTTCTTTTTTCGTTTTCTTCTATCAAAAACTAAAACATAAAACCAAGGTTGTTTTTTTTCATTTTTCGTTAATGATGTCTCAAAGCCTAAATGAAAAACTAAAATGTCTTCGTTGTTTTCCTTTTCATTTTACTAACCAAATAAGAAAAATGAGATTGAGATTTATTCTATGAATTTTATCTTAAGATTTCTCGTTTACTTTTTATATATGTTTTCCTGTATTGCTTCAAAGGTCCTTATATATTTGCGTTAACTTGTTTTGAGATATCAAAGAGAAGAAAACGAAATATGTAGCAACACGAACCCCAACTAAACCTAGGAATGATCTCTGGTGCTCTGGAAATGTAAGCAGATCCACCTCACATGTGACACTCTTCGTGTTTCTCATGTTATTACAAACCCTGTAAATCGTCTTATTCGGTAGGTAATTTTCGTGAAAATGGAACGGGATTGTAGTTACGACCTGATGAAAATATCCGATGTTATCTGTAAAAAGGATATTACATAACGGTCAACCAATTCGTGGTGGCGTCCATAAAGTTTACAGATGGATGATTCCAACTTCATCATTTGGAAATCTTGGTTTATAAGCTTTATTGTGAGCAGCAACCCTCTATGAATGTAATAGTGGTTCAAAAAAGATGCCCAGGGATATCGTATTAAGTTGGTGATATCTTCTCAGTATGCAAGCACTGCTGGAATGTTGATTGATAAAAATTGAAAGTTCAAAATTGGGAAGCTAAAATCAGCTCTTTTGTCGTTAAGTTTTGTTTTTACATTAAAGTATTGTCTAACAATACAATGTTCTATCCAAAACGTAACTGCTTTCATCGTCCGCAGTTTTATAAGAAAGACCAACATACGAAATCAATCAACAAAACCGACATATGCTTAATTCTTTTAATTTATAACTCAACTGATTTGTGAGGTGTTTGCCTCAGATATCGAGAACGGTCTTGATTTGTCAATCCCTATTTAACAAGCCGAAGTCAGATGTTATAAGAATTGATTGAACACAAACTAAGCGCTGTGATATCTTTACCACACAAACATATCCATCTTAATACACTGATATGATATGCATTTACTCCATTTCTGAATTGTATTAGAAAATGGTTAACACAAAGTCTAGAATACATATAGTTATGGAATGCATTTAATAATAAATATATTTCACGAACAACACGTCTGATATTAATATCAAGTAATGTTATCATTTGTTTTTAGACAAATCAATAACAATTTGCTGACCCAAATTATGAATGGAATCTTTATTAGTCTGACATCACTTCGGACACTGTGAGTACAAACATCAATTCAAGAAATCACAAATAGATATGTGCTTATGTCGATACTTCTGGTCTGGCTGTTATGCAAACAAAAGGTTCTCTCCTGAAACATATTTGTATATTTACAAACATGCTCTTTGGGAGCTGAAAAATGTTGACACATGCAGGTAAGAGAATGATAATCATTTTCTTCATGATTAGATTACAAGAGTGAGCTAGTACATATCATAAAGAAAGGGATTAATTTTCTCTTATACGATGTTTGTACCAGCAGAGCAATAAACTTCATTATGTAGCAATTTCTTTACATCATTTTATCTCATCTAGCCTGAAGGGCCAAGTTAGCATTTCTCATCACTTGTCGTCCGTCGTTGTTGTTTGTCTTTTACAAAAATCTTCTTGTCTAAAACTACTAGACTGAATTTAACCAAATTCTACAACAATTATCACTGGGGTATCTAGTTAAAAACATGTGTCCGATGACCCTACCCGCCATGAGAACACAGTAGTTTTTAGCTTATATATGTGAATCTAAAGCATTTAGGGCGAATATGACATGGGGTAAAATGTTTATCAGGTTAAGTTATATCCGCCCACAAATTTCAGTCGAATCCGACAACCCGTTGTGGGGTTTGTTGCCCCAAAATAGGTAGTTTTAAGGACATGTTACAGTTTTTGGTTATTATCTTGAATACTATTATAAGCCCCAGTACCACTAGACCACGATCACACCACGCTCACCGCGATCTAAAATAAATTCAGATCGTAGTGAGGTTGCGTTATAAACGACATGAAAATGTAAATTTTCGTTGATTTCACGATAAAACTACGTACTCATTACGCTTCTACAACGATCCTGCTACGATTATACCATCCTAGAAAGTTACAATGGAAGTTTCTAGTAAAATGTAGAAGTTTATATAACGCATCTTTTATTAGGATCATTCTGGAAAGTTCCAATCATTCTGTAATTGATCCAGTGATTTCTAAACTGCACAGTTCTAAGATTATTCTAGGCCATACAACACAAATTAGGCCAACATAAATAAATACAATAATTACAATATCATAACAGTATACATATGCGTTCATTCGTTTGAAGATATCAAAGGGAAAGAACGAAAAACCAAAGTGTTTTCATTTCTCATAAACTAAAACGAATGACGAAAGTATTTTCATTTTTCGTTTTTCGTTTTTTTTATTACTCCAACAACAAAATGGAAAGCAAAAGTAATTTTATTTTGGGTTTTTGATTTAACCAGAATACGTAATTGTTTCACTTTATCTGTATTTTTTTGAAGCAGTTAGGTTAACAGTTTACAAATTTTTATTCTTATTCGTCTTTTGTACTGCTTCCTGGTGCTTTGTTAAACCTCGACTTGGAGTGTGAATTAAACTAAATAACGTATACATATTATCGTCCTGATTGTTAGTGTTTTTATTGGCTGATGGACCTAAGGCATCATGCCATTCTAATCATGTAACCTATCATAACTTTGTAAAAGTCATTTACCCTTATTATTGAAACATATCAAGTCTTTTCAATTTGTCGACATTATCTCCGATTTAAAAAATTATTGGTCTGAAATCAACTGTGTATATTTTGACGACTTGGGTATTCTTCCTATCAGCACGTAGTAATATCCCTTGTTAACTTGATGTTGTAATCAAACTATATTATTTACAACATTTATTTGATATTTCATTGTATGATTTAAATTTGAGATTCATATTATTCAATTTTCAAATACATCATTCTCTGTTTTGTTATTGGTAAAGGCAAAGACATTGGAAAGTCTTTAATTCGTTATTCATCTTATTTCAATTTATAAGTCAGGCAGTCTGTTTAGTTTACATTAAGTTCTAAAAACTAGGTGGTAATTACGGGGATGCAAATGAGATACGTTTACTTGGTATATTATAAAAAAAAATGATTTTGAAGCAAGACATAGAAAAAAAGTCGAACAGTATATAACGAGAAATAATTGGAACAAATTATAGAAATAGAAGACAAATGTCCTTTTATTCTTGTTTGTCTTAAAACTCTGAAACAAAAATCGAAAAAAAAAAGTGTTTTTTTTCATTTTGTTTCATTAAAAATCAAAAACGAAAAACGATAATACTGTTGTATTTCGTTCTTTAATTTTGATATCTGATAACGAAAAACGAATGAACTGAATTATACACTTACTGTTTATGGTGTGTCCGTTTATAATCTAAAACACTGTTTCAAACTTCGATTTGAGTGCAATTTTTATCATCTAATTCTAATTCAAATGCATATGCATTAAACACAAAAAGCCGCGAAAGATAAAAGAGAGACACCCAATCCATATGTTAAGGTATTTGTTTTTCGGGTTTTTTTTTGTACATAATGTAGGCCGTAAGTTTTTTTGTTTGAATTGTTTTACATTTTGAATACGGGCCTTTTTTAGCTGAATATGCGGTATGGGCTTTACTCATTGCTTAAGACCGTACAGTGACGTTTAGTTGTTAACCTCTGTGTTATTTTGTCTTTTGTGGAGAGTTGTCTTATCAGCAATCATACCACATCTTCTTTTTCATAACATAGATCGAAAATAAACTCACAACGCCATTCTATAAAAAATAAAACATAAAACAGACAAATAATCGTACACAATACCAAACAAAGATTACTAAGAACGTAGCAACATGAAACCCAACTCAACCCGGGGATGATCTTGGGTGCTCCGGAAAATGTAGGCAGATCAAGCTTCACATGTGACACCATTCGTGTTTCTCATGTTATTAAAAGCCCCGTTAATCAATCGTCTAATTCGGTAGGTAACTTTCGTGAAAAGGGAACGGGATTGTAGTAACGACCTAATGAACATATCCAATATAATCTGTAAAACGGATATTCCATAACGGTCAACCAATTCGTGATGACGTCCGTAAAATTTACAGATGGATGATTCTAACTTCACTATTTTGAAATTTTGGTTTATAAGCTTTATTGTGAGCAGCAACCCTCTATGAAGGTAATCGTGGTACGAAATACATGCCTGGAGATATCGTACTAATTTGGTGATATTACTTTGTATGCAAGCACTGTTGGAATGTTGATTGATAAAAAAAATAGAAAGTTCCACAATTGGAAGCGCTGAAATCATCTCTTTTGTCGTTTTGTCGTTTTGTTTTTCACATTTAAGTATTGCCTAACAATGATCTGTTCTTAGCAAAACGTAACTGCTTTCATCGTCCGCATTTTTACAAGAAAGACCAATAAACGAAGTCAATCAACAGAACCGATAATGAATTTTTAATTCTTTTGATTTATAACTTAATTGATTTGTGAGGTGTTTGCCTCAGATATCGAGAACGGTCTTGATTTGTCAATCCCTTTTTAACAAGTCGGAATCAGATGTTTTAAAATAACTGATTGATGTTGAATACAAACTAAGCGCTGTGATATGTAAACAACACAAACATATCCAACTTAATTTACTGATATGATATGCATTTACTCCATTTCTGAATTGTATTTGAAAATGGTTAACACAAAGTCTAGAATACACAGTATTATGGAATGCATTTAACTCGATAAAATAATAAAGTTATTTCACGAACCACACGTTTGATATTAGTATCAAATATGTGTTTATTTTTTTCTCACTATTATTCGCACACTTTTATTCTGCAACATATTTGTATTTTAGCAAACACGCTTATTTTATATTGAAAAAATATTGATCGTTTATGTAATATAGTGATCATCCCATTCTTCGTGATTCAGTACGATAGTAAGCAACTACTTATCATGAATAAAGAGATAAATATTCCCTTGTACAACTTGAATAAAATGTGTTTTCTTTTTTAGTTTTGTCCTATCAAAAACTAAAACAGAAAACCGATGGTTTTTTTTTCACTTTTCGTTCATTATGTCTCAAAACCTAAATGAAAAACCGAAATGTCTTCGGTTTTTTATTCATTTTTCCAAACAAATAAGAGAAGTGACATTTAAATTTTATTCCTTGAATTTTATATAAGTTTTTTCGTTTTTTGTTTTTTACATGTTTTACATGTTTTCCTTTCTTGCTTCAAAGGTACGTTTATATTTGCGTCAATTTGTTTTGAGATATCAAAGGGAAAAAACGAAAGATGTAGAACACGAAACCCAACTAAACCCGGGGATGATCTTGGGTGCTCCGGAAATATAAGCAGATCCAGTTCACATGTGGCACCCTTCGTCTTTTTCATGTTATTACAAACCCTGTAAATCGTCTTATTCGTTGGGAAACTTTCGTGAAAAGGAAACGGGATTGTAGTAACGACCTAATGAACATATTCGATATCTTCTGTAAAAAGAATGTTCTTTTTTTTTTAACTGTAAAAAGGATATTCCATAACGGTCAACCAATTCGTGATGGCGTCCGTGAAATTTACAGATGGATGATTCCAACTTCACCATTTGAAAATCTTGGTTTATAAATTTGTTTTAAAAATTATGTGTAAAACTCGCAGATAAAGCCCCAAACAACATCGTTATGGTGTGTAGTACTCATTACATTAACTGCTTGATAAACGAAATAGGTATTCACACTTCACTTTGAAACTCATGATATCAAAGAGGCAATCCTGGATAATCATAGGTCTGTTATATGTTCCTTTGGAATTTCCACCAAAGATGAAGAACTGGATCTTTCATCACTGTATTGGAGACATAAACTACATAAGTGTCCTAAAAAACGGTATATTGCTTGGTCTTCCAAGTGCTCCACGAAACCTCTTTCTAAATTATTAACATCTATTTTATCAGCAATCAAAGACAGGATTCAATGTTATTGTGAAACTGCCTATTCTAGAGGTGGCGTGAAACAGATGTGGATACTTAAAAATTCCAAAGATCTTTTAGAGTACATACAATCTAACTCCCTTTAATCATGTCTAGAAAGTCACAAAGTCTAGAATACATATAATTATGGAATGCATTTAACTTGATAAAACAATAAATTTATGTTCACGAACAACGCGTTTGATATTGATATCAAGTCATATGTTCAATTTTTTTCAGACAAATCAGCAACAATTTGCTGCCAGAAATTATGAATGGAACCTTTGATGGTCTGACATCACTTCAGACACTGTGAGTACATTTTACATCAGATCGAGAATTCACGAATAGATATTGTTTATGTTGATACTCCTTGTCTGATTGTAATTCACACACTTCTATTCTGCAACGTATTTGTATTCTTACAAACATGCTTTTTGTACACTGAAAAATATTGAATCGTCTTTGTAAGATAATAATCGTCTTTTTTTCATGATTCAGTACGATAGTTAGCAAGTACTTCTCATATATAAAGAGATTGTTATTCTCTTGTACAACTTGAAATTAAAAACAAAATGTGTTTTCTTTTTTCGTTTTCTTCTATCAAAAACTAAAACATAAAACCAAGGTTGTTTTTTTTCATTTTTCGTTAATGATGTCTCAAAGCCTAAATGAAAAACTAAAATGTCTTCGTTGTTTTCCTTTTCATTTTACTAACCAAATAAGAAAAATGAGATTGAGATTTATTCTATGAATTTTATCTTAAGATTTCTCGTTTACTTTTTATATATGTTTTCCTGTATTGCTTCAAAGGTCCTTATATATTTGCGTTAACTTGTTTTGAGATATCAAAGAGAAGAAAACGAAATATGTAGCAACACGAACCCCAACTAAACCTAGGAATGATCTCTGGTGCTCTGGAAATGTAAGCAGATCCACCTCACATGTGACACTCTTCGTGTTTCTCATGTTATTACAAACCCTGTAAATCGTCTTATTCGGTAGGTAATTTTCGTGAAAATGGAACGGGATTGTAGTTACGACCTGATGAAAATATCCGATGTTATCTGTAAAAAGGATATTACATAACGGTCAACCAATTCGTGGTGGCGTCCATAAAGTTTACAGATGGATGATTCCAACTTCATCATTTGGAAATCTTGGTTTATAAGCTTTATTGTGAGCAGCAACCCTCTATGAATGTAATAGTGGTTCAAAAAAGATGCCCAGGGATATCGTATTAAGTTGGTGATATCTTCTCAGTATGCAAGCACTGCTGGAATGTTGATTGATAAAAATTGAAAGTTCAAAATTGGGAAGCTAAAATCAGCTCTTTTGTCGTTAAGTTTTGTTTTTACATTAAAGTATTGTCTAACAATACAATGTTCTATCCAAAACGTAACTGCTTTCATCGTCCGCAGTTTTATAAGAAAGACCAACATACGAAATCAATCAACAAAACCGACATATGCTTAATTCTTTTAATTTATAACTCAACTGATTTGTGAGGTGTTTGCCTCAGATATCGAGAACGGTCTTGATTTGTCAATCCCTATTTAACAAGCCGAAGTCAGATGTTATAAGAATTGATTGAACACAAACTAAGCGCTGTGATATGTTTACCACACAAACATATCCATCTTAATACACTGATATGATATGCATTTACTCCATTTCTGAATTGTATTAGAAAATGGTTAACACAAAGTCTAGAATACATATAGTTATGGAATGCATTTAATAATAAATATATTTCACGAACAACACGTCTGATATTAATATCAAGTAATGTTATCATTTGTTTTTAGACAAATCAATAACAATTTGCTGACCCAGATTATGAATGGAATCTTTTTTAGTCTGACATCACTTCGGACACTGTGAGTACAAACATCAATTCAAGAAATCACAAATAGATATGTGCTTATGTCGATACTTCTGGTCTGGCTGTTATGCAAACAAAAGGTTCTCTCCTGAAACATATTTGTATATTTACAAACATGCTCTTTGGGAACTGAAAAATGATGACACATGCAGGTAAGAGAATGATAATCATTTTCTTCATGATTAGATTACAAGAGTGAGCTAGTACATATCATAAAGAAAGGGATTAATTTTCTCTTATACGATGTTTGTACCAGCAGAGCAATAAACTTCATTATGTAGCAATTTCTTTACATCATTTTATCTCATCTAGCCTGAAGGGCCAAGTTAGCATTTCTCATCACTTGTCGTCCGTCGTTGTTGTTTGTCTTTTACAAAAATCTTCTTTTCTAAAACTACTAGACTGAATTTAACCAAATTCTACAACAATTATCACTGGGGTATCTAGTTAAAAACATGTGTCCGATGACCCTACCCGCCATGAGAACACAGTAGTTTTTAGCTTATATATGTGAATCTAAAGCATTTAGGGCGAATATGACATGGGGTAAAATGTTTATCAGGTTAAGTTATATCCGCCCACAAATTTCAGTCGAATCCGACAACCCGTTGTGGGGTTTGTTGCCCCAAAATAGGTAGTTTTAAGGACATGTTACAGTTTTTGGTTATTATCTTGAATACTATTATAAGCCCCAGTACCACTAGACCACGATCACACCACGCTCACCGCGATCTAAAATAAATTCAGATCGTAGTGAGGTTGCGTTATAAACGGCATGAAAATGTAAATTTTCGTTGATTTCACGATAAAACTACGTACTCATTACGCTTCTACAACGATCCTGCTACGATTATACCACGTTTTCACCACGCTTTTTCTACGATTATCATGATCTTGCTACGCTCATCAGGTTTTCACTACGAACATACCACGAGTTGTCCGATTGCAACACGTTCTTACCACGCTTCTACAGGCCGCTCATACCACGACCTCACCACGATCTGAATTTCTTTGAGATTGCGGTAAGCGTGGTGTGATCGTGATCTAGTGGGACTGGGGCTAAAGATGGTAAAGGGACCTTTGCGATCTTACCACGACCTTACTGCGCGCTCACTACACTTCTACTACGACCTAATTTCGCCACGACCGCACCACGATTTGTTTTGAACATGTACAAAGCTGGTCACGCTCATCACGATCTTGAAGACCTCACCACGACTGTATTACGACCTTACTGCGATCTACACGAAAAGTTTTTCATTTTTTTCACAGATCGTAGTGCGATCGCGGCCTAGTTGGACTGCAGTAATAGATAGAGATAAACTGTAAACAGCAATAATGTTTAGCAAAGTACGAACTTATAGTAAGTCAACATGACCAAATTGTCAGATAACCCTACAAAAAGAACATTGGGGTAAAATGCAGTTTTTGATTTATATCTCTGAAACTAAATCATTTAGAGCAAATCTGACAGGTGTCAAACAGATTGGTCTGCCTTGAAATAATTATCAAAGGTACCAGGATTATAATTTAGTACACTATACGTGCGATTCGTCCACATAAGACTTATCAGTGATGCTCATATCAAAATATTTATTTATATACTCGTTTTACCTATGAGTAGTTGTGTAAAAACGGACAGTCGAAGTTCTGTTTTTAAATGTGTTTTATGTTTTTCCGTCATGTATATGCATGTAATATTTGCCACTGAACTACACCAACAACTGATCAACCATGTAAGAATCCCAATCAAATAAACCAATAAATAACTTTATATCCGAAAATGACGCGAGTTCCCAACATGATAATCTCTGTATCTAATTATAGTTCAATAGTCGAAGTGAAATCATGTGCAATTTAATATATTAAATGTTGTATCCTACTGTGATGCTGGTTTCAATGTCGCTTTAACCATAAGTCTCATGTTATGCTGTTTGCTATACACGTGTAATAGCACAATATGATTTGTGAGGATTTTGACACTGCAGACTCTTTAATAATCATTTTATCCCCATTATCAATCAATCAGTTAGTATGAGAATCTTCGCAGGACATCAAACTGTGAAATTTTTGTGTGTCGATATGCTCATTAGCTTCACTGTTTTAAACTTTGACATCTGATAAAAATCTGAGGTCAAATGTGTTAAAGGTTCCTGTTTGGTGAATGTTATCTTACTGTAGTGTCAGTATACTGTAGATTCAATAGTAACTTTATCATGGAACCATTGCTACTAAACGAAAAGGTTTTAATGTAATATATATTTATTATGAAAATTACACCAGATAAAATGAAAACGTATTTCCTGTACTAAACATATAAAACATATCAAATTGTTTGGCCTTGGGAAATCACTCAACTATCTGACGAATAATTTTTGCTCCAGGACTTTGTCAGGAAGCGATTCTTTCGTGGAAAGAAGACCAGCTGACAAGCCACTACGCTCAACTTGAACAACACAACTGACAAAAGAATGATAAAGCGAAGCTTCATCTGACGGCCCATGCGTGGCAGTGGACCAGCCCCCGCGTGACGGTGGGCTACAATGTTTTAAGGTGTTGAGTTGAGGTTGGAGATGTTAAATGAAAAATGCTTGGAAAATGAATGAAAAATATGAATGATAAGTGAAATAGTTGAAAAGGTGCCAAGAAACTCTGACGAAGTAATGATTAGAAATCAGATGAGTCTAAGTGACCCCCAAGTATTTAGAATAAGGAATCCCCCAGGACCACCTTCAATAAGTCAACGAATAACACAATAATAAGCTAAATATAAGAAACAAAATATACATATTAAGCAAGCATGCAGTTCTACTGCCAATAAATCGAAGTTGACTATACCATATAATCAATGATTGAAAGATTCAGCAAGCTGCTGTTGTGCATGCTTTATAGAGATTGGTTGAGTTCGAATATAACGCACATAGCAATCTGAAGACCAACGACCTAACGTTTTAATCATGTGATCTTCTATTTTTGCTTGACCAGCTGCGGTGCCATCACCTATTCTAAAGGAATGACCTGAAAAGTTTTTAGGATTATGACCGCATAACTCTAGAACATATCTGATTTTTGTTATAAAAAAATCTCTTTCCATAGCTAAATTGCCAATTGATACAAAAAGAGGGTCAGTGTTTTGATAAGACGATAAAAACGTTTTCCTGATCTCTAAATATCTTTTCAAAACACGATAAGGACAAATATGACTATTAATTTTGTGTAACTGAATATCTATACCCTTACGGAATGGATCAGTTTTGGACTGTTTCAAGTGCAGGTTAGCAATATTGTCTGTGAATGAAATGTCTGATATACATAAATTAATTGCAGGTTCAAAATGTTCGGATTTGATAACAGTTATTTCTCCGCATCGGAGGAAGCCAAAGAGAGAAATCACGCTAGCTGTTTCAATCATGAGATCAATAAATTTTGAAAAAACTCCCTTTCGTAAACTCTTTATAATTTGCTCAAGAATATCAAAAGTGATTGGTAGCCTTATTCTTTTATTTTGATTTTGAGATCGTTTAACAGAATTTAAGATCAATGTAAGCCTTGGCAATGGTTTGCTGTTATATAGTTCTAATGGATCACTACAATTTTCCTTTAAATAATTGTACCTGATTCCACATAGATAAAGTTTAATGGTAGAATAATGAAGTTTCAGAACTGTTTGACAATGAGCAACAAAATATATGAGGATTTCTTCCGAAACTGGGGCCAAGTTATTTGTAAATGTCACGTTATTTAACAGTAATTATCTTACCTCCTATACATTTCCAGGAATATGATTGGTTAAAAGCGTCCGCGTGCAAACCGTGTATATTTGATATTAGGTTAGTAGGGAGGCGGGGCTTATCTCATACACGGTTAGTAGTGGAGTTACGTCCCTTTATATTCCTTATTAGGTAAGAAGGGGGCGGGGCTTATTTCATACACGGTTAGTAATGGTGTTATGTCCCTTTGTAAAAAACAAAACGGTACTGAGAAAAAATCTTAAAAGTTCCAACAGACGAAGAAATTGATGATTAAGATTGAAACAAATTCATAAAACACATTTAAACCTTACAAGTCGTTATTGTTGGCATCTGTTTTTGTAGGATCAATGGAAGTATTTTCTTAGCGCTAACAGTATTGAAGACTTGCTCGTTTTAAGAATCACTAGTCTTAATTTCACACGTTAAGATAGTCGGTAAGATAAATTCGTTACATAGTGTGCTAGTGACGTAATACGGTATATATGGGGTCAGTAAATTCCATATATACCGTATTAGGTCACTAGCACACTATGTAACTAATAATATCTCTTGAAATGCATGAAACCAATATCATACGCATCCTTAGTCCTTTTGGATATCGATGTTGTCCATAGTTGTTCGACAGTTTGTTTTAACACCATATTACATCTGAGATTTTGGGACACGGTTCCGGAAAAGTGTCTGCATCTGGTGCCAGGGTTCTGAAACGTTGTATCTGAAATCGAGATAAGGCATCACTAATATCGTTTTGTACACCTGGCACGTGTTTTGCACTAAAAAAGAAATTGTTTGTACATGCGCACCATGTTAATTTCCTCATTAACTTCATAATATACAAACATTTTGATCGGCCTTTTCTTATAATTTCAACTGTAGACATATTATCAGACCAAAATAACACTTTTTTAGTTTTCCATGAGGCACCCCATAATACAGCTGCTACAACGATAGGGTACAATTCGAAAAATGCCATTGAATGTTTACTGTTTGTGATGTTTTTAATTTCGGTCGGCCATGAAGAATAAAACCACTTTCCACCAAAATATCCACCAAAACCTATAGTTGACGATGCATCTGTGTATAATTCCATATCGTAACTAGATATGAATGTAGAATTATTAAACATTAATTCCATTCCAATTCTTAAGGAATCGTAACCAAAATTCGAGATCTATCCGACATTCTTTATTTAAACGCACAAAATGATGTAATTCTTTCGCTTTGGTTGATAAATTGATTAGATAAGACACAAAAGACCTGCCCGGTAAGATAACTCTTGAGGCAAAATTTAAATGACCTAGCAGCTGTAGAACTTCTCTCTTAGAACAAGAGGATTTTACACTTATGCTTGAAATAAACTCACAAATTCGATCAACCTTTTCCTGTGGTAGACGGGCTTCCATTTTTTCTGAATCGAGAATGATGCCTAGATATTCAAGACAAGTTACAGGGCCAACAGTTTTATGCATTGCTATTGGAACATTTAATCGTTTAAAAATCATCATCATTAATGCCATTGATCGCTCTCCCTCGGCGTGTGGTGGATCTATAGTTAAGAAATCATCTAACAGGTGTTAAATGTTATTGACCTTGTAGTTGTTTGTAGCAATATAACATATTCCTTGTGATAAAGTATCGAATATGATGGGACTAGATCGGCAGCCGAAAGTTAATCGCACATAGAAATAATATTTATCCTCCCATTTAATGCAAAACAAAGGCCATTGTGAAGGTAATATAGGACAATTTTTGAATGCATTGGAAATATCGTATTTACATAACCAGGAATGTCTTCCGTATTTTATGATTATATCTATAGCGTTGTCGATCTTGACGTACGACATCGAGCAGGTGTCTTTGTCAATTAATTCATTGATGCTAAAATGAATATCACTTTGATGGGGCGCGATAAGTCCAATATAAGTCGTTTTTTCTTCGAATATTTTCCTTCCGCAACTCCCAACGGACTGACACGGTAACTTGAAAATGGGAGTGTATCAAAAGGTCCGTACATAAAACCATTTTCACACTCCTTCCTTAACAACTCATTTACTACGTTCGGTTGCGATCGTGCAGACAAATTATTACGACACTCAAGGGTTGGTAAACTAGTTACAAACACTTTGGTGTCAAAACCATATTTTAAACCATTGCATAAATAATAAACAAAAGATTTTTCACTGTGATTTCTAAGTTCGTTTTGTAATACTTCTACATTAATCGGAGTAGTAGCCTGTAAGGGGAAGTTAATATTTGACAGTCATTTCTCGGAACCGAAGCTTGACTTTTGTGCAGGAGTACTAGTCTTAGCAGCTGTGTTTTTAAAAGAGTAATTCTTTCTATTTTTCTCGCTATCGTTATGCGTAGATTGACGAGGACAGGTGGTTACGCTATGATCATAGTTACGACAATTGGAGCACATATGTAAGAAAAGGCATCGACCGTCTTTATTACAGCCAGACAAGCTATTGAAATTATTGCAAATTTCTTTCCCGTTGTGATAAAAACGCTTCCTACCACGAATATCAGAATTTCCGCTATTTTTCGTTAGATGTGGCGTAGATACGCTTTTTTCTGCTAGTTGCAAAGGACAGAACTTCGTGTCATGGTCAACCATGTGACAAAGCTTGCAAATATTTATTTCCACGCCCGCACCTATCAAGATCATCAGGTCGCGATCCCTTTTGCTCCAATCGACTTTAATTTGTTTTTCTTGAAGAAGGGTCGAGGCTTTGGCCGAAAACAACTTATGATAGTCGTAAAACTTATTACCATAAAAGTTGCTGATTTCTATGATATCCTCTTCATAAGCGTCTAATTCAAATCTCCTACCTGGAAAAGCAGACGTCATTACACGCTTGAATTTACCGAAAGCTTTTATGAATTCCTGAATTGTTAGCTGTCGATTTAAGCGTGGGTCTGGTTTATTCCCCACGTTAATTTCCATACCGTCTGCCAAAATGGTATGTGACTCGGGACTCTCGAAACTAGGAATAAGGGGAGAAGCTAAGTTAATGTCCTTACCCTGTATTATTTGTTTCTGTAATCCTGAAGAAACTATGTCTACATTTGGAAAATCATCCGAACGAACTCCTGTTCTATATAATCCTTGATGTAACGCATCCAGTGGGTTTTGTAACGGCGGTGTCGTATTGCTGGAATTGTACCATTGATGGAGATTATATGGTTTGCTATCATACAGCTTCTCTGTCATCAGGGTATCGACGGATTTCTGAAGGCCGTTCACACATTGTGACATAGTGTTAAAAGCAGTCACCAATATATTAGTGTTGACATTCTCCGTAGCAGAATTATGTTCAATGTTTTGAGTCTCTGTTGAAGCTGTTGGATTAACAGATGAAAAACCTTCTGTTGGACTTAAACTGGTTTCGATGGTTTCTACGGCGCGATCATCACTTTTGTTTACAATGTTCTCTGTATACAGAGATTTTACTACGTTTAGAGTTAAATTCGGAGGCACTTTGAAACCAATTTTTGACAGTTCGTCCACCATTTCGGATTTGGTTTTCTCAGAATTAGTGTTTGTAACATTGATTTCCGTACTATACGGTTGAAAACGGGATTTCCGTTTCGTCGGATTCCGTTTTTTAGTTGGAGGCATAACTTATATTACAGTGTTTTGAGAATAAGTTATAAAAGCTGTTGCCACAAGGAGCAATTACTAAGACTGTGATCAACTTGTCTTTCACGTGACACATATAATGTAAAACTGCAAGCACGCAACTTTATCTAACCTATATTTATTATGACCTCTTAACCGATATTTTATGTCGAGTAACGGGTTATGCAGAAACGGGTTAAGAAAAGTCATCGGCACCATTAAACAGCTGGTAATAAACAACTCGTCTATAAACCATGATTATACAATTATATAATCTACCATGAAGTACAAATTTGAAGAGCATTGAGGATCCATAATTCCAAAAAGTTGTGCCAAATACGGCTAAGGTAATCTATGGACTGGGATCAGGGATGGGGTCGATTACTTTAAAATGTAATCGATTAAATTACAATTACTTTGCTAATAAGATGTAATCGATTACATTACAATTACACCATTTATAGTATGTAATCGATTACATAAGATTACTTTTCTTTAAAGTAATCATGATTACTTTAGATTACTTATGATTACATTGTATATTGCAATATCAAAGTTTATTTTATAACTTTTTATCCTCACAAAAAAGCTAACTTTGGTGATTTCTTTAAAAGCCTTAATTTATTCAAAAAGATTTTTTTTTTTAAGAATTAATAGACAAGTACAGTGTAACATGTGTAATTTGATAAAAATAGATATAGACAAGTGTACATGTCCTTTCTCTATGTAAAAGATATAATAAATTTTTTTCTACAAATTTTTAACCAACTGCCTAATTAACAAAAAAGCTGAACAGATAAGGAAAAATTAATTAAGTATAGTTTTATTGTCTGTTGAGACATAATTGATACATCCATTAATGTTTTTACAGGTGTTAATCACTACTTCCATTTTTTTTACAAACAATAGGTGAGCTTGGGTATTAAAATTTTATTGTCTTTTAAAATAACAATATCAATAAAGTTAGAAATGGTTGATGGTCATTATTTGTTTGAACATTTTTAATACATGATCTAATTAATAATTAATAGAATTAGGTGAAAACACAAAACAGCTTAGGAAAGTATATACATTTCTCAACAGTTTATTGTAATAAAAGATATTTTGTATAGATGAAACTTCTGACGTCACCTATTGTTTATAATGTTATGCCATATGTTTACACTGTACATGTACTTGTTTATACTGATGATTGTCAATAAATTAAATCTGGTTTTAATTTATTTTGAATTAAGTGGGCTCATATATTTACGTCGACAATCAAAGTCAAATTGGAACTTAATGTTTTCTGCATTTTAATTTCAATTGATTATGTTAAAGTATTGGATAAACTTATATGAAATTGGAGTTTATATCAGAATTTTCAATCAAGGAAAAAAATGCTTTCAAGGCATATTCTTGTATCATAAGAGCTCAATCTCACAATGAAATATTGGAGAGGCAATTTCCTTTCGTAAACTGTAAACAAAATAAAAGACTTGGTTATATAAATTTTTTATATAGATTATACAATTTATCACATGAACAAGGTCCCATCATTGTGAATACTAGTTTCATGATTTTTCATTCAAGCTTTACATTTTCTTATTTTCATCTTGTCTATCAAAAACTATTTTCATATATATATATACAAGATTTGTAATCAGCAAGTAATCATATGAATGTAATCTTAAAGTAATCTAAAAGTAATCATGATTACACCTGACTTTTGCAATGTAATCGATTACATTATGATTACTTGTAATCAGAAATGGCATGATTACTGATTACATATGATTACACTGCCAAATGTAATCGATTACAGCTGATTACGATTACCCCATGTCTGACTGGGATAAGAAAATCCTTAGTTTTTTTTTCGAAAAATGCAAAGTTTTGTAAACAGGAATTTATAAAAATGACCACATTATTGATATTGATGTCAACACCGAAGTGCTAACTACTAGGCTGGTGATATCCTCGGGAACGAAACGTTCACCAGCAGTAGCATCGACCCAATGGTGTAAAAAGTTATCAATGGCACCAGGACTTTAATCCAGCACGCCAGACGCGAGTTTCTTCAACATAAGACTCATCAGTGACGCTCATATCAAAATATTAATAAAGCCAAACGACACAATACAAAGTTGAAGAGCATTGAGGATCCAAAATTTCATAAGTTGTGCCAAATACGGCTTATGCCTAGGATATGAAAAATCTTGTTTTTTTACGTAAAATGAAAAGTTTTGTAGACAGGAAATTTATAAAAATGACATCATTATTGATATTCAAGTCAACACCAAAGTGTTGACTACTGGGCTGGTGATACCCTCGGGAACAAAACGTCCACCAGCAGTGGCATCGACCCAATGGTGGAAATAGATATCTATAAGGTAACGTACCAGGATTATAATTCAGTACTGAAATGGTCAGTTGACCCCTTTAGGAGTTATTGCCCTTTATAGTCAATTTTTAACCATTTTTGGTAAATCTTAGTAATATTTTACAAAAATCTTCTCCTCTGAAACTAGTGGGCCAAATTAATCCAAACTTGGCCACAATCATCTTTTGGGTTAGTAGTTAGAAAAATGTGTCCGGTGACCCGGCCATCAAACCAAGATGGCCGCCATGGCTAAAAATAGAACATGGGGTAAAATGCAGTTTTTGGCTTATAACTCAAAACCCAAAGCATTTAGAGCAAATCTGGAAGGATTATAATTGTTTATCAGTTCAAGATCTATTTGCACTGAAATTTTTAGATGAATCGGACAACCCGTTGTTGGGTTGCTGGCCCTGAATTAGTAATTTTAAGGATATTTTGATGTTTTTGGTTATTATCTTGAATATTATTATAGATAGAGATAAACTATAAACAGCAATAATGTTCAGCAAAGTAAGATTTACAAATAAGTCAACATGACCGAAATGGTCAGTTGACCCCTTTAGGAGTTATTGCCCTTTATAGTCAATTTTTAACCATTTTTCGTAAATCTTAGTAATCTTTTACAAAAATCTTCTCCTCTGAATCTACTTGGCCAAATTAATCCAAACTTGGCCACAATCATCTTTTGGGTTAGTAGTTTGAACAATGTGTCCGGTGACCCGGCCATCCAACCAAGATGGCCGCCATGGCTAAAAATAGAACATGGGGTAAAATGCAGTTTTTGGCTTATAACTCAAAACCCAAAGCATTTAGAGCAAATCTGACATGGGGTAAAATTGATTATCAGGTCAACATTTATCTGCTCTGAAATATCTAGATGAATCGGACAACCCGTTGTTGGGTTGCTGACCCTGAATTGTTAGTTTTAAGGAAATTTATTACTGTTTTTGGTCATTATCTTGAATATTATTATTGATAGAGATAAACTGTAAACAACAATAATGTTCAGCAAAGTAAGATTTACAAATAGGTCAACATGACCGAAATGGTCAATTGACCCCCTTAGGAGTTATTGTTCTTTATTGTCAATTTTTAACAATTTTCATAAAATTTGTAAATTTTTACTAACATTTTCCACTGAAACTAATGGGCCAAGTTCATTATAGATAGAGATAATTTTAAGCAGCAAGAATGTTCAGTAAAGTAAGATGTACAAACACATCACCAGCACCAAAATACAATTTTGTTATGAATCCATCTGCTTCCTTTAATATTCACATAGACCAAGGTGAGCGACACAGGCTCTTTAGAGCCTCTAGTTTATATATAATGTAACAATGGCCATTTTCCTGACTTTGTACATGACATTTTTAGAATAAAAAAGGTTGGTTGATAAAGTTCTTTTCATTCATCGACATTATCTCCGCTTTAAATAGTATTGGTCTTAAACCCGTGTACACTTTAACAAACAGGGTACTTATTTTAATTTGATGATATAATCAATCTATATCTTTCACCTCTTTTTATATAATTTTTCATTGTATGATTTTAATTTAAGATTAATTTAATTTAATTCAATATTTAAATATAACAATTACCTGTTTTATTATAAATAAAACCTAAGGCAATTTGAAAATATATGATTTATTAATCTTATTTCAAGGTTATAAGTCAGGCAAACTGTTTTGTTAACATTAATTTCATATTAATCGTCAGAACATCGGGCTTATTACGGGGATGAAAACGAACTACGTACACGGACTGTTTATTTTGTGCCCGTGTATAATCTAAAAAAAATGTTTCAATCTTCGATTAACTTTAAAATATAGTGCAATTGTTATCTTCTCGTTTAAATGTACATACATATGCATTTAAAAAAGGGACGAAAGATACTAGAGAAAAATTTAATCTCATAGATCGAAAAGAGTACTGACAACACTATAAAATAGAAATGAATAAAAATTGACAGACAAACAATTAATTATACACAAGACACACAAGGAAAACAAAAACAAATTGGAGATAATTTCAGGTGCTCTGGAAGGGTAAACAAACCGGGCTCTACGAGTGGATCCCATCGTGTTGCTCTTGTTATTTCAAACTCGGTAAATAGTCTACTTCGGTAGGACAGATTCGTAAATAGGGAACGGGATTGTAGGTGAGACACAAGGAACATATCCGATATCAACTTTGAATCAGATATTCCATAGCAGTCACAACCAACTCGTAATGGCATAACTGTAAATCACTCCAATCTAGATCTTTTTTTTTAATTTCTCGAACACAAACTCGGCGCTGAGATAGGAATGCATGTACTACCGTTTCAAATTGTATACGAAAATGATTTGCACAATGTTTATTACTCTATTATTTCACTTGACTGGGAGGGGTTGAACCGCTTCGCTTATAATACACCAGTCCATCTATCAATAGGTGTTTTAGGATAAACTCATCAATGAAGTGTCCAGTTATTCTTGGAAAACTCCTTTGATAACACTAGTACTGATAGGTGGTTAGAAATCAATAAAAATTATAACGGCAATCATCCTTATCACACACATCTTCAAAAAGACTGTCATTATGCAAATTAAAATGTAAGCTCCGCCCGATCAGTTGAAATAACATTGGTAATAAAAGTCTAGAATATATATAATAATTGAATGCATTTAAATTTATAAAACAGTATAATTATTTTCACAAACAAACACTTACGATATTAATATCAAGTAGTGTTATAAAAAAATTTCAGACAAATCAACAACAATTTGCTGACAGAGATTATGAATGGAACCTTTATTGGTCTGACATCACTTCATACACTGTAAGTACATTTTACATCAGATCAAGAATTCACAAATATTATGTTATTTATTCTCATACTTCTTGTCTGACTATAATACATAAATTTTCATTCTGAAACATACTTGTATTTTTACAATTATGCTCATTGTGCACTGACAAATGTGAACACTTATGTCTATCACGGGTGTCATTCGGTGTATCGAGATATAAAAATCTCCAAAGAATATCTTATGATGTTAAAGTATATTGGGATTGACTTGTAAATGCTCTGGTAAAGAATCATGTACGGAACATTATCAAGCAAACAAATACAAGGTCGATATTAATCTAATTAAATGAATTATGTGGACAAATTAAAAACATGCTTAAGAGTTTAATCAGTACCTGAGAAAATGAAGATAAAAAATCTAATTATACTATCAAAGAGCAGACAACAGCCGAAGGCCACCATTGAGTCCTCAACGCGAGAAATGTGAATGATTCAAAACTATAAATAGCTGATTGCTTAAGAGAATTTAATTGTCAAGAAGTACTTCTCAAGGTGCGGGAGTTTCTCGCTGCATTGAAAACTCCTTAGTGGCTTTCGGCTGTTATCTGTTCTATGGTCTGGGTTTTGTCTCTTTGACAGTCATATTCTTTCTTTTTTAATGATCCGCACAAAGATGTGTGCTCTCTATGTGGCGTCATCAGGCATTGTCGCCTTTTTTTAAAGACGTCACAATGAGAATTTCAGAGAAAAGCAAGAAAAGTAATCCCCTCCCCCGAAGTACCGTATTTTTGATTTTTTTTAATTTGTTTTTGTAAACAGATCGGAATGGCTATGCAATAAGTTATTATTATTTACTAATTTCTACTGGTCCGCCGGTCCACTAGCTAATAGAATCAACTCGTCCTTCGCAAATTCAACTGGTCTCGAACTACCGGAACAGCGCTAATTTTGGCCCCTGTTTATAAGGGTTTCTCGTTCTAGTTTTTTAAATATATTAAACTGTTTGCTTACTTGTTAACCTGTTTGAATTGTTTTTACATTGGTCATTTTGAGTCCTATTTTATGTTTCTGTTGTGTTTATGTTGTGAGGCAAGGCTCCGTGTTAAAGTCAGTAGTTTGCCCTATAAGGGTTAACCTTACAAATTGTGACTTGGCTACAGAGTTGTCTCAAACAACATCTTTTTATATCCATTCCAATTCAATGCTTTAAATGTTTCAAGCAGATATTTTTTTAATATAATAAGAAATTGTGCAAAATATAAAATATCCACAAAACTAAGTTTTTGAACGTGACAGATAGCTTTCAATTTTTTTTGAAGACCGTATAAAAGGATCGTGAAAGAACTGATGCTAAGAAAACGTTCAAATCGTATCTAACTGTATTAAAATTTATGCTTAGGTGTTTCCACTTTTCTGTGGAAAGACCTTTTGGTTTTCTTCTGATTATTGTTAGTAGTAGGTCTTTCCACTTTTCCATGGAAAGACATATTGCTTTTGTTCTGATTAATGTTTTTTCTTCTGCTTAATTGTTTCCTCTGCTGTGTTATTTTGGTATATGATATCATACAGGTAATACGCTTTGAAAGTGACACCGAGTAACAAAAAACTTTGCAGGAGTTATCTTCACGAACAGTGTTTTTCTTTTGTACACTTTTACTTCGCAACCAAGAAAGATAACCACATATATAATTAACCAAATTGCTCGTTATATCTACACGATGTTCTGATTGAGTTTGACGGAAGCTGTGTAATGAGATTCCTTGTGATGCATGATATAAGTGATATACATGTGAACCTAGTAAACCATAAGTGATAGAGACTAATTATAAGGTCTTTTGATTTGAGGTTCTTGGTCCAAAAAAAAAAGGATATTAGGTCAAGGTCAAAGGTTCAATTCAAATGCTAGATTTTGATTTTGGCATATTTTTCACTTTTCAAAACCCGTATAAGAAATAAACAACATATTTTTACTCAATTTTTAGTTGCAACAAAACGTAATACATGCAATTTGTTTGATAGGCTACGCTTATATCAAATTTAAGTTTCCTCCCCCTTTATATATAAAATAACGTTTATGTTGATATGACTTATTAACCATTGATGATAAAGACCTTGGGTCTTCTGATTTGAAGATCTAAGTTTCTGATCTTGAATACAAATATACTTTCATATCAAAATAGATCTTTACTTTCGGACAGTGAAAAAGGTCCCATAGTTTTATCATGTATACATGTGAGGTAAAAGCAAAGGTCAAAATCAAGAACATCAAATTATTCTATGACATTTAGCTCAATTTCAAAGTCATAAACTCAGGACCTAAAATCAAATGACATTAGATCTTAGTTATATTTGGTTGATGAGTTATATCACCGTACACATATTTTACAATACAAGGGGGAGAAAACTGATTAATATTAGCGTACCCTTCAATCATATATCTATAATACTAAAATTACGAGGTCCAATTTGTCAGCCGTCATCACGTAAAAACGACGAATCAAAGAATTCAACTTTATATATAACTAATATAGTACAAGGGTGTAGATTAAAAATTACACCACTCCAGGCCCTTTTGTTTTCCACGTAGTTAATATTGCCAATAATTAAGAAGTTCCGTGTCGAGTCCGATACCGATACCAATAGTATATTCACCTTTTACCGATTACCTTATCTGTACGTTCCGCATCTGACAGGCGCACCACCAAACGGTGTATTCAGGATTAATATGCTATATAGTATTACACCGGTCATAATCACAGGGTTGACACTACTTAATTGTCAAATTGTTACCTATTGTAGTATTTTAATCAGTTAGACTTTCTAAGATAACAATACGAATACTAAAAAAATCTGGACTAAAATAAGGCGTATAGATACAGTTTTCAATTTGTTAGCGGGCATGACGTAAAACAGCGAATCAAAGAATTCAACTTTATTTATAACTAATATAGGACAATGCTGTTGATTAAAAAATATTCCATTCCAGCAACTTTTGTTTTCCAAATAATTAATATTATCAATAATTGATAAGTTCCAGTTCGACGGGTTCAAACAGAAAGATTTGAAAGCAGAGAAAACTGTGTATCTTATAATCGGCATGACTTTATCAGATGACAATACTAATACTAAAATAAAGCTTGCGCATAGTTACATACTTTAATTCAGTCACAGACCCGCGATATCACGGGTGTGTTCTAGTATTATGTATGTTACGTATACGGCGTGTCGCAACTAACTAAAACTATGTTGTCAATATCTTATATGGTGTTTGAAAAGAGGTAAAGTAAGCCAAAATTCAAATAAAGACCGTTGACATTGACCCTATACCTTTTTTGGCACAGCTTCGACAAAATATTGTTCTATATAGTTTTATACGAAATAAGAACAAACAATATATACATCCTGATAAAAACGACAACAATCCAAGAGAGTGGATTGGAGTAAACTCCATATATCAACCATCAATCGTTTTTATAGGCAACAGGTACAGAAGGTACTGTCGTTTGAAAATAAAATTCCGGTCTTCACATTCTGAAACGATCTTCCAAAAACTATGATGGTACAGTTTCTCTTCCTTTTTTTGGCTACAAAGTAACCATACTTATTTTTAATAAAAAAAAAAATGTCTGGTTTACCAGAATAATTTTGTTTCTGATTTGTTGTTGGCCGATACGAACTTTGAAATAATATGTAAACATCTTTTCATGACTTTTTGTAATGTTTTTTAAATATTTCAGGCAAATTTTGAGAAGGAAAAAGCATAACTTCTAAATGGTGTTGATGTTTTTTTTTTCTTAAATTCATAATCTGATCCACATTGGTATTAGAAAAAAATATATTGTGAATAAGCAGATGGCAAAATAATGCTTTGATTTCTAATTTTGAAAATACCGTAGTGCTAATTTCGAAATAAAAAGAAACTTTTACACTAAATAGTCGGTTTGTCAAAATATTGCCTTTTAATAGTATTCTGGACATAAGTAAAAGTAAGATACTAGTATTTAAATACCAATGTTTACATTTTAATAAAAAGACAGTAAATATATAAATAAAAACTAAAATCTAATCAAAAGATCAAATCTTATGTAGGAAATTCCTTAGTGTAAATAATTGATAATAAAAATATATGACCAGTACATATACAATCAATATATATGTTGTGCACAAGTTATCATTTTGTACAAATTATAATTAAAAAGTGCTTGCAAAATTACAATTTGTACAAACTATAACTATAATTCACTTATAACTTGTACAATACTTCGGATTTGGTTATAAAAAAAACATTGATACACTCTGTTACATTTGTATTCAATGACCTGTATCTGAATCATTTGTTTGATCATGTGAGCAAATTATGGCATCTAAATTGCACATCTTTTGATTTTTGTTTTATAATTTTTCGTCTTATATTTTTTTTAACCAAGGTTAATAGAGAAAATGTCAAAGGAGTAAAACATTTTCATTTATGCTTCATATGATTTAAATTATAATTTGTGATAATTTATTATAAATTATGACAAATTAGCAATTTAAATCACAAAAATGATCAACAAGGCAAGTGTTGTTCTAAAATATTTTAAATCAAATTTAGCTGATATAGTTAGTTGTCTGTCACTCCTCATAGGAGGGATCGCCTTATAATGGGGATTGTTTACCCTCTTTTTTGTTTTGAGCCAAAACTAAGGAAAATAAAGAGAAATTAAACAGACTGAAAGACGAATAATACAAGATTAACAAAAAAGAAATTAATGTCTCGAAGTCTATTCTTGTCTACAATAAAATTGAGAATGGAAATGGGGAATGTGCCAAAGAGACAACAACCCGACCATAGAAAAAAACAACAGCAGAAGGTCACCAACATGTCTTCAATGTAGCGAGAAATTCCCGCACCCGGAGGCTCCTGACTTGGGACAGGCGCTAAAATGCGACGGGGTTAAACATGTTTGTGAGATCTCAACCCTCCCCATATACCTCTAGCCAATGTAGAAAAGTAAACGCATAACAATGTTCGAGAGTGTCCTTTGTTTGATATGCACATAGACCAAGACCAAGGGGAGCGACACAGCTTGTTAGAGCTTGTTAATGTATTCCACTTTTTAATTGAAATGATTGAAAAAAAGCGGTTCATATTGTCAGGAGTTTATTCAACTGAAAAAACGCATAAAATTTGAAGTGCCGATTGCTTTGTTCTTTGAATATATGAAACGATAATCGAATTAATTGTTTATAATCCATGCATGTTGACTTAATTGTTCTTGTTACTTACGGAGGTCAAGCTATTCCCACAGATATTATTTGTTACATTGAGTTGTCTCCGTAATTTGTTCTTAAGAACTGAAAATAATTGATATTAATATTGCCTATACTTATGATGTATAATACATTGAATTACATGTTGAATTTTTTAGAGAACTGAAAAACAATTTTCTAACACAGATTAAAAATGAAACCTTTAATGTTCTGATAGCGCTTGTGACACTGTGAGTATATATTACTACATTCTACAGTTTATGTCTGCTTTTAGTATAATAGTTCTTTGAATCCACGTATGTGCTGCAAATGTTAATTAAAATCAGCACACACTTGTAAACTCTGGTACCTCTTTCACACTTATGCTTTTTTAAACCTTAGAAGCAATATACCAACTTCACCTGCATATGGAATATACATTTCCTAACTACTCAGACTGTCTAATTACCGAAATGTACCACACACAGAAACGAACGTCACTAGTGTCTGAGCAGAAAGTTGATGAACAAGGGTTATGTCAAAGACCGTCTCGTCCTTTTTCTGAGTACAGTTCATCGGAAGATACCAAAACCTTGTTGATAAATATTTCGTATCAACTTCACAAGTATGACATCATGGTCTTGCAGAATAAATTTTCGGTACTGAGTTGTTTATCATCTTAATAACGTGATATATATTATTCTTTCATTTGTCTTTATGAATGTTTCTTTTTGTATTTACTCTGTTTTGGTAGTATTTATTTGACGTGGCTCTGCACTTATACATCCCGTCATAATGTAATTGTTATATAATTTTTGTATTCTTATCTTTAATATTTGCTTATCATATATATGCTCTGTCTATATGTTGATTATTTCTTACATATGCCACGGCTATGTATTTGTTTTATTGTGACATAGTAACTGTTTATTTATATATTTGTTGGTTTTTATAGTGAATAAAATAATAACACAATGTTGATTGTTTTATTGAACTTTTGTGTAATAACATTCTGGAAATCTAAAAAGCATTTGGAATGGATCTTCCTAATATCTGTGGTTACTTGTCCAAGTCTGGATTTACCTTTTGATAAGATTATACTTAACTTCTAAAATTGACCTGATCTATTACAGCTTGTTACTGTTTGCTTTTTTTCAGAACTTTTTTTGGTATAATTTCTAAAAATCAAATTATCTAATTCATAGAAAGTCATTTCTTTATAAAAACATTTTTTTTAAGAAACCTGGAAAACAACGAATTGTCACAGATAGAATTTGGAGCTTTTGCCAACCTCGATTTTATTCAGTACCTGTACGTGAGTTTTTTTATAAGCAATTGATATTATTTATCATGTTTTCTGCATTTGCCATTATTGTAAAAATTCTAGGTTTTACTTGACGTAGTCAAGAACAGCTTAGTTAAATTAAACACAGAATTTCGATTAAGGTCGACCTATGTTCGTGCATTGTTGGGTATATAGTTTATTTGAATATGCGGTCTCTTAAGATTGTTTTTTAAGAACTAAAACAATGTTACATGTATAATTCCCAAAACGGTCAAATATCCTTGCATTTTTATATATTTTGTGATCATCATGATGGTTATCATCGATTTCGTGAAACCTTATACCTATGTTTTGACTCATTTTATTCGATAAACTAACAAAATGCAAAACGACATCAAAGATCTAAAATATTTTGTTTATTTTTGTGTTGAAAATTTGAAGAAATACAAATAGGGAATTACGCAGAACAAACTTTCATGCGTAAATAATTGTTCCAATACATTTTCATCATATTTAAGTTACTGTAACTACTTTTTTTTAGTGTATTTATATTCGACAATTTCGCGACAGGTATATTATCGTGAGATTACACGTGAATAGAATTGCAGATTACATACATATAGACATCATTGCAAAAATACACCGGAATATACAACTAAACAGGGATGTTCACCTTATTCCTCCTTAAACTATGAACAACAGCAGTTATCCCTACAGAAACCAATTAAAAATATAAGGACGGAACGTAATTTTAAAATCTCAGAATTACTTGTTTTAAAAATAATGAGATATTTTCCAGTCAATTATTACTTATTTACTTATTTCAATTAAATAATCACTTGATAGAGTTTACTTTCTGCATTAACTTTCTAATACGAACAGCAAATCTGTCGGACGAACGAATTCAAACTTCAATGGAAACAATAAGTATTTGTAAAAATGTTTGTTTCATTTAGTTGTATATGTGTTTCTGCTCCTTAACTGCGTACTAGATTTAGAGCTTCAACGGTTTCAATTCTAGGGAGCTCGAGACTGGTGAAACTGAAGTAGACGAAATGCAAGTCATGCATACAAAGTTACAATCCTTGCATCTTTGATAATATTTACTGATTTCATTCAGAACATTTGTACAAATTGAAAAACTTTCACCGAGGATAGAAATCACCAATTTGCATTCATTAACTTTGCCCTTTTTGATCGATATTTTATAACAGCTCCTTTACATCATTTCCTTTTTTATAATATAATTTTAATTATTACGATATTTAATTTTTTTAAAAGCCGTAAAAAATATTTGCTTTGGTTTTTTAGATACCTGAGTAAAAATAAATTGCAACAGATAGAAATGGAACATTTGTTAACCTTCAAGCTCTACGATACCTGTACGTGAGTTCATGCTTCAAATAAAAGAAGAGTATTTATACAAAATTGAATATGGTTAAAACTACTAAATTTGATTTTGCATTAAAATAGTCATCTATTATAGTCAACATTCTCTATTTTATTGAGCTTTACTTCAAGTGTTCACTGTGACATTTGTAACATGTTAAATTGTTTCGAATAACAAAAATCAGTAATAATCATGAAACACCAGCAATCACTTGCATAAGAAATATACCAGAAGCGGATTAGAGTGAGCCCAGCTCCCCCCCCCCTTTCTGGGAAAAATTTTGTTGATTATATAGGAAATCACTGAAGCATGACCGGCACGGCCCCTCTTAGCTAGTCAGTTGGTTCCCACTTATAAAATTTCGGGATCCGCCACTGCATACCGCAAATACATAATTATGAGTTTTGATTGTAACCTTGGAATCTGCAACTACTTTGTTATAGGACCATGCTTATGCTATTGTTTTTATAACAAGAGATTCTTAAATTTTTAAGATGGTTTCCTACTGAAACTTTTCTTTTAAACACATTTTGTAAACCGTTGGCCGTAAAATAAAAATAAATCAGTTTGAGATGTTCTGGTTGATTTTTTAGTTTAGGAGAACATGATTTCTGTTTTGGTTGTTTGAAGTAGCTTGATAAAACATGAATTCATTTAGATCGGAAATTTCTGTCTTTTATTTTTATGATAGGGTTTTTATGTATTGAATGCCACCGCTGTCTTAAGTGGAACTCAGATATAACGTTATTTTGTTTTAGTATTACTTGATGATAGCTTGTCTTTACATTATATGGTTTTGACATTACGTAATGATTTTTTGATACAACGCAATATGAATATTAATTAATAACTTAATGATATTCGATATTACATGATATGGTTTCGTATTGACTTGATTTAGTTTTGTAATTACTTAATCAGTTTTTCTCATTACTCCAGTGAATTCATTTAAATAAATTTGGTTGTATCAGAAGGCAATGCAGTTATAACATTACTTGATGTGTATGTGGCGTAAAAATGTAGTTGTATCATTACATGATGTGGTTTTGTTATTTCGTAACGATGACTTGTCAATTCTTTATATGGCTTTAACATAAGGTTATAACGTTTCAACATTTGACGATTACACAACATGATGTGTTTGTTTTAGTATTTGCTGTGGTCCTGTCATTTCCTTGTGTGGTTATCCCACATAACAAAATTAAGAAAAATAAAGTATTAATACATTTACAGTAATTCGGATGTAAGTGGCAAATCCCAAAACCACTTGGTCCTGCCGTTTTTCCGGAGTGTTCAAATGAAAGCAGTATTATATTAAGTTCGTATAAGATTTCCAGGAACCCGGATTTATCTTTATATTGAAGAACAACTCCTTTTACACGTTTTATTACAATTCGTGGAGGTTTACAAATATATCATGTCAAAACAGTTTAATTTGGTAATATTCAAGGCAAAAAGAAAACCTTCTTTTGAATTAAGAAAAGATGTGGTATGAGACTCGACCACATATCAAGTTTCGAGTTGAACTGCGAGTATGAGTCACATTTAAAGGTAAAGTTCCGAGTCATAAATCGACTTCAACTTTGAATTTGAATCACTTTTGACTTAGAGATCGAGTTAGACAGTTATTTGAGTGTCATTTAAATTAAGATATGGAGTTGAAATTCGAGTAACTAAATATGAATTCTATTTATTTTCTTTAAGGCGGATCATAGACAACCGTACAACATTCAATACACCGTATAGTCGTCAAAAACAGACCATTACGTGAAAATGTGAAGCAATTCAAACAAGAAAATTTACAGTCTCATTTTTGACTGAACAATCTACGAAAAACAAATATAACACGTATAAGACAACTACAGGCTACTAAAACAGAATATAATAAAAAAAAAATCGTAATGGTCGCGTGGTTTTACCTAATCAAGTAATGGGATAAGAATATCCAAGAATGACAGGACCACATCAAATATTGAAACAAACAAATCTTGTAGTGGAAAAATCGTCAAATTTGTAAACATCATTTCGTAATGTTATAGCCAAATAAAGAATTGGCAAATCATCATTGCGAAATAACAAAACCACATCATGCAATGAAACGACTACATAGGTTAAGAGTCACATACACACCAAGAAATGTAAAACCACATTGCCTAATGACACAACCACATGAAATAATGTTGATACCACTTCGAGTTATGACAAAACCATATTAAGTTATGAAAAAACTATGTCAAGTCAATACGAAACTATATCATGTAATATCGAAATATCATTCAGTAATGTCAAAATTGGTCATTGTTTACGAATATGTTTGTGTAAACCTTAATTATATGCTTTTTAACGTCGAAGATGTGTGTTAAAAGTTATGTACTCCATAAATTGCAAAAATTAAAAAAACCAATTTTCAAATCTTTCAAAAGTATGTTTATTGCAATGATATATATATAACATAAAGATTTAATTTTAGATGTAACATGTCTTTTGACGGCATCAACATGTTTTATTCATGATATACTCCTTATCAATTGAAATAGCATAAACATTGTGTACACGTTGGTTATCCAGTGTACACCACATTTGTGTAGGTAAAAAATAATCTTACAGTAACACCTGAAATAATAATAAATATAACCTGAACACTTTATGTTCTGTTATGTCTACCATGATATTAATGTAAAAGGACTTTTCCATATTTAGATTATAAGATTTATGTTTTATTCATCTCACAGCATCATAATTTTTAGAGTGAATTAATTTTATATAACCATGAACATCTGTACATTAACTACATTTATACCTATTTTAGGAAGGTTAATGTTCTAATGAAAACACATAAGAAAACACCTCAAAATTCAAAACTAACAGGGTTGACAATTTTTGATATTTCATATTCAGATGATTGAGAAATAATGAATATAAACTTTTTGATTGACCCGATTATTAGGTTAGCCAGAGGCATGATTGGGATAAAACTAATTTCGTTCATTCGAACGTCACTGATCTTTTTGTTGTACACGAAACGAGCGTCTGGTGTTCAAATATATAAGCATGGTGTCTTTAATGAGTTTTTGTGTAGTTTTTGGTGTTTTTATTTTAGTATTTACATTTGATATCCTATTGTTCTTGAGGGAGGATATTGATATTCTTTGAACCTGCCTGTGAATAACAGAAGTAACGTGTTCTTCTGACAGTAAGTCTATACTGTATATTTTTAGGTATCTTCACAATAATTCTTTGACAGAGATTAACAGTGGAACATTTAATGATCTGTCCTCGCTTCAATTACTGTGAGTATCTTAAACAAAATAAACCAAGTAATTGAAGGTTTAAAATAGCATATGGTTTCTTTTTAAGCTCAAATCATGAAATGTGCAAGTAAGACTTTTTATTGTTATAATAAATTTGTTTTATCTTATCCTATAGGGCGATTTATTTACATAAAGATTTCTCAAATTAGTAATTTTGTCTTTATTAAATTTATACCTTATACTTTCAGGGACCTCCACAATAATTCATTGGACACTATAACGAATGGAACTTTTGATGGTCTTTCATCCCTGAACACACTGTGAGTACTATCATATGTAATCTCGGACAGATGTGTTACTGCTTTGTATGTTGCTAGTTTGTTGTCGATTCAATGTTCAAGATAGCCACCAGGAGGAGCTTAGTTAAACATAGAACGCTAAGGGAAAATTTGTAACCAATGTCTTTTCTTCTTAATATCCTTAGAATACATTGAAACCTATCATGCTTTTAGTAGTAATGTTCCTTATGGGGTGCTCAGCCGGGTACTTACCAAGTTTTGTAATTTTGTTACTGATTTTGTTACCCAAGAAGGCCACCAACGGGAAAACTAATTATAGGAATGACATGGGAATGTTTTTTTATATGACCCACAAAAAAGAATGAAATCACATATGGCATGAATGTTCCTTATGTGGTGCAATCCAATAAGTGGCGTTTCTTTGTTGACAATTTGTTATCCTAGAGGGCTGCAATAATGGCCTAAGTGTAACAAAGGAACCTACGTGAAATACATAAATTATAAAAGTGCCTTAAAACGAATATCTGAATGAATCTAGAGCCAAGTCAATGTGTAGAAGGTCGTTGTTTGGCCTAAATTCATGACTTTAAATACCTTGCGATATGGTTGTAGAGTTATCTCATTTGCACTCATACCTCATCTTCTTAATGATATGGTCAAATTATTCTTTGTGAGTTGCTGTCAAAGTCATGTTGTACTTTATTTGGCCTTTTAAACATTTTTTGATTCCAGCGTCACTGGTGAGTCTTATGTAGACGAAACGCGCGTCTGGCGTAAATATAAAATTTTAATCCTGGCATCTATGATGAGTTTATTTTTCTTTGTTGATAAATTGAAACCAGAAATTGCTTGAACGTTTTCATGATGTGCTAACCAAGGTTAAGTACCTGTCTTTGTAAAAATCATGCAGAAGGTGATTCATGACATGTCACAGAAGTATTTTTTTTTGCCCTATATCATAAGAACTTTGGTAGATGAGTAAAATTCTGTCTTTATTTTCCCTGTATTATGCCCGTTGCCATGGTAACCATCAAATCAACATTTTGCTTAAATATGTGAAAAAAGACCCCTTTTTGAAAATATAAAATAACGGAATTTAAAGTCCCATAGAAATATTGTTAATCAATACAAACAATATGTATATTTACAGTATTGACAAACAAAACCCCAAACTATACAAAAACATTAAAATTGTGAATTTACTAAATAGTTTGTTTCCATAGCAACCATTTAAAAATGTGTTAAATTTCGAAAATGAAAAATTTCAAAAACTCCTAAATTTTAAATCTGTTTATCTCCCAAGACCAACAATACCATGAAATTTCATTGACAAATTTTGAAAGACTACATTCTATATATTCATAAAATAAAAAGAAAGTCGTGCGTTTTTTTTTCTTTAAAAAAAAAATTTTAGTCAAAAATTGTCAATTTTCACCAAAATTCAGATTTACAATCAGATGAATAATCAAACATTTAGTAACTTAAAAAGCTAAAATATTCCATTTATATGTGCAATTTTGACACGCATTTGTTAATTTTAAACAAAAATATATAGTAAATGAAGATAGACTTGTACAAAATGAAAAATCATCACTCTGGGTATGGTCCACCCCCCTTTTTTCGATTTTTTTTTTTTTTTTTTCAAAATTATAAAATTTGTTGAAAAAAAAACGTGGTTTCTCATTTAGTTTACTTGTGAACTAAGTATTTTAAGAATTTAAGCATAACATAACTTCTAAAGTTGAGGGCATCATATGTACCCCCTCCCTTCAATCTTATATGTAAGATTTCTCAGAAGTTAAAAAAAAATTGGTAATACGCATAACCCGTTGTAGTATCTAAGACTGATGCTGTCAGTGAAAAAGAATAATGTTGAATCCAAAACTTAATTACTAGTAAGTCTATGTATAAAAATAAGACGATGTGTTGTAATTGTCAATGAGACAATTAACTCTCCACCAGAGAGCAAAGACATAGAAATAAACAACCACAGGTCACCGTATATCCTTCAACAATGAGCATAACATGATTATCTAGAAAAACAAATCTTAATGAACATTTTAAAAAAAATAGCTCAGGATACTTTGTCTTTCAAAATGGCCATAAAAAAGTTACAGGAACAATTTAATGCAACTCATTGTTGGTTTTTGAAACAGATTAATGCTTTAGAAACTTTAAACCTAGACTAAGATCTGTTAAGCAAGAAGGTTCACCCTGAAATGTCTGGTTGGTTTTATTTATCATTGAATTACTTTTGAAACTCTGTAAGTGTTATGTAAAGATTTTAATACAAGTATCATATTAACTTAACATTATCAATGTTCTAAGAAAATGAGGTCAGTGTAAGATGAACTATGTCAGACAGACGAAAAAGAGAGAACGGAAACGGAAAATTTAGCATTTTTTCCAATTTATAAGGGGCATAACTTATTGACAGTAAATGTTAAACCAATAACATTCTAACTGTTCTGAATTTTATGGAAATAAGCATTGTGTATAAGTTTCAAAACATTTGGTTGTGGCAAACTTCATGAACTTAAGTTAGAGAACGGAAACAAAAAAGTCAGCACTTTTTTCCATTTATATAATGGTATAACTCTGGAACGGACGTACTTACGGACAAGGGTACAACTTAATGCCCCCTTTGCTACGGTGGGGGCATACAAATTCTACATGTTCTATGTGAGGAAAAATATACCAACGATCTACATTAAATTGTGCAAGAATTTGTCAATGTTTCTATTGTATATGGTGGAAAAGGACAGCTTGTCTATTATTATTATTTTTAAAAACCTAACTGATTATTATTTGTATACGGCAGAATAATCGATTTTTTTTATGGTTCTCAAAACATATTTTCCTTGTGGCCTTGAGGACAATTTGCTGGTCCTAACTATTATATACTGTTTTGATTCTCAAACCTTTATGACAACCATGTGCAATGACCATTCATTGAATTTTGCCTAATTTAATCAATTGTTATATTTACACATTTTTATGCCCCCGCAGTGGCGGAGGGGCATTAAGGTTTACCCATGTCCGTCCTTCAGTACGTCCCAAAGTTGGTTTCTGTTCTCTATCTTTAGTTTGCCTCAACCAAATGTTATGAAACTTAATCACATTGCTTATTACCATAAAACACAGACTTAGTTTGAATTTTGGTGGTGTCACTTAAACCGTCCAAGAGTTATGCCCTTTACAGATAGAAAAATTGCTGAATTTTCCGTTTATGTTCTCTAACTTTAGTTTGTCTTTACCAGATGTTATTAAAATTATACACAATGCTTAAAACCACCATATACAGATCAACTTTGAATTTTGGTGGTGTCACTTTCACTGTTTTATGCAATGCCTCTTTATAGAGGAAAAAAGTTGCTGAATTTTTTGTTTTGTATTTCTTTCTTTAGTTTGCCTCAACAAAATGTTATGAAACTTTTACACAATACTTATCACCATAAAAGTTAGTACACAATTGGTAAGTGTCACTTTTACTGTTCTTCAGTTATGTCCGTTTATAACTTTTATGATATGCAAGCGGGAGCATCATCTGTGTCCAATGGACACATTCCGCATGTATTTCAAATCTTTTACATAAGTTAGATTAATTTATTATATATTAGAATAGAAAGAAAGGTTCTGTAGTTCTTCTTCAATTTCAATTTTAACCCAGTTAAATTGACATAGTGACAAATAAGTGTTTGCATAAAGGTTTTGATGTACATGTCGATTTACATTGGAGGTAAATAGTAACAGCCATTATGTGTACATAATCTGACTCTGCGCAATAGTATACTAGTCCACAAAAGAAACGATACAAGGCAATGTATTTTCCATAGATAATGAAATTGGATACACTGTACCAAGCTTAAAACTGTCCATTGGTCTAATCTTTACAGAGTGTTATTTTCTTATCAAAACCACTGTTTTAAGACAAAAAAAATAAAATATTTTTTTATTTTTGTTATATCAAAAATAGTATTTTTATAAATAAAAAATTCGAAATTAAGTTCTATAATGATGGACAATGGACTTTTTTTTAAAGAGTTATGACCCTTAAAAATATTAAAATTTATGGAAAGTGGCCTCGTTAGCGCTCTCGATGGTACAAGTTTTTAATTTTTTATTTTCAGTTTATTTCTAATAGGACGGACGTAGTTTTTTTTAGCTCACCATTTCAAAGGAACTGTGAAATTTGCCATCACTTGGCGTCCGTCGTCGTCTGTTCGGTGTTAAATATTTGAAACATTTCCACTGAAACTACTTAACCAATTCCAGTAAAACTTAAACTGAATGATCCTTAGGATATTTAGAATAAAGTTTGTGTTTTATTTTCAATTTTGTAAAAAAACATGGCCGCCATGGGTAAAAATAGAACATAGGGGTAACATGAAGTGTGTAGCTTATATCTCAAACACTAAAGCCTTGAGAGCAAATTTTCAGATAAATCTAACAACCCATTGTTGGGTTGCGGCCACTAAATTGTTAATTGTACGGAAATTTTGCAGTTTTTGGTTATTATCTTGAATATTATTAATGACAAAGATAAACTGTAAACAGCACAACTTTCAGCAAAGTAAGATCTACAAATAAGTTTATATGACCAAAATTGTCAATTGAATCCTGTGGAGTTATAGCCCTTTAAAGAATTTTTTCACAATTTGTTCATCTAGTTTGCTTACTTTAAAAAAAGTCTTCTTCTGAATATGCTAAATCGATTTCGGCCCAACTTGGGAGTATCTTGTATAAACTTTGTTTTTTATTTCCTTGTACTTCAAGAAACTTAGCCACTATGGCTAAAATTGAACATAGGGGTAAAATGCATTTTTTTGCTTTTGAAGAAAAAACGACAGATACAAAGAATATTTAAATGGAATTTTTAAGCCACTCATTGATATATATTGAAAGACACAAATAATCATTGATGCAAAATTTATGAAACTAGGACAGAGTCAATTTTAAAGACCATGAAATAGCACTTAAAGATTTTAAATTTCAATTTGCACAAAACAAGTGTAATTAGGGACGCAGCTATCCTTCATTCAGTTTTCAGCCTTTCGGCTATTTTCTGTTGATTGCTTTGGTCTCTTTGACACATTCCCAATATCTAAAAAAAGATCTTAATATATAACCAGGTGCTCCGCAGGGCGCAGCTTTATACGACCCCAGTGGTTGAACCCTGAACAGTTAGGGCAAATTTGGTCACAATATTCAAGCTTGATTCTGTCTGAATTTGGATTGTGATCAAATTTTTGAAATGATATAGGTTTTTGTCACAAAATTAATGTGGTCAAAGATCTAACAAATCTATTGCACAATACTGTGCAACTGAAGATTTCTTCTTGAAACTTTTCAAAATTCGAAATTTGAAAAATTTTGAAAAAAAAAGGAAGCCCTTCAAAAATCGTAAACAAAAAATCCCCCCCCCCCCCCCACAATTTTTTTAAACCCCCTTGGAGCAATAACCCTTAAACTCAATCCCATGCTTTCCATTGCAGTATTGAACATTGTAGTACAATTTCAGAGAGATCCATACAATTACACATAAGTTATTGTCTTGAAACTAGAAAAATGCTTGCTTTGACCCCTTTTTGGCCCTTAATTCCTAAACTTTGGCCCCATTACCCCTAAAATGAATCCAAACCTTCTACTTGTGGTTTTAAACATTGCGATATGATTTCAGAGCAATTGAAATACTTCTACACAAGTTATTATCCTGAAACTAGAAAAATGCTTGTTTTGGGCCCCTTTGGGCCCCTAATTCCTAATCGGTTGGGACCATCATCCCCAAAATCAATCCCAAGCTTCATTTTGTGGTATTGAACCTTCTGACAAAGTTTCATGAAGATCTATTCACTTAAACTAAAGTTATTATCCGAAAACCAATGTGTCTTCGGGCGACGACGACGCAGACGACGACATCATACCATTATACGATCCCAAATTTTTTTTGGGGTCGTATAAAAATGGTGTAGGGGTTTCTATTATTGCGCTCACACTTTGAAAAAAATTCATGCTTTAATGCTCAAAATGTTAACAATTGAATTCCATCTTTTAAATTTTTAATAATTTTTTGAATTTTGAAAAAGGGGGGGGGTGTGGCACCATGCCCAGAGAGAAAAAAAGTCCTTATCTACCAAAATATCTCTATCAATCATATATTCTCATTTATAATTACCAAATTTGTGTCAGAAATGCACGTATAAATGGAATGTTTTAGCTTTTTCAGTTCAAAATGTTTCAGTATTCATCTGTTTGGTAATCTGAATTTTGGTGAAAATTGACAATTTTTGACTCAAATTATTTTTTTAAAGAAAAAAAAACACACGACTTTCTTTTTATTTTATCAATATATAGAATGTGGTCTTTCAAAATTTGTCAATGACATTTCATGGTATTGTTGGTCTTGGGAGATAAACAGATTTGAAATTAAAGATTTTTTGAAATTTTTCATTTTCGAATTTTAACACATTTTTAAATGGTTGCTATGGAAACAAACTATTTAGTAAATTCAAAATTTTAACGTTTTTGTATAGTTAGGGGTTTTGTTTGTCAATACTGTAAATATACATATTTTTTGTATTGATTAACTTTATTTCTATGGGACTTTAAAACCCCTTATATTTCAATTTTCAAAGGCTACTTATGAACGTATTTAGGCAACATTTTGTAAGGATGGTTTCCATGGCAACCAAGGTTCAAAAGAAAAAAATTAATACATGAAACTTATTTTCATACCATACCCTCCTCATAAACAAAATATAAAGACATTTGAAGATGGGTCATGAATCGCCCATCAACAGGAACCTGCATGATTCTTAGGCCCTATAGGGAATACTCCTTTTTCAAACGTATCAACTGGTAAAATATTTTAACATTTTTTATAGTGAAAGGTTATTAGTTTGAAGTGAGTGTTGTGAAATAAAAGGTAATCCGAACTTTTTGCTTCAGTTAGTACCGTATTTACCAGCCGATATCGTGAATTGGGTATTTAATCAGATCTTTAACTGGGGTCACTTGAAAGGACCGTTCCCGATATAAATAAATGCTAAGGTCTATAAAAAGATCATGTAAATCGTGGCTGGAAACTAATTCTCAAAGTAAAATTTGCAAAATCAATTATTTAATCATGACAACAATCAGATATTGTTTAAAAAGCGTATTTATTCAGCCGTTTCCAGCCAATTTGGTCCAGAAAATCCCTTTCGCAATCCGATTTTTATCTGATTTGTATCTTTTGCATGGGTAAAAACGACCGAATCTGTGCCGACAGCGCCCGATTCAACCGAATGCGAGCTGACAGATATCAGACTGTGACTAGACAGTGAACCGAAGTTGACGGAAGATATCTGTTAGAAAACCGTCGCCATATTCGGGATGAGAAGGTACTGTTGGAATGCAATCCTTTCATAGTTTGCTGTACAGCATTGCAAATGGCTTTGTCTGGACTCAATCACATTGTGTTCTGTATTTGTCGGAACTCGGACATGGGTATCATTGCCGAATTTCGTATCAATAACAAGACTGTTCCGGAACAGTTTCGGGAAATACGGTTTGCCTTCGGCAAGATCTTGACTTGATCGGCAAAAAAGCAATGTTCTCCAGATAATGCCTACAGGACACCGTCCAGAAACGCAGAACATTGTTACAATTTTGATCCGATAACGACAGTCACGATTGTAATCCAACTTGACAAACGGCTGAGATTCCCAGTATTTTACTGGACGCATCAAACTGCCGGTGTGATTAGCCGACCTCTCCGAACCATCCCCAATCTGTTACGCACGTATTCGACTGTTCAAACAATGATAGGACATTCTAGATTATTCATGATAGTAAGTCGATTTTTTTACTTTTCGTGTCTTAGCGACTAACGGTTTCGGTGAAGACGGTTCGCATTGGGCAATATCTGGTTGCAATCTTGAATACATTTTCCAAAATATAGCAATAATACAATTTTCTCAGACCATATCCGCACTATAGGACACCGTCCAGGAAAGACAGAACATTGTAACGATTTTGATCCGATACAGCAGAATCTGTCACGATTGTAATCATACTAGACTGAGTCCTTCCGAATGTCTAACTAGACACACTCTAACCGTCAGGATGCTTGATCGACCACTCCGGACACTTCCCGATCCGTAGGAATTTCGTGTCTTATCGGTGTTTGATCTCAAACGGGAGCCGTATTCGGCACTGTGTGAGCACCGCATTAAGGATGTTCTAAGGTGAGGCTAGGTGTAATTTAATAAGTCAAAAATTTAAAATAAGCCTGTAGAGCATTCGTTAAGGATAAGCTTAAATATTGATAGGTCATGGACCTTCTTTTCGAGATATCTGAGATTTAAAATGTGGCGGGAAAAGACTGACTCGGACTTTAACGTTATATTTGCATTGGTATTTTTTGGGTCTCAAAACAAAAGAACAAAAGAACATCAAGATTCTTGAAAATTTTAGTAAATGACCTTTCATGAGCTATTAAGACCTATATGGAACAATAAATGGATGTTATGGGGCAAAATATTTTACCTTGTATTGTATGGAAAAACTCCAAGGAGTCCGAACATTTGATACGAATTCAGAAACTTCCTCCCAGTACATCCTTAATGGAAAATTGTGATAATATTACAAAACAAACACGGATAAACATAATAACCAATGTCGAAGTTTTCATGCTTAAATAAATCTTTATTTTGGTACGTTGAATGCAAGCATACGATCTGTATTGCGTCGTATAATATAAAAGGCAAACAATCCTTAACGACTATATTAATAATATTACTGTGTTAATGCAATAATGATATATGAGCCAAAAAAGTCGAGTAGTTGTAGCATTTTTCTGAGTAAGTTTTAAAAACAAATTTAAACAAATTTTCATTTATGTGGGTTATCATTCGTTAGTTAGCGGTCACTATCCTATAGATTTACAACTTTTGATTATATTGGACATCTAGAATCTTATTTTAAGGTGAAGCACGCATGCTATGTTAAATAATTCTATTGAAGATAAAAGATGGTATTATTTCAACAGCATAACCGATAAAATTTGACATGCACATGATGCGGATTTCCACAAAAGTTTCACATCAGCCGTCGCCAAAATTTTCAAAAAATTTAAACCTATTATAAACGTTTCCGAGCTGATGAATCCAAACAAGACCAAAAGCCAAACACAGACAGGCATCAGAGCTATACATGTCATACATTAGACAGTTTTGATAATTCTATACTAACAAATTTGAATAAAATAATGACCCTGATTTCATACAGGCTAGTACAGTTATGCTGACCGGCAAATGAGTCGATCATTGATATTAACAGTACTTACAGTGCACCAGATTAAAAAAAAATGTCCTCTCAGTAATACATGTAGTCGTGGCAAATGACAAATAATTGAACGTGCAAAATAAAATTAATAATTCAAATTCTGTGTTAAACTTAATGATGAAACACATATGTCATTGGACTGGTCAATCAATATATGTCAGTCTATGTTTAAAACATTATAATTCTTTTAGTAACGCCAAAATATGAGCAATTAATGCACCATCACGCAATTGAGATGTGTAAACAGTTTTATAAATTCTATTCATTCTCTGTTATGCATTTTAATGTGTATATATTTTTGTTGTAATATTTTTTTTTTCTAAAGAAAATGTCAGCAAAGAGAGTACAATTAATAATATATTGTCGTCTTAATGTAGCTATGTTACAGAAGTAACATGAGATCATGTGCCATTTTCATTGTATGTTCAAATTAATAGTTGATTTATATTGTATTTTTCATCTAAGCAGTTATTTATTTATGTTTTATTACAGAAATTTGAAACACAATTTATTAACAGAAATGACTAATGGAATCTTCAAAGGATTGACTGGAAACCTTCGAACAATGTAAGCATAGATTATGTTTATTGATTGACTAATGATACGCATTTTTGTTATCTTTGATAACGTTTTATTTATAATGTTTAATAGCCGGTTTGCCTGAAAGCCATGTAATAAACTCCAAATGCACTGTTATCATATTCTATTGACCAGAAATTGTATATATATGACACCTTAACGGCAACTATTCTCTGTGCAAAATACCTTTGCAAAATATTCATTGCTACTATTGTTATGGAGGGCCATCTATTATATATAACCATTTTAAGCCAGAATAAAACTGAACATTATGTAAATTCAGCAGTTTTGAGATAACAGATAACAAATGTGTTTAGTAACATCATATACTGTTTAATTTATGCAAAATGTTTTTTCCTTATTATTTCGAACAGCAAGTTGTTACACCACGCCATAACTGATTTTCTCATTTTTGGTCACTATTTCCCCATAAAAACCAAATAGATGATAAACAAAAACATAAGGTGACCATTGATCAATCTTCACATGACATCATTAGTTTGGTTCATATCCATTTTGTCACGTGACTTTTGAAAGTACCTAAGAAATATAGATATATTGAAAACCAAACAGACTGAGGAAGGATGGAAAGACAGAAAGAACGATATATAGAATATTATATATTCCCCGACATAGGTACAAAAGTCTCTTTACAAAAGGTTCAAATGGATCAGCCAATAATCACAGGTCAAGCTAGCCCTAGCAAAACGCATTTGGGACACCCACTTTCCAACCCATTTCCTCGGTAGTTTTTATGGCTAGGGATTAAAAAAGGAACCCTAACGTATAACTATTATAGTGCTACAATGTGAGGTCAAAGAATTTCTTTGGTAAGCATTCTTAAAGACTGGAAATGTCGACCGTAACACAAGATAAAAGTCAAAATTGAACAAATACGCATTGGGGTTATACACTTTCCAACCCATTGCCTAGGCAGTACTGTTTACCTAGAGATCATAGACTCTTCTTTAACAAATAACTATTGGAAAGCACTACAGTGGGAGGGTGAAGAATTTCTGATGTAAGCATTCTTTAAGGCCGAAAATGTCCGAAACATGGAAATAAAGCCAAATTCGATAAAACACGCATCGGGGACACCCACTTTCCAACCCATTGCCTAGGTAGTTCTGTATAGCTAGGGATCATACACTCTGCTTTAATGGATAGAACTGCAGTGGGGATGGATACAGAATTTTATGGGTAAGCAGTCGCCTGAAACATGGAAATAAAGCCAAATTCGGTAAAATACGCATTGGGGACACCCACTATCTGACCTATTGCCTCGGCAGATCTGTAAAGTTAGGAATTATAGACGATTATAGCTATATATATATAGGACACCGTCCAGGAAAGACAGAACATTGTAACGATTTTGATCCGATACAGCAGAATCTGTCACGATTGTAATCCTACTAGACTGAGTCTATGGGCATTAAGCTTCCTGGTCTGTTCGTCAGTTCGCCGTTCGCATCTTAAGCTAGGTTCACACAGCCGATCTCTACGAGAAAGCGTGACAAAATTCTTGACCGGGCCTGTTTACGAATTATACCCGATCGTTATCCGACTGTAAAAGACTTTAACTCGACCATTCAAGAACCCTCAAAGTCTCCATCACGACTCCAACCCGATCACATATTAAATACATATTTGATTATTCCAACCAATTCACGATCTTTACACGATCTTAACTCGACTAACTAGATCAAATTAACTATACTAGATCTCAGCTATAAAGATATCGGCCTGATCGTAGGAATAGTCGGGAATTGGTCGGGTATGTACAATTTCAGTTTAAGATTAAGTCTGAATGTGTTAAGCCCCGCCGCAGCAGAGAGGACATTAAATGTTATCTTTGTCAGTAAATCCGTACGTCCGTCCGTCTCAACAACTAATTTCAGTTCTCTAAATTTATTTTGCATCAACCAAAATGTACTATACAGCACAGACCAAGTGAGAATTTGGATGGCGTATATGTTATTGTTCTTGAGTAATTACCCTTCATAAAATTATATATGCAAGCGGGGGCATATTCTCAATTTATTTGGTTATATTCTGAATGTCTGAGTAAAATCATACATTTAAGAAAACTACATGGTAATAGAGCAGTTGCATGTGTTGGCGAGGTTGTTAGAACTCCAGAGAGACAGGTTAATAACTTGACGGAGGATGATGAGAACGTAAAAGACGAACAAAAAAGTAACGACAGCAACGGACGAAATCAAATAATAATGATAAAAAACATCAAACGAATGGAGAACAACTGTCATATTCCTGACTGAATTCCTTAACGTTTTATCGACACGCCAAACTTTCTAATGATAGTCATCTTTAATTAATAGATATTAAAAAATACAATTAACCTTTTTTTTAACATTTCAATGATTTTTAATAGAAAATCGTGAAACAAAAGAAAATACAAAAAAGTACAAGGTAAAAAAATACTTCAACAAAATCTGATCACTTTATTATTGCCACTTTATTTCCTGTGACTTTTCCTCCTGTATTCATCAGTACGATGGTAGGACAGAATGCCACAAAAAATTGAAGCACATGAAACCACAAGTTAGATTTTAGATCATCTTTTGGCAAAGATCGTAGTATATATAGGATGAGTTTGATTACATTAATTAAAGATTCGGTGTTAGATTCCTTACATATAAAAGCCATGCAAACTAGAGAATCTGATGCTTAATCACTAACAATAAATCTCGATTGAAAAAAACTTTATTTTACAGTCTCGACTCGGAACATGCGTTGTCAACTCCAATCTGCATGAAAGACAAATCCGTTTCACACGGCTCGGAATTGCTCAGAATTAAACGGACTAATACAGAAAATACATACCTGAACAAAAGAGGCGAGGTTCCGATTTTTCTGTTTTGTTAATATCACCTAAAATTTATATGTTTCAGATACGTAAGTGATAACCAATTAGAGAACATAGAAAATGGGACGTTTGAGCATCTCACGGGACTTGAATATCTGTACGTGTTTATAATTTTATTTGCCAGTAGAACTAACCAATATCATAGCTTATAAGTAATAAATAAATATCGGATGGATTTTTCATAGAGCTATTAGTGAAATGTGTAGATTTTGTAGTATTTATTAAAAAGATGATATGGTATGATTGATAATGAGACTACTCTTCACAATAGACTAAATGACACAGAAATTCACAGCAACTTGGTCCCCATACGACCTTCAACAATGAGCAATGTACATGCCACATAGTCAGCTATATGCATGATAACAGACCCCCAAATCACAAATGTAGAACAGTCAAACGAGAAACCTCACGGCCGTGAGGTCATTTCGATGTATTGCTATCGCTTAAATTTACATTATGCAAATTAGTTTTTGGTTTTCAATCGATCTACAAAAAAGGTCATTACAAGTGAAAAAAATGCATTGTTATACCTGCGATTCCGTTCTGCGTTCGTAAGATGTTTCAACAAAATATGGAATCATTTCAGTTGTTGATTTATTACTGAAAATTTGACTGAATTATCTCTTATAAAATACGATTTTATATGTTTAATTGGTGTTTAAGAAAGAGGTCAGGTGTTCTTGTTTTAATCGAAAGCAACAATAAGTCTTCTTGTGGGAACCCTTTCTTTGTGAAATCATACATGTTGCAATCGCTATTTTATCTGTAATCCTCGCAGGTTAAAAATTTGTTAATGCCATAATGCTGAAGATAAGGGAAAGAATGGGACTAGAAAAATAGTACATATCCGTAGACATCTGTGACACAGGCAATCTATATAAGTACATTAATGTAAACCCGAAATGTTTTCACTACCATAAGAAGAAAATCTTTGGTTTATTATCAGCAACCCTCCATTCAAGAAATAATTATAAGGACGAAAGCCTATAAAATATACAAAAGGTATATATGCAGATTCAGTACGCATTTTTTTCTTGAAACTTTGCTACACATGGAAAGATCACGATTGAATTATTAATTAAATCATTATTTTGTCTTAAAGTTTAGTTCTCAACCTTACTGTCAATTACTGCGTTCAATTTCGATATATAAGGTTCAACGAGAAAGACAAGTCCAACAGAGTCATCTTATTACATAGTAAGGGACCTCATTTGTATACTTAAACATGACCTTACAATTAAGGTTATACTAGCTACATTGTATTCATGTGGACGAGCTGAATTAAATTGAATTTAACATCATATCAATTAAGATTTTACTCCACAGAACAACTTTTGGAGACCTCGCGTTCACCAATGGGTAATGGTTGGTTCCTTGTTGATTAATTGATAGTTTTTAGTTTAAGGAATATTATAGGCTACTTTTATCTATTATTTCCTTTTTTTTCTACTTTACAAAACCTTAATCTTGTGTACTCTTATGACAAATGCACATACGGCCTACTTGATAGTGAGAGGTATAGATGATAATGCACCACATTATAATACGCCTTAAACTGCTAGAAAAAAAATTTAGCTTTTTTTATACACGTAATAATATTCAATTCGAGGAAATGCATTATTGAATGTATACGTGTTGTTTAACACATTTTCAGACATTTTACCAAAAACAAAAAAACAAAAAAAATCCAATATAATATATGTCACCTGACATCGGTCCTGAATTGTACTTCGTGCTTAAGGGATACATTTGATTGACCATATCGGTTTCATCAACATCTTAAATATTCTGTGGACTATTTTAATAACTTTTGAATGATGTGGTAAAGATCTTTTATAACAATGTCATATTTTATAATTTGTAATTTTCTTCTGAATTCTAGGTATTTAGACCAGAACATGATATATGACGTGTCATTTGTTAATTCACTAACATCGTCATTGTACTTTTTGTAAGTAATGAATATAGTTATCAAAGATACCAGGATTATAATTTAGTACGCCAAACGCACGTTTCGTCTACATAAGACTCATCAGTGACGCTCATATCAAAATATTTATAAAGCCAAACAAGTACAAAGTTGAAGAGCATTGAAAACATTATCAATAAATGATATTTACAGCGCCCAGACTTGATGTGTAGGTTAAAGTAGTATCAACCGTAAAATCATTATCACCTTACAAATAGGAGGATCAAAGTACCATTCAATCCTCCAATAAAAACAGTATTGCCTTACAAATACGAGGAGCAACATGCAATTCAATCATCCATTTACAACCTTTTTTTGGTAATTGTCACTTTATTAAATAAATGTATGTTTCAAAACCTAACGTGAGGGTACCCAAATTGCTCCTATTTTGACATTTGTTTTCACCAACGTTTCTTTATACTCCAGATAAAAGTTTCCCATCCGTATTTATTGTGTAGATGTAACCCTCTTAACTATATTATAACATCAATTTAGCATGTTTAGTTACGAATCCATATTGAGTCATAGACAAATGGGTTTGAACCGACCTCCAAACGATCCATCTTTGTGAAAACCACTGTGATAAAATTTTCGATATATCTATACTTAGCGGCGACTCAGATAGGAACATAAGTATGGCTGTTACAATATAATACCCCTAACGTTAATCCACATGTATCGTAACCCATGTGCAAACGCTATGTCGATTTCGCATACAGAACCTTTGTCTTTTCCTGAGGCATAACAAATAAAATTCATGCAATTTGGATTCTGTGACGTTATGCCCAGCAATGCATCTAACGGTGTCAATGATAAATTCCTTTGAATTTAAGATTTTATACGCCCGTCAAAATTTTAACGGGACGTATTATGGTATACAAATGTCCGGTGTCCGTCCGTCCGTCCGTCTGTCTGTCTGTCTGTCCGTCTATCTGTCCGTCTGTCCGTCTGTCCGGCGTCAACATGTCGCACCGTAACTTGAGAACGACTTATAAAAATTTCATGAAACTTAATATAGTTGTTTCTTATAATGGTCAACTGATCTGTATACTTTTTGGTGAAAATAAGATTTAAACTTTTTGAGTTACGGCACTTTATAACTAAAACAGGGGTGTGTCTTTTTCACATGTCGCACTGTATCTCAAACACGATTCTTGATTATGACTTAAAACTTTAAACACTTCTTAGTTATATTAATCTCAATATCTGTATACTTTTTGGAGTTGATTCAAAATTTAATTTTTGAGTTATTGAGTATTTTGTAAAAAAGGGGGAGGGTTTTTTTACATGTCGCGCCATATCTCAAAAACTATTTATGATTATTGCTTAAAACTTTACACATGTCTTTGTTATATTAATCTAAAGATCTGTATACCTTTTGGTGATGATTCCAAATCAGATTTTTGAGTTATTGAGTATTTTGTAAAAAAGGGGGAGGTTTTTTTTACATGTTGTGCCGTATCTCAAAAACGATTTATGATTATTGCTTAAAACTTTACACATTTCTTTGTTCCATTAATCTAAAGATCTGTATACTTTATGGTGATTATTCAAAATTTTATTTTTGAGTATTTTGTAAAACAGGGGAGGGTTTTTTACATGTCGTGCCGTATATAAAAAATAATCTATGATTATTGCTTAAAACTTTACACACTTCTTTGTTATATTAATCTAAAGATCTGTATACTTTTTGGTCTTGATTCAAAATTTTATTTTGGTAATATTTAGTTTTTTTGTAAAAAAACAAAACAGGGTGGGGGGTTTCACATGTTCCGCCGTGTCTCTAAAACAATTTATGGTTATTGCTTAAAACTTTCTCAGAAACTATTTATGATTATTGCATAAGACTTCCACATAAGACGTCGGGCGTATCATGCGCTCATGGCGCAGCTGTTTATTTTTTACATTACACAAATAAGGAGAACTGTTTAAGGCTGTGAAAATAGGTAGTTTCATTTTAAGTTCTTTTTTTAATTATAATCTTCACATGTAAGTATGAACGATTTGTGTCTGCGTGTCTGTCAGTCATATATATATGTACAACTTAAAATCAAACAACTTTATTAATAAAACATACAAAGTCCTAATGTCTTCAATCTTGTATTTTATTCTATAGGTACTGGCCTTATATAGCATCTTAATTACGTGGTATGAAGTTCCTTTTATTTATTTTTTTATATTGTAAACCTTTATTGGGTTTTGTATTCTTGTCTTTCATTTTTGCTAATGTACTTTCACTATAGAACATCTAAATACCTTTTTTTTTCTCTGTAAAAATATTGTTTTTATATACATATATATATATATCAAGTTTATTGCACAGTCTTCATTGTTTAATCCAGCGTTTTCTACAGATGGAAATGCCTGAACCAAGTCAGGAATATGACAGTTGTGTTCCATTTGTTTGATGTGTTTGAGTTTTCTTTTTTCCCAAAGGGCCTTCCGTTTTAGATGTACTTTTGGACACCTACGCAATATGTCTGTTTAAAAGTGACAAGAGACTAGTTTGGAATGAGAAGTACTTTGTGGGATAATGTACATATTTTTTATTGTGTTGTTCCCTCTTTTACATTGTATATCCTTCGTCAACATTGTTGAATTCGAATGTATTTTGGTAACTTTTTTGTATCTTCATCATTGTATTGCCATGTTTGTATATTGGATTATTAATTTTAGGAATCGCAAAGTGTATAATGCAACATATGGTGCTTTCAAGCTGCATAATTACATACATGGAGAATCATGATTTACACATATTTATATACTTATGTATTTTCTTGTATAATCGTAATCTACAATTTTGTTCGTTTTCTGCCCATTTGACCTGACTGTTTATACTTTAGTTTTCTATGTTGTGACATGTGTACTGTTGTTTGTCTGTTTGTCTTTTTCATTTTTAGCCATGGCGTTGTCAGTTTATTTAAGATTTATGAGTTTGACTGTCCCTTTGGTATCTTTCGTCCCTCATTTAAGTTTTGAATTGCATGTGTATTGCTCTATATTTTTGTCTCTTGAAAATGTTGAAAAATTATTATTTCTCCAGTGAAAAATGTGGTTGCCGTGAAAGGACAATGTACGATAAGGCCCGGTTTTGGCCGGCTATTTTCTCATTTTTCAAACTTTGTTTTGGAAAGTTACTTATTATGTTAAACAATTTTTGAGAAAATAGGGGGGCAAAATACGGGTCTATCGTACCTTGTCCTTTTCAAAAATAGTAAATATTTGTTTTATTTTTATAGGTCATTGAATAACAATTCAATCGGAAACATACCAAATGGAACATTCAACGGATTAACCAGACTGCAGAACTTGTAAGCATGATTTTTAAAACACAAAGTACAGTAGATATAGATACGGTTTATATAAAAACAAATCTAGAATATTTCATTTGGGTACGTTCAAAACAATAGCTGAATATTTTATAAATATTTATTAATACTTAACAGAGTTATTTATTAAATTGAATTGTATTTTCTTTTTAGATCTTCTTAGCTTTTGTTTAATATACTCGTATTAATTTATTGACGAGAAAGACAAAAAAAGGAACATTAACGTACGGTTGTTTCGTACAATCGTATAAAGTGAGACAAGCATTTCAAATACAAAAATCCTTTGTATCTTCTTTCTTCCTTCAAGATATATATGTTCTAATTTTCAAGACTGTCTCTGCAAACTGCACTCAATTTTCCATTTAAATGGAGGAAGGAATACAACATATTTGCTTTTAAACAGTGCAAAAGTCACCATAATAGTAAAACATATGTTGGACAACGAAATGATTGGGCATTAATATCCTCTGTTTCAAAACTATGTTCAAAGATAATAATACTTTACCAATATCCGGGGTCTTCTTGATTTATCATCATCAAGAATAGATAAAACAAATCATATTTGAAACCCAATGATCTATAGGACATAAACAATTGACATTAACAAATAAATAATATTAACTTTGCAACAGTAGATAATGTGCGTTGACTTGGAATATTGCATCATTTTAGGATTAATTGTTTTGTAATCAAATATCACGAAAAGCTCCGTAACCTATCAATATTGTGAGCTTATGTTGTTCCTTAACAAATGCTTTTCCGACTTGTAGTATCCAATTGGAATTCTAGATTCTTTTAATTTTTCCAAAGTACATTCATCATATGTGAAAACACGTTAAGTTGCCACATCCTTACTATTTTATGCCTCCTTAATAAACAGCAGAGATGTATATCAGGAAAAGAATAATCTTACTAAAATATCATCAGGTTCTAATAGCTAAATGTGTTTTAGATTTTTTTATTTTCATTAGATTTATTTTACTTTTAAATACAGTCATCATTGTAAATAAATTAAGGACCAGGTTTAACCTGCAGTTTTAACTTGCTATAGGTTTTAGCAGCAGGTTCATAACAATGCAATTAACATGCTATACATGTACATGCAGCAACCATCGACGAGTTTCATGACATATATTTTAAGCGGAGTTTTTACTAATTTTTGTTTAAACAATTGTAATGTTTTATAATTTCCAACTACACTTTAAAGTCATATGAAACGAGTGACTGGTGAAAAATAATGTGTATCAAATTCTTAAACCAATACATGTATATAACGTAAAATTACTCTTCTGTGCACGATTTTTCATTCGTACGCAAATATATCCTATAATCGTCATTATTTTTAGTCTGCCTGTTATGATTTAACGAATATGGCAGCTCATTAACTGCCGTGTTTTGAAGCCGTAGTTTACCGATTGTCACCTTATAGTAAACAATCAACAAGGACGCATGGATATTGAGCACGTGTATACATTGTAATATGTACAATCAGATACTAGTTAATTTTAAAGACAGATCCCTGCGTATTGCGATCACCGGATTTTTAAGATAGGGTCACGCTTAGGTTACTTGCATACGGAAAATATTTCGGCGAATTGTCTCCTGGAAGCAAGCAATTAAAATAAAGTAAACTTCTTCTAAATGTGGACAAATTGAAGAATTTAAAAAAAAAAGTACATATACATAAGTTTTATAATGAAAACTATCCATTTGGTTATAAAAAAAAACATATGCATCATTTTTTTTTTTATTTGAGGTGTCATATGACTCTAAGTACTTTAAATATGTAAGAAAGGCAGGACAAATTTCAATTGTTGTTAAGTTTTAGAACGGGCACTTTTTTTTCTTCTGTATAATGATATTAAGAAAAAAATCATAAGAACCTAGTTTTTCTCTGCTTTTATTGGAATATGCAACATTTTTTTCACATTAACAACAGCAAGCGAAGGATTATCAAGAAGTAAAAACTTTAAACATATGGATCATTTGAAAAATCTGTATATACTGCCTTCGGAAATGCTAATGTATATTAATTAGATTTTTCATTGGTAGGTTTCTAGATGGTAACATTATCTCAGATCTGTCATTCGTTCGGTCTCTGCCGTCTGTCATTTATCGCTTGTAAGTATATTATTTAGTATGATTTCAAGTTTAAGTGTTTGACGTAGAAAACCATAGATAAGTGCGTGTAAGAAAGAATATTACAAATTTGCTATAGTGCGGATATAATCGAAACATAAAAGCAAAAGGGCAATACAGTACCTGCAAACTTTTTTCCAGACCAATCTACTAAAAAGATAGAATCAAATTAATAATTACATCACTACTAAGATGATCAAATTTCATTTCTATCGATACAGAAATTTTTTTAAGGAGTAAAGGTAAACACATATCAACAAAATTGGGTATTATAACAATTAGAAGATGTGACATGATTCGAATGAAACAACTCTACACAAGAGATCTCATTACACATAAATTAACAACTTTAGGTCACCGTACGGCCTTCTGCAATTAGCAAAGTCAATTTCACAAAGTCAGCTATGAAAGGCCCTGAAATTACAAATGTTAAACAATTCAAAAGAGAAAAATAACCGTCTAATGTATTTATAAAATAATGAACGTAAAACAAATGTGATACACAACAACAAACGACAACCACTGAATTACAGGTTCTTGATTTGGGACATACAGATTGTAGCGAGGTTAAACAAGTTTGAATTCTCTACCACGATTATAGTAGCAAACATGTTTTATCTCCCACATTTGTATTTTTAATGATTTTTTTCTGTGTATCGATTTTCATACATTTATATAAATCGTTTTCAGATCATTGAATAATAATTCAATATCAGAAATACAGAATGAAACTTTTGCTGAGTTAACTTCCCTGGGAGAATTGTAAGTGATTTTTTTAAATGATGCGTAAAGAACATCTTAATACAAATAGCCTAAACATATAACAAATAATATATGACTCGTTTCGGATATTATAAAGAGTGGAATTACACTTTCTTAATTTCTATGAGTTCTGAATGTTGCATTATGAATAATATTTATTTAATATATATAGATTTGTTATTTATATTTGAGTTTTATCAATTTAGTACCATTTTTTTCTAATTATTGGCCTACTTTATGTGAAATATAGAACACTCCAATTCAAGGTCAAAGTCTCCATTAGCTATACATACAACATATTTTGCATATGTAGTTTGACACTATTTGTAAGACTAAACTGTCCTCCTTATGTATATATATTATTGTATACTTTTGTTCAATTTCATATATTTTGAAAATGGTACTTTTCTCCTCTTGGTTGCATTGTGAAAATTTAATGCTAACATTTATCCATTTCTAACTAGTTCCCTTTATATATTTTTTAACTGATCTCTAGTTTCCACAACTGTGTCATGTGTAAGGTATACGCAAATGACACATCAAGGCAACGACACAAAAATAAATTATAAATAGTTCAACGTAGGTCTTTAAAAATATTTGCCAAACCACATTAAATTTTACAAAATGGCAAATACAAACGAAATTTAAATTAGAATATTTTAAGTGTTTGTATGAGGAAAGCATATTTTAGAGTATACAAAGAAATAAACACCTTTAGTTTTAAGATTCTCTCATTTGTTAACTTTTGTTGCATAATTCATATAACACATGTTGTATTAGTTTTTTAATACCACCATTGATTTTTCCCTATAAGTCTTTGTTAAATTTGCACTTTTCAAAAAAATGTGCAGAATTTATCTTTGCTTCAAATAAAGAAATACTTGGCATGAGTAAAGTTTTATCCTGTCCAGTACTATAGAAAAACTTCACATAACATTTCATTGCATATAAGAAAATAACCATCATTGGAAGTTAACCAATTAAATGTCTCACCTTATTTTATCTGTGTACAAGGTTTAGTCACCATGTAACCTCAAGATTACAAAATGTTCTATAGAAATCCCAAATAAACAAAAATGGTGTTTTGAAATACCCAAGACATATGTTTATGACACAGAAATGTTTTTACTGCAATAAAATGTAGGATTAATTACCTACAACTGTCAAATTCAAGGGAATATTTTTTAGACCTACTTTCGTATACAACCGGATGTGACGTACCATGATTTGGTGGTATTACATCTTAAACAAATTAAATTTAGAGATTACATATATACATTATAGCTTTTGAATTATATAGCCGATTCGGGAAAAATTGCTGTTTCTTTCAAACTCAATGTATGAAATGTTGTTAGAACCAAGTCGGGATGCTACCAAACAAACTGAATTTTAATTAAAGCAATGCGAAAGTGGGGTTTGAGTATAAAGATTACTAACCAGAAATTTACAATCCCTCTTGACAGTCTAAATAATCAATCTACATGAAATATTAATTATAAAATTACAAAACTTATATAATTTAAAATGCATTAAAAATACTTTTAATTTTTGAAATGTTTTGTAAATGCGATGGAACGATAACACTTCATGTTTGTGTATGTGGCACGTCCTGACTTTTTTCCGAGATGCATGCATATTTTTTTTATTTAGAAACAGTACATGTACAAAAAAGGCCATTGAAATAACACTTTGACAATGTTCGTTTTATGGTAGAAATAACATCAAAACTTTTTGTTTTCCTTTTCGCTTGGGTTTTTTTTTTTTCGAAAAAAAAAGTAAATATTTTGCATATCAAAACGCTGCTAACTTTTTCTTTTAGAAAATCAGTAGGAATGCAATGTTACCTCTCAAACAGAATTCTACATTACAATACCAGGAATTCGAAACACGTTGTGATAAAATATAAATGCATCAAAGCATATATCATGTAAAGTGCATCTTCGCTAACCAAAGGATCGTAACCCTTGGCTAGCGAACATGTGTATAGTGAGGCTTGTAAATGCAATAAAACTTATAATATACGTTATCACTATATTTTCCTGAAATGCTCATATAAACATGATCGATGCTTTTTTCTTGCTTTTTTTTTTAGATTTTTAGATAATTAGATGATGTTCTAATATGTTCTAGTAATAATCGGATGCTCTGTTGTATAACTTTGATTCATAATAACATCATTCATAACTGTGAATAGTTCTATCTGTATTTATAACTGAGTTGCACAGGTTAAAGTACGAAATTCACTCATACATTTTTGTATTATTCAAAATTATCGGTCAATATGTGTTTTACCAGGATCATCCGTCATGGTTCTTTCATTTGTTACCTTATTGTACATAGTTTTATATTTACGCCTAAGCATAATGATACATTGCGCTACAAATATGTACTACTTTCAAGAATTTTCTTTCTTTACCTAGTTTGATTTGGTGGAGTTACATCTAACCATGTCTATCCGAATCATTTCGAAAAGAATTCCGCTCAAACCGTTTAAACTTGCATTTAGAAGAAAGTCTTGAGAAATTACATACAAATATATTCGGAATTCAAAATTGTGGCTTTCTTAGTATCGTGGAATCAAAAACTTCATGATATTTGCCAACGACCCATCATAATTATCGTTTCAAACAAATTGCCACAAAACCAGGTTCAACCCACCATTTTTTTCTTAAAATGCCCTGTACCAAATCAGGAAAATGGCCATTGTTAAATTATAGTTCGTTTCCGTGTGTGTTACATTTTAATGTTGTGTTTCTGTTGTGTCGTAGTTCTCTTATATTTGATACGTTTCCCTCAATTTTAGTTTGTAACCTAGATTTGCATTTTTTCTCTTATGAACTTCGAACAGCGGTATACTACTGTTGCCTTTATTTACCGTTAATGCATCTGTGAAAGTATTTCTAATTTCTATTCATACCACATTTACTAAACATGAACTTGATAGCTACGTGTTTGAATGTAGAATAAGCATTTTGTTATTAAAAATCAAGTAGAAAAGGTGTTGAATTGAATGACACAGTTGGCTATCCCTATCAAAAAGGATGATGTAGCTACCCACCTGGTTCCCGCCGAAAACGAATAAGGACATAAGTTTTATAACATGTTTAAGTCAGCATAACACAAGGCGAAGTGTTCCACAAGTGAGGTTTGATTGAAAAAGACGGCACGAATTTTAAACGATAACAATAAAGACATTACCTCCAAATCGGACTTCATCAGCTCCTTTGTATTAAAACTTTATAGGAAAGAGCATTGTATAAGTTTCCGCTACATAGTTGAATGGGTTTATTTAAAGAGAAGATATGCTATATGTATTTAGAATTAAAAGAAAGAAAAGTATCACTGGATAAAATATAACTTAAACACAACCAGAATCCCAGTGTTGCACATAATGCGTGCGTATAACAAAGGTTAAGAAACAACAATCACTGGGTCGATACCTCTGCTGGTGGACTTTCAGTCCCCGAGGGTAGCATCAGCTCAGTAGTCAGTATTTCGGTACTGACATGATTAAGCAAACTTGTCCGTTTATAAAATTTGAAATTATTAAGAAATTATGGTTTCAACTCCCTCAGGCAAAGTTGGCTTTAGATGAATTTGGCTATTTATTTTAGGCATTTTTGACATATAGCTCTTCAACGGTTTCGGTACTTATACATCTTTGGATTTCAAATGTTTGGCTTTGAGCGTTCCTGATGAAGGTAAATCCAGAAAAGCGCTTCGGACGTTATTAAACATGTTGTTTTCAATTTTTATACGCCCGTCAAAATTTTGACGGGACGTATTATGGTATATAAATGTCCGGTGTCCGTCCGTCTGTCTGTCCGGCGTAAACATGTCGCACCGTAACTTGGGAATGACTTATCCAAATTTCATGAAACTTAACATAGTTGTTTCTTATGATAGTCAAATGATCTGTATACTTTTTGGTGAAAACAAGATTAAAACTTTTTGAGTTACGGCACTTTGTAACTAAAACAGGGGTGTGTTTTTTTTCACATGTTGCACCGTATCTCAAAAACGATTCTTGATTATGGCTTAAAACTTTACACATGTCTTTGTTATGTTAATTTGAAGATCTGTATACTTTTTGGTGATGATTCAAAATTTCATTTTTGAGTTATTGAGTTTTTTGTAAAAAAGGGGGAGGGTTTTTTTTACATGTCGCACCATATCTCAAAAACGATTTATGATTATGGCTTAAAACTTTACACATGTCTTTGTTATATTAATCTGAAGATCTGTATACTTTTTGGTGATGATTCAAAATTTCATTTTTGAGTTGTTGAGTATTTTGTAAAAAAAAAAAAAAGGGGGGGAGGGTTTTTTACATGTTGTGTCGTATCTCAAAAACAATTTATGATTATTGCTTAAAACTTTACACACTTCTTTGTTATATTAATCTAAAGATCTGTATACTTTTTGGTGATGATTCAAAACTTTATTTTGGAGTTATTGAGAATTTTTTAAACAGGGGAGGGTTTTTTTACATGTCGCGCCGTATCTCAAATATAATTTATGATTATTGCTTAAAACTTTACACACTTCTTTGTTATATTAATCTAAAGATCTGTATACTTTATGGTTTTGATTCAAAATATTATTTTAGTGATATTTAGTTTTTTGTAAAAAAAAAAACAGTGTTGGGGGTTTCACATGTCCCGCCATGTCTCAAAAACAATATATGGATATTGCTTAAAACTGTCTCAGAAACTATTTATGATTATTGCATAAAACTTCCACACAAGTCGTCGGGCGTATCATGCGCTCATGACGCAGCTGTTTATTTAATTCTACTTTCTTCGGAAAAGTGTTTCTAGACTTTTGTAAAATACAAAACATTTTTATTAAACTAATATGATGGAATCACACAATTCAGGTTTCATTTTACAAGAGGTTTTAATGACCTTCCCAAAGGTATAGATGATTGTAAATATTCTATTTTCTTGTTGATTTGACTAACGGACAGTATAAACTATATTTTATCTTTCGGTGATGAAATCATAACGCCTTCCTGGATTAGTAAGTATATAGGAAAACCTGATGTTTTGGTGCAAAATTCAAAATTTAATGGAAAAAGAATCGGAGGCATTCCCTGTGATAAAACCATTACTGTAATGGCAACCTATTTTTTTTTTTACAGTGGTTTCTTTTTTCATGAGTCAACGATTCCTTTATCCGTCGCTGAAATTGACTCACCAAATCATTTTGAATTGTTTCTTTAATTTCATCAAATTTGAATTTGGCTAATTAACTGATTTCTGCAGTCTGTTTGATAATGGGCTTATTTTAAAACTTTTATTATTGTTATTTTTATTTGCCTTCACTCTTAATCGAACATCTGTATGTCTGATTTGATTCAGATTCAATATGTTAGTATAGTCTCGCAACATAAAACCATAAAATGAGTTTCAAATAAATAAACATAAAAAGTAAAACATTTGTTTCTTTAAGAACTAAAATACTGTTACTTCTTAAACAAATATTGCTGAGGTTTTGGCAACTAAAGCAGCAACATTGTGATTATGAAATAAAAATATAAATTTGTCGCTATCTGATTATAGATTAAAACGTTCATTAAAATGTGTAGCTTCATACATAATGGTTTGTCTTAAATCTAAATATAATGAGCATTTTAAAATGACATGAAGTCAATCTTCAATGAAAGAGCTAAATACATAAAAGAAGATGTGCTATGATTGTCAATGAAATAATTCTACACAAGAGACCAAATGAAACAGAAATCAACAACTATAGGTCACTGTACGGCCTTCAACAATGAACAAAGCCCATACCGCATAGTCAGCTATAAAAGGTCTCGAATTACAGGCTACTGACGTGGGGCAGGCTCATACATACAGAATGTGGCGGGGTCAAACATGTGAGCGGGGTACCAACCATCCCCCTAACCTGGGACAGTGGTGTAACAGTACAACATAAGAACAGACTATAAAAACCAGTTAAAAAAGGCGTAACTCATCAGATCGATACAAATAGCAAATACATCTAATAAAAACAGTGTGGACGTGGCCGGGTACTTGTATATCAGAACAACAATAAGACTCTAAGTACTGACCTGAGAGTACCCGCAGTTACTGACAGCTAGCTCAAAGCCACTTACAACTATTACAAAAAATCATACATCTAAGACTAAATTATCAATCAGTATACATCCAATATCCAATAGATTTAGTGTAAATACGTCATAAACAGTCAGAGAAAAGTATGACCTTGTGCAATGCTAAGATACAGGTATCGACAGATTGTAGATCCATGAATGTGTATATGTAAATAACAATAATATTTATTTTGCATTTAATTTACTGATATCAAAATCAATATATTAATACAAAAAAAATATTCAATGATCTAATTTCAATGTTGAATTGGTAATCTATTTACAATAAGTTTATTTAAAGGATCGATGCGTTTATCAGGGTCGTTTTTTTATTTCTAGGCACAGTAAAATAACATTTCCGTTAAAATGAAGATGTGATAACCCGCTTGAAATACGTTTTCTATAGGTACAACCAAACTTCTAAACCACCGTAAGATGGTGCCAAAGGAACATCACCATCCAATAATGGAAAATTAGCAATAATGACCGAAAAATAAATTTTAGTGTAAAGTTTCCCGTGTAAAAACGAAATATCTAAAAAGCCAACGATAAATCTTACGGGGCGATGAATCATATACATATGATACAGTACACTACAAAAAAATATATAACCAGTCTAAAAGGGAACAACATCACAAAAATAATAACAATAAAATGAACAACTGAAACAATTAACATTTCAGATAACAGATATCCTTCATCAGTATGATCACGATGTAATATGAATCTTCTTCTTCTCTTCTTCTCTAAGTAAATTCCTCCGCAACGGAGCACCCGTGTCACACGGTATAAAAAAATCCCTTATTTTTATTTATTGCTGTTTAAAAACATGGAGCAGACTAGATTAGAATATATACAATCCTTAAAAGATTATTGTTGTCCTAAAACCGTTTATTAATGTAAAAAAACACTAAAATAAAAATATTTACACCTACTATTTTATGTACATTAAGCATATAATAATGTTAGTCAAAATATCTTAAAACGTACAGATTAAAAAGGGGTGAAATAGATTTACTGTTAAAAGGTAAAAGGGCATAGTTTATTTATTCATTTATTTCTTGACAGAAAAAATAAAAGGATTAATAAAAATATAGATTGTTATTTAATGGTCTGGGATTTATAATTACTATGTACACCACTAAAATTAAAATTAACTGTTATGTTACTGTACAGTTCATGCAGAATTTATATCAGTATATTTCTATTTTACCAGTTGTTCTACGGTTAAAATAGAGGTTGATCATATGGAATCATGGAACTTTAATTATAAAATCTAAAATATTTGATCTGAAACATTACTAATTTAGGCTTTTTTTAAAATCTAAAATATTGAATATTCCTTTTTTTGTGTTACTTTGTCCATTTACGTTTACTCTTAAGCTTCCTTTTAAGATATATGTCTGATAATTAACTAACTTAATTTTTTTTTATTTTTTTTTTTGGGGGGGGGGGTAAAAATTAATAGTTATTTAGACATTGCACCCGGGGTCTTTTGTCTCCGACTGCTTTGATACTGCTATCCTTTTGTGTAATAATGTTCTTCCACATCATATCAGACTATTCTGATTATAAAACTATAACAATCTTGAATTATATACAGTAACACAGGTAAAACAGTTTTACCCGAACATCATATATAGAGATGCTAGTACAATTCAAAATTATCCAAACACGACGCAAAGATATACCTAAAATAAAAGAATAGTAATTTGCAATATGAACTGGCACAATTCTAAAATTCCAAAATGAAGACAGTTCAGATGTTACAACAACTGCATGAAAATACATTCCAAATAAACAGCACGGACGGATGAAATCTGGTATAATATTTCAAGTTTGACAACTGTAGAGTAATTAAAACAGAGGCTGCGTATTTAAACATCCCAAATAAATAGCAGTTTAATAATGATTAGAAAAGTAATTAAATTTTGACTAAGGTTCAATAATTGAACGTGACTGCGTACATGTACATCCGAACCAAATGAATAAAACCCTCTAATTTAAACTAGTATAATTCAAAGTGTCCTTAGCTTTATTCTCCAAAACGTTTCCCGAGCAAGTCTTTCAGCACTTGACCAACCCCCGTTGTAGTCTATAATTGTGATGGTAAGGGTCTTGAGATCAGCGTGCCCAAGTGATCTCAAATGACAACTTACGGGGAGATCTGGCTTGCAGGTAAAGTCACTCCGATGACCATGCATGCGTTTGTTGAATGACTGTTCTATCTCGCTAAAATACTGCATACCACATCGACACTGAAGAAGGTATACAACATTCTGGGTTTTGCAAGTTACATTGCAAAATATAGTGCCCATAGACCCAGTGGAGTGGCAAGTAAATGTTTGAGTATTCAGTATTTGTTGGCAATTCAGACATCGTCTGTTACCACACGACTTGCACCATCCTGCAGTTCAACAGGTTTTATAAAAGGAGACGTTAGCTCTCACAATTAAGTCTTTCAGATATGCTGGTCTCCGAATAGCTAAGACAGGAGGATTGTGAAAAATCTTGGATAATTTTGGGTGCTTGGCAACAGGTCATTGCGGCTCTTATTATGTGGACGCGCAAACCCCTTAACTATGTCTAGTTTCTAGTCTCAAAAATCCACAAGGTTCCTGGCTGTAACCGCTGAGTGACAGCCTCCTCAGAGGAGCAAATCCGCTTTACCCTGAGTGCTTGACTGTACGGGATACTTATATAAGGATTTAAGAACATTAGTTGTTCGACCTGCTAGTCAAATGCGTCTTGTTACAATACTTTTTTCACTTTTTTGGTCTTTTGGAAAATGTTGTTTTATACAACAAGTCTTTATTGAAAACAACGTATCCAACGCAATCATAGGTTTGAACGTTCTTATCAATTTAAACTTGTTTATATATATATATATATACAACTAGTCTAAATTGAAAACAATGTTCATACCTATGATTGCGTTGGATAAAACCGCACTTTTTATACGTGTGCATGCATGCAAACATTTCGTCTTAGAGGGGTCTACAGCACAAACAACATTTTCCAAAAGACCAAAAAGAGACATGTCGAACACTGATGTTCTTAAACCCTACTGACTGCCATTGACGATTGCCAAAAGAAATGACCACAAGGTATAACATAATGAATCTCTATGTTAATTTAATACCAAGTAGAAAATATATATGTATAATATATATATATATATATAGATTGCCTAATAATGTAATTTAACACACTATTTAGTATGTAAACATAAGAATGTTTAAAATATTTACAAAATGATGAAATAAACGCAATATTTCGCCAAACCAACTAGCTTTATCAAGCGTGCATCTATCCAGGTGAAATCGGATGTAGATGATAAGAAACTTTTGCAGCTAAATGAATATGTTGCACTTGAATTTAGCTGCCTTGAAATAATACATAATTTGGATCCAATATGTATTATTTTTAGCAACGCATCACTCTCTACTGTCCTCGTCTATTATTCTATATCTGCGTCTCCATCAAGATTTTTTTGTACCATGAGGGTCCGGATCGGGGGTGTTGTTTATTTCTGTATTCTTTAAATTGTTATGTAACTTTTCTCTACATTTTTTTTTATTTTATTCATTATTCTTTCTCCATTCTTTATATTTAAGCAATATATTTTACTTTTGAGGACTCCCGGGAAGATTAGTTTTAACTAATTGGATCATCCTCTTGAAATAAAGATTATTTATATATTTACTTACTGATTTTTATTTACATTACGACGTTTATCTCTGATTTATATACTGGTTACCAATGTAGATGACAAATTGGTGTCATTCATGACAATCAAGCAAAATCCATATGATATGTGCGACCATTCTTGGATGAAATTAATATAACTTAATTATTACACTTATTGAAACCATTTTTATCAATTTTCAATCTCCATTGTCTAAATTGTTCATTGTTCATGTGTTGTTTCCATATATTCTATATATTTCATTGTTCGTGTGTTGTTTCCGTATATTTCAGCCACTAGTGTTGAGCCTACCCATTTGTTCCGATAGCACCCTATAAAGCAATCAAATTATACTTGTATTGCCATTCATAACTATTAACAGACCAATTCACAGACCGGGTTTTACACATCCTACCAATTAACAGACCAGGTTTTAAATAAAAAAATGATTAATGTCACCAAAATACAGATTTTCGTGTAGATTTTGCACACAATGATATTAATATGGTTAACAAACATAATGCCTGGGTTTTTTTCGAGGTTCAAAATAGTACATGCAAGTCAATTCAACCAACGTGTCATTTTGTGTGTGTAAAATGTGTATACATTTATTGATGAGTAACCCGACTTTTCATTTTAAAGATCGTTAATCGAAGCTAGAAAAATAATAATAACACCACTAGATTCAGTACATTGAATTGTTTTGTCAGACATGAATAATTTTTATGATAAAAATATATTTAAAAAGTTATACAATAAAAATATACTGAACTTGCAATGATTTATTCAATAACACCTGATTAACAGACTTTAGCCAACCCGATTAACAGACCAACCGCCGATATAGCCGCATAATACATATAGATTAACCGACCAATCTCTCGGTTAGCCGAGTGTCAGCCGTGATATATATACATTCACGTATATTTGGGTATCGAGTTTTGATTATATTATGATGTTTACGATTATGGATTAAAATCAGTAGACCAACACTTATCTGTATTACTGAGCTTCCTTAAACATACTATCAGTATTGTTAAAATTATTGACACTGCCGACAGCTATTTGAAAAGCCGAAATATTTGCCAACACGATTTAGTAACAACATCTTCGTTTAATACCATTTTATATTAGTACTGTTGTGCAAATTTCTAGACTTATATATGTATATATATTATAGACACTTATATATTATTATATATTATATATGCAATCTTACTAGCATCAGCAATTACTATAAACAAAAGCAGTTTTGTCCTAGCTCGAATAATCTCATTCATTTTAATAACAATGATAACAGCCAACTTTGAAAATTGTTTTGGAAGTAATTTGTGATAGCTACAATTATTTCGTTTTGGTTTTATTACCATGTTCATTATTCAGAAACCAGAAAATATAGCAGTACAAAACAAAATATGTGATTTGATTTCAAACACAAAGTTTCTTATTTTCTATTTATTTTGCATGAAATGTTTACAGTGCAATGGAAATTGTCTAAATAATTATCTGTTTCCATCAACATGCAATTAACTTTTTTGTTTAATACTTGCCTTATGCAATATTCATATCTATTTTTAACATTTAGTTTATGCTTAAACTTCGATACTTTAGATCAACTAATCTAGTTGTTAATGTGTGTGTCATTTTGGTCTTTTGTGGATAGTTGTCTCATTGGCAATCATACCACAACTTCTTTTTTATATAATCGTCAGTCAATCGACTTTAAACGTTTCAAATCATACACACACTTTGTAAAAGATCGAGGACATGTCAAACGTGTAACGGTAATGAAATATTTTATTACTCAAAAACATTGTTTATTTCGATTTCATATTACAGATATTTAGATGGCAACTCAATATCTGATACTATATTTCTGAAGACTTTACCAACGAGAATATATACTCTGTAAGTATTTTGTCTGTCTGTTCATAAAGCAGGCACACGTTTTACCTTGAACGAGAATGCTAAATTTCGATCCCGTTGAAAGCCGAGAGGAACAAAACTTGAACGGGAAGAACAAATCATTAATACATACAACCCATACATTATATATACCGACAGTATCATGTTTAAAAGGTTAAATTACAACGTAGTTAATGTCATGGGTTTCTAAAAACACGGATTTAAGCACGTTTTAGAATTGATTATAATGATACTATAACTCCCTCAGGCAAAGTTGGCTTTAGATGAATTTGGCTATTTATTTTAGGTATTTTTAACATATAGCTCTTCAACGATTTTCGGTATTTATACATCTTCAGATTTCAAATGTTTGGCTTTGAGCGTTCCTGATGAAGGTAAATCCAGAAACGCGCTTCGGACGCAATAAATTATTAAACGTGTTGTTTTACATTTTTACATCACTGGGTCGATACCTCTGCTGGTGGACTATCAGTCCCCGAGGGTATCATCAGCTCAGTAGTCAGTGCTTCGGTACTGACATGATTAAACAAACTTTACTAACATTGTCCGTTTTTAAATTTTTAAATTATTATGAAACTAGGGTTTCAACTCCCTCAGGCAAAGTTGGCTTTAGATGAATTTGGCTATTTATTTTAAGTATTTTTAACATATAGCTCTTCAACGATTTTCGGTACTTAAACATCTTCAGATTTCAAATGTTTGGCTTTGAGCGTTCCTGATGAAGGAAAATCCAGAAAAGCGCTTCGGACGCAATAAATTATTAAACGTGTTGTTTTATATTTTTACAACAATCTTTTAATCACCCAAAATTGTAAAATAACCAGTAATAATTTACCTTTTATTATCAGATCATTAAGCCGTAATAGTTTAACAGAAGTAAAAAATGGATTGCTGGACAGATTATATTCTCTTCACACATTGTAAGTTTACGAATTTAATAATGTCAACATGTTTCTTAAAGAATGTACATAACGCACTACTACACAATTCATTATTTTGACAGAGGATGAACACTAATGGCGGTATTAAAACATTCATTGGAAATAATATTTTAGAATTCAATATTCTACTGACAAACGGTCTTTCAATTCAAGCTTAAAGCATATGTGTGGTATAGCGTTTCGTTTTTATTGGTTTGTTGATTTGGGGTAAAATATCATCTATGAGCATACATTTTACTTCTAATTAGTTCATCGGAATGCCGAAATATCTATCATTGCAATGCATTAAACTAAATCAGTATCATTATTTCCATGTCAATTTTCCCCATCCCATTTGAGAATTCTGAATTTGAATGTTGGATTAATGATCCTGTAATTTTTTGTCGGTACTTCCAAAAAATTAGCTCGCATATATTGTTCTCATAAAAGTCAAGCTCTTTGAAAGTGAATGGGCCTTTTGAATCAACCAAGCAGCACTGACCTAATATCCCAGCGGCACCAGCATATGGAGTATATGTGTCTCAATTGATACGTTACTCTAGAGCTAGCTCAAAGTACGTGGATGTTGTTGAACGAGGAATACTGTTTTCTCAAAAGTTGCTTAGACAGGGCTATGAATCAATCAAATTAAGGTCATCAATCAAGAAATTTTACGGTCGCCATCATGAGCTGATTGGGATTATCACAAAAGTGTGTCGTATATGGTGCATGAAATGCTTACCCTTCCGGAGCACCTGATTTAACTCCCGGTTTTTAGTGGAGCTCGTGTTCTTTCTTATTTAGAATTTATAACTGTTGATGTAAATGTCTTTTGGATTTTTGAGTCTATGTTTACTCCTTGGTTTTGATTGTTATTGTCTTATTTGTGTCTAGAATTTATTGAAATACAACTAAGATAAGAATCTTTCTGTAGATTATTGATGGCCTTGCCATTCTGATAACCTACTTCTGGAACGTCTTTGATGGAAGATAACTCGTGTTAAAATAATAAAGATGAAAAGGTTTTTCCACCGAGCGATGAGGTGTCAAAACACCAATTCACCAACTCCAATTCATAGAGTACAAATGTATGTAATAGGAGTCCTTCCCTGGCAAATAATATTTTTGTTTCATTGCAATATATATAGTGTATACGTACCATTTGGAGTGTCAAGGAAATGTATGAATATTCAGTATTTGTTAGCAAGCCATATGTCGTGTTTTACAAAATGCCATGCATCATTCTGCAGTTGAAGAGTTTGTATTAGAGGAGATATCAGCTTTCACAAATATGTATTTTAGACTAGTTTGTCTCTGAAAATGTACGACAGGAGGTTGGGAAAGATCTTGGATAATGTCAGCAGGTGTTTAGCAATAATCTGGCAATTGGCACATGCTCAAACGTGAAAGATTAGTAAAGGTGGGATTGCATGTTAAAACAGATGGAACTATGTCGCCTCTCCGCTTCTGCCTGTACTGTAATAGGTCATCGTGGCTGTTCTTGTTATCACGCGCCACCCCTATTATATCTGTTTGATTTGTTTCTCCTTATCGTTGTCAATATAATCAAATTTGATGCGACTGTCATACGAGTGAGAGGTTTAGCTAGCTATATAACCAGTTTTAATCCATCATAAAAAAATGCCTGTACCAAGTCAGGACAGTTGTTATCCATTCGTTTGACGTGTTTGGGCTTTTGATTTTGCCATTTGATTAAGGACTTTCCCTTTGGAATTCTCCTCGACGTTCAGTTAATTTGTTATTTTAATTTTTGGTATTCAATGAGGTGAAATCCAAAGTGACATGGAGATTTTCTGAAGGAAAAGGGTTCATGGATTCCATTTCACGATGTATCTGTGGTGTTTTGGATGCGAGAAGGAAGATTTTCTAAATGAGATTTTAAATGGAAGTCTACGAATTCCGATATTTTCCCAGTCGGGTTGCTGTTTGCAGATAGAATAGGACTACAGGGGTTGTTAATCTTGTGTAATTTTGGAAAATGATACAATCGACCAGGCTTGACGTTCGGTTTAAATATTCGATCGTATCATCTTCTATGTGACCGTAATTTTGCATAGTATATAACGCGGTAATATATTTGGAACTAAACTTGGTAGTAAGGTAATGGTCAAGCATCCCTCATCAGAGAGCTGACGCTCTGCTTCCGAGATGTAGTTAACTTTTGTCAATTATCACAACAGCATTTCCTTTGTATGATGGTTTAGTCACAATACTATCTCGGTTTCTCAACGATTGTATGGCTGTTTTCTCTTCAGACGAGTCGTTATAAAACGATAGGTACTTGTTGTTAGCTAGATGAACAAAATCCGATGTGATTTTTTCGATAACTTCTTCCAGTGTGGCAGATTTGATTGCTTTTAGAATCAATGAGCATCGTTCTGTCAGGTCTTACAGTTTAAATATCTAAACCTGTTGAGATGAACTCTCTAGTATGTACGATTAGGAAGTTTTTTTCATGATACTTTTTTCGATTATCAGTTTAAACAAATTAAAAGAAATCGTATTCTCCGTTTTAACATTTTTTCAAACATAAATAAGAAGATGTGGTATGAGTCCCAATAGAAAAGAAATCGCCCACCATGTTCTTAAAGGTGTGTCAGTTCGATAGTAGTATGGCCTCAATTGACCATTATTTTATTTTACCCCTTAACTTTATTTTTCAAGCGTCACGAAGGAGCCTTTAGTGTATAAAAAAACGTGCATCAGTCGTTTAATATTTTATTAGTTTTTTTTCTTTTCTTTTTCCATTCTTCTTTATGCTATTGTTGTTTCTGTTTTACGTTAATTGGTACTTTTTGCTCCGATATCTCTGCCAAACCAATGTATGCAAATTAATCAGGATTTCGAAATTAATCTCTTTAAAACAATTTTACAGGTAAAAAGAGAGTAAATTAATTCAGAATATCGAGTCTTTTTATCCAGTCGGATGTTTTCAATTTTATATCAATGACACATGGTTATAAGTTATTTGAAATTCGCCGATATAGAACATTGTATGTCCATTGTAACACAGTTTATTTTTTATCAAAGCGGAGCGAAAGATACCAATGGAACATTCAAACTCATAGATTGAACATGAACTGACAACGTCATGGCTTAAAAAGAAACAGACAAATAATTGTACAAACGGCTCATCAAAGAAAACTAAAGGCAAGCAACATGAAACCGAACAACAACTTGGGAAAATCGCACATGCTACAAAAAGAAAAGCAGATCGTGCTCCACGAATGGCACTCGTCGTGTTGCTCATGTTATTACAAACCCGATAAAAAGTGTTATTCGTTAAGACAAATTTGTGAAAAGCGAACGGGATTGTAGTTACAACATGAAAATGAGATGAGGCACAAAATGTCGTTCAGCGCGTCCATTTTTTTTTGATAATTTCTACTATTTGTTTTGTTAATTGAAACATCGTGGTTCTGAGCATTCTATTTTTCGCTTTAAAATAAGAACCTGGTATTTAACATCTATATATCTATATTTGAATATAATAAGTAAAGGATAGTGAGTTCGGATAATTGGTATGAAGGATAGAAAAACTGAAAGACATTGTTGAATAAACACAGCCTTTAAATGTGAAGGTATAATTGTTCTATCTATTCACAAAACATGACACATAGTTTGTGATTCATTTGAACATACTATGAAGACCTTTATATTCGGACTATTCTCTCATTATATAATTGATTTTTTAATAGATATCTTGGACAGAATATGATTTCAGAAATTGGAAACGAAGCTTTTAGTAGTAATACGAATTTATATTACATGTAAGTACAAGCTATAAAATACGAAATGTATATGTGTTTTAATACCTTAATGTAAGACAATTTATTAGTGACAAGATAAAACTTCTATACCAAATCATCATATTAATAGCCTATCACAATTATTATAATTAGACAAAAAGAGATACACACACTTCATTTCTAGACACTACGGATGAATAATATGTCACAAAGTTGCATTTTATAGGTACAGATGTTTTACAAACCAAGCCTCTTTTTGGGAGATATATATTATTCGTTGATATTTAGTCTTGTTTACCTACTGATCCTATATATGATTTTTTCATCTTTGATCTCGTAGAGACATAACTTGGAAATCTTACAAGTATAAATACACATGGATATCGACTAAAAGACAACATGTTAATGGCATGCCAAACACCCCTCTTTATGACAATGTTTTAAAAATATCACTAATACACTACATGGAAGAAATATAACAGCACAAACGCACCAAGAACATTCATAACAGAGAAACGCATAAACTAATAATATAATAGTCGACACAACATGCAAACCACAGAACAACAACGAACATATTCCATCAACGACAGTCTCAACAGGATATCAAAAACAGTGACGCGCTTACGTAACTAACATGCAAACTTTTACACATGTATTTTCACTATATTCGTCTTAACAATTTTCATGACATATCAAGACACAACATATTTTTTCACAGTAGATTTTTTTGTACAAATTCAAAACATTGTATTGCACAAGTATGTGTCTGATATTATGGATATTTTCGATATGTCCTTGCATAATAGTAAGTTTAATTAATTTCATATATTGTAGTTAATGTTTCTAAATCAAAGTTTCCGGTACTACTTAAAGTCTGCTGGTTATTATCATACACTTTTTTAAAACCTGGTACCTTTTGTAAGCTATTATTTATGTGTTTCTCTGTCCTATATTTTCTCCCATTTATTTGTATTGTAGTCCTGTCATGTAAAGTTATAATTTTAACATTGCCATACAAGCGGGAGAGTTGGTATGCCTCAAAACCAGGTTCACCCCACCATTCTTATATTTCCTAAAATGTCCTGTACCAAGTCAGGAAAATTGCCATTGTTACATTATAGTTTGTTTCTGTGTGTGTAACATTTTAATGTTGTGTTTCTGTTGTTTCGTAGTTCTCCTCTTATATTTGATGCGTTTTCCCCAGTTTAAGTTTGTAACTGGGATTTGTTTTTTTTCTCAATCGATTTATGAATCTCGAACAGTGCTATTCTACTGTTGCCTTTATTTTGTCTTTGTTTTGGCTTAAACATACCTACTAATTGTTTTTAGACTGGAATTGAATATATTCAGGGGAATAGTTTTTGTAAGATTTCATCTGATATATATTAAAATAGTTTTTGATTAGAAATCATCTGATATATTCAAATAGTTTTTCATGAATGCCCAGTGGAGGAACTATAGTTCAGCTCGGCCACTACCTTTCTCAAAATACTGTTTTTGTAGAATTAAAAATTAACTCATATACACTGTGAAAGTAATATAATGATCAAGAATTCACAAACTAAAAGGTATAACTTTTCAAATTTTCAGACGTTTAATCTCATAAGAAAGGTCAAAAACAGAAAGAAAGAAAACATGACTGCTAAGTTTGAAATTCATTAATCATGGAATCAGATTGATTTGATTGTTCATAACTGACTACACAGTGTTTTAATTTCTTGACAGGGCTAAGGGCATTGGCGAACATATAATTTCCATGTAATCTTTATCAAAGACAGGCTGAAAACTGCTTATAAGAAGTAATATATTTGAACAGTGTTTAAGTAATTACGAATATAAACAGGCACGATTTCAATTTCGGTCGACTCCTGTTATGTCATTGATGAGCTTCTGATTTAGAAACCTGCGCTAGTACATAATTATATATAAATGGTCTTCATCAGTTTCAGTCCTTTACATTTACCTATATAGGTTGGGAGGTGACACCAACAGGACACCTCACTTATAAGAATTTTTATTTATTGTAGACATTTAGATGGGAATAGGATTGATAATTTGACATTTACTCGTTCAGTTCCAAACTCTTACCGTTTGTAAGTATTTTTACTCTTTTCGTGATTTTTCACCAAAAAGTTATTAATTATAAGTATTAGACATAGGCTCTCTGAGGAACATCTTTACTCTTATTCATAAAAGAGACATTGGTTGAAAGAAAACAGGAAAAGTGTCTTTCTTTCAAATATAACAAATACAGGCTAACACTTTCATTGGATGATTCGTAGTTCTTGATTTGGAATGAAATCTTAATTGCGTCTCTTTTTCTGTCATCAAATTGATCTTATCACTGCTTAAGTGTGGCAATATAAATCGCTGTAATATCTTGTAAATCCCGAGTTGAATAATCTGAAAATATTGCTGATCAATGTTTAAGTCATATGACACATCAAATGTAAAAAAAAGTTATAATGTTTTTTATATCCTACCGTAGTCTCTAATCGGTCATCATGCGATTCTTTCGGACTTTGTACTTATTACACGGGAAAACTCCGCCTTGACGTCATTACGCTATTACAGAGTACAAATTTAGTGTAGGAAACATTTTTTCTATTTTTCTAAATTAAAAAAAAATAGTAAAGATATGTTTTCATTGTTATTCTTAAGTATTGTACAAATATGCCAATTGTCTAAAGGCCGTTTGAAACCTGACGTTGCATACTTATCTATTATGTTCTAAATTCACTCTGTTCAAACGAACATAAAGTATTTATGTGCTAAATCTCTCTAGATTTTTGTAAAGCATACATATCTGAGCACATTCAGATATGTACCTTTATACGATAAAGGCATAATAGAAAACTAAATACATATTTAGGTACTGTTAGGCGCAATGACCATCTCAATTGTAATAACTATAGATCCAGAGATCACAATATTTCTAATATCAAACACCATTAACAGTTCATGATTTGAATACGGCAACCATGCATCTATGATAATAAATCCCACTTTATAAACATCACACAATCAACAATACCGATAAAAGACATCTATCAAACATCTACAAAATATATACAAAACACATTAATTCTTTACATACAACTTCAATACATTAAAAAACAGATTTCTTAATGAAAATTAAACTTCAATACAAATGAAACGTACGATAATGGTCACTGCCCAAACCTCGATAGTTAAATCTCGTGCAAACTTTCATTATATACTGACCGCCAAAACCGGTTTACAGCTATTGTGAAAACACAATAGAATAAATTACATACTTCAAAAATCATACGCGAACCGCACATAAATATATTGTACATATAACTGATTAGGATCACATATTGTTTGTTTTAAAAGAGGGACGGAAGATACCTAAGGGACAGTCAAACTCATAAATCTAAAACAAACTGACAACGCCATGGCTAAAAATGAAAAAGACAAACAGAAAAACAATAGTACACATGACACAACATAGAAAACTAAAGAATAAACAACACGAACCCCACCAAAAACTAGGGGTGATCTCAGGTGCTCCGCTGAATTTTTTTTTTAAAAGTCTTAGCAGAAATCAGATGCCTTTTTAACGAAATTAATTCGAAAATATTTTATTCATTCCATTCAAATGATTTGAAAATTGTGTTCCTTATTTGTCTTCTATTTTTAGTGACTTAAGCAGTAATCAAATATCACATGTTCCGTGGGATATTTTCAAAAACAACTTGCAATTTCTGTAAGTACTCACACACGGGTAGTTATGAATATTTGTTCCACTCTAACATAAATGATACTGTTGCTCATTAACTAAAGAAACGGCTGTGGTAAAATATACATAATACTGCATACTTGTATCTAAGCGTATTTAGATTCAAATTACAGGATTGTTGGGATTACATTAATAATCTAGTAATGCAACGATACAATAGTCTAAATATAGTTCTAATCTGGCAAATTGGTAAACATTAGCTTCCGTACCAGCTCCTCTGATTCTTTTACGAATAAATAGAAAATAATAAGTGTGCATATCATTGTTATTGATTTCTGCCGTTTATAATTCAAAATGATCTGTAGGATACTCTTTAACAAATTTATAGAAGCAAACTTTTATTCTTCTGTCAAATGGAATTGTTCTACCTGTTAGCTATTTTGGATTAGTCATCCTTTCTTGTTGTCAGCACAATAATTGACTCTATGAATATCTGGAGCATTAAACACAACACAATGTCCTTTAGTTTGATGTGTTTTGAGCTTTTGATTTTGCTATTTAATTCTTCGGAGTTTTTTTGTTTTTGTTAATTCACTTTTTTGTGCACCTGTTCTGTGATTCAGTTGTTATATTAGTTTAAACATATTGGTTTCTAGTGGATCAGGAAACAAGTTATTGCAAATTATATTAATCCCTTTCCACTTTGAGGGCAAGTGCTGTCTTGTAGCGGAATAAACCTGCCCTTTTCCGAAATCTACAAGGGTGTCTTTTACATACAAGATATATGGCGTCTCTTAACACGTGTCAGCCATTCATTCGTCTTCATACAAAGGACTATCATCGTTTCTCAATACCATACTCGCGAATGGTGTCAATCTAACCTGGAACCTTTGTGTCAATAGTCCGATCCGCTAATCACTACGGCACGGCTGTTAAATGCGCATCTGGTGCAGGAAAATTGTTACCGTTAATGTTAATAATGTGTTATGCTATTTTCCTTGGATCACATTTTTTTAATCCTACTTAGTGATCAATTTTAATATAGGAACCTAAACAACAATCCAGTGTCATGCGGGATCACAACAGCTGAACTTTTTCTTAATTTCACGTGGACCGAGTGGTTGAACATACAACGTGATATTAAAATCCCTCAGGCATGTATACATACACCTACGTGGGATCCAGTCACTCTTCAAAATTACTGGAACAACTTGGATGCAATTTCTATCATGTATTTTACATATTGCAACGGTAAGAGACATCACAATTTTATACGTTTTGTTCACTATTATTTTCCTTTTTATGACAATTATTTAATTTCAAATACTTTGAAATTGTTTTAGTATATTTTGAAGGTTATTTTTTTTTTTAAATCTCCATTTATAATTAAAACAATGATAAGGAATTCTTATTTTGTTGTTAACTCAAATACTTTTGATATATGTTGGCTTTAAATGTAGATTTTGTGTATTATAAACGTATTAATCTGTATATGTTGTTATTCGTTTTGTTTTGTATCTTGCTTATGCTTATACCTATATATATATATATATATGCACCACTTGTCATTATCATTCATCTGAAAGGTATTCCTCTTTGCATGATGCAGAAAGGACTATTTTTAAAAATGTTCATTTCCATGCTTATATTATCCGTTTTAAACAAAAAATGTGTATTCATCTCCGATTAGGAGAAATTGTGTCCCATTTAGGCAAACGGAAGGAATACTTACTAGTGATAGCATTCATCAGTGTTGTAATATGTTTTTTTTTACATTGTTCCTGTATATACTATTTCATTTCTGTTTTATGAAAATACTTTGTTCGTATCATCATATATATTGTAATATACAATAAATTGAATATTCAAAAGTTGGAGTAAACTTAACAACAAAAAAATCAACATATTTCTTAGCTTTAATGAATTAATAGACTTGAGTTTCAGTGCTCACATTCTTTTTTAATTAGAAAATAATGATTAAAGTCATAAAACATTCATTCTTACGTTGTTCTATGTTTATAACATTAGTTTATTAATTTCTTTTTTATTTCATTTCAGTTGCATCGATGTGAATCTGTTGAGATATGTAATGTGATTAATTATGATATAAAAATATTTTTTAAGTCATATATCCATTTCAAATCATAATAAGTATATAATAATTTAGACTGTAATTAAATGTAAGATATCAGAATATTATTAAAGTTTTTCGACAAAATTTCAAAATATGTAATATGATATTCACGTTTAACTTCGTTTTGGTTTTTTTCTTAGTCTCGAAATGTGTATTAATAATTCAAATCGTATTTTAGATACATGTTGTGGAGACCATGGTGCAGTTATATAATCCAAACCAAGTTTTAGAAATGTACTTACCAGCTATGAAAAGTCCACTACAAGTATGGGTAACTTTCCTAAATTAAAATCATATCAATTCTTACAAATATATAATATCAGGTAGATAAATCGCTGTTTTAGCACTATTTTCTTTCAACGTGCCACACATCTTTAATTTCAACGTAAAAATTGGTATAAACAAATGTTGTTGCTTGCCTTGTTAATATGTCTCTTTAAATAATTGGGAATTCTCTGAATATACTGTCGAAATGTATCCGACATAGCAATAGATAAATCAAATATAACCAGCACTTTTTTTATTCTATCTTACGATGATATATATCCATACTAATTCCATAAGATGGTGTTTGTAATAAGGATTTATATTTCAGTAAACGAATTCTTTTTATAACAGTAACATTATAGAGGCAAGGGTGTTGTTACTTTAAATAACCTTTACTGAAATCTTTTATTTATTCAATGATTTTGATAGCATGTTTGGCTGTTCTTCCATCTTCAACGGGATCACATATCCTAATATTTACGGCTATGTTGTTTATTTGACCCTCAATCTAGATGCAATCGTTGTAAATTTATCGATGATTTAAATAAGTCACACCACATCTTCCTATATTTATTCTTAAAAGTGACCATTTAAACATTACAATAAATTCTTTGAAATTTTTGTTATCGATATAAATGTATATTTTCTTAGCAATTAAATGTTATGCTAATAGATAAACGGACATTCATGGTAATATGTCGCTGACTGCAAATGACTTTTTTTCACTGTATTCATTTGATGTTTGAAGTGAACTGAGTCATATATACATGATTCATTTATTAGCTGTTATTATTAGATCTCTAACATGTGTCCTTCATGTTTTTATGTTTTTGTTTTTTTTTTGCATTAGATCAATTTGATGAGTTTAGACCTTTAACACTCATGTTTATATTTTATAGTTTATTCATCCCTGCAAATATGTTGTACCTTTACGTATTCTGTGACCGCCTGTTCCAATGTGTAAACCTATGATTAAGTGGTTGCCATTTTTTTTTTATTTGTTCTTCATAGAACAAGCCGCTTCTATTGTTTATCGCATATTTTCACCAATCAGAACGTTTAGGCTACTCTTTTGAAAATATTACCCAGAATGCATTAGGTTTTGAAACGGCCTATTGTGCAATTTAAGTTGAATTATAACAAAATATAATATAAAGCACCGATTGTTTTTCTAATAGTTCTACGAGATGTTGTGTAACATGGGTTTTTGACATACAATTGCCGCGATTATATTGGGATTGCAAAATGTCATTACAGAGATAAACAAGATAGAAATTGTATTGCGTTCACTTGAATAACTAAATGACAAGGATATAATACATCATATAAGACATGCGTTTTACTAATAAGTTTTAAAGACGAACCATGCAAACAAGTACTATTTGACAGATGTAAATATTCATTATGAATCACAAATTAATTTACAGCTGGTAAATTGAAACACACAAAGAAATCATCTGTTTTTTTGTGCATAAAAATAATGCATTCTGTGGAAAAGCTACTCTCTATCTAAATATTGCTTTCTTGCGTCATCGAAATGTGTAATATTGACGCGATCTTTCCCCAAATTGACTCAGTAGACATCGAAACGAGCATAGAACTAAGGATATTGTTCGCATATCAACGATCTTTACTTTAAAATTAATATTCTGTTCTCCTTGTTTGTTAAACTAAGAAGAACATGCTAATGACATAAAATGAATGACTGCATTTTCTTGTTACAGATCTCTTTCCTAAAATGTGTTACCAATAGCGCACTAGCAGAGAACTGTTCAAAGTTGAAGAGATCCCTTAGGAATGAGACATTTTCTTTCATCAGTGGTCGTTATTTTACCGTAACAGGTCGGCAAATATTTTGATAAAACATGAATATGTTTGTTTACAGAAAGAGAGTTATTGGTACTTAGATGTCTCATTGGCAAGCATGCTATATCTACTTATTCAGACTTTCAATCATCCTGCACATTGCTAAAATTTCCTTCGATGCTTTTTGTTTAGAAAGAAATTGAAGTTTTAAGCTTACAGCTCAACGGATTTCTTTTTAAGATTTTTTTCTTTGAATGATTAAAGATAAACTCATTTAAGTTACCAGGGTTGCAATACTATATTTGCGTCAGACGTGCGGTTCGTCTACAAAAGACTCATCTCATCAGTGACGTTCGAATAATAAAATGTAAAAGGCCAAATAGAATACGAAGTTGAAGAGCATTGAGAACCAAAAATTCCTTAAGGTTTAGCAAAATGCAGTTAAGGTTATCTATTCCCGAGGTAGAAAAGCCTAAGTATTTCAAATATTCAGTTTTGTAAACAGTTAACAGTTTTAATTATGAACATATCAATGCTAACCATGTCAACATAGAGGTGCTTACTACTTGACCGATGATATCATTGGGGAACAAGAATCCACCAGCAGTGGCATCGTCCCAGTGGTTGTAAATACACTCATCATAGATATCATGATTGCAATTGTATATATTCATCAGAAGCGCGTGTAAATAAGACTGATAGTTCAATCGATAAGCTATATTCATAATTTCGTTATACGTTTAGGTAACTCAGATTTCGCATACTTAGTGATGGATTAATTTTTTCACTTTTAATATAATGTATTAGAATCAACTACGTCACCCCTATTTTTAATCTACAGTGTACTATAAAGGAGCAGTGGAAATCATCGATTCATGAACAAAAGAAGATTTCTCGAGTAATCATAAAAACTAGTATTTTCATATCTGTTGTTAATCAAAACATTTTGAAAGAGTGACATCGTGCAGCAAAGTGGAAGCGAAAATGGGGATGACGTCTAAACAAGCACGCCTGTCAAAATTGTGCCATATCTTAGTAGTAGGATATTTGTTTTCGAAATAGACACATTTCCGTACTTTGGATGAATGTAAACATCAGAACCCATAACAGGTTCTCGAACTTCGTTAGCAAAATCAATAGAATGTCCTTAGAAGATCTTCTATTTCAGTGACTAGCTCCTTAATGAAGCGGGGTTCAAAAATGATCGTTAATTGATCCAGTTAGGATAACATCAAACTAGATCTACCACACAGAATAAAGAATAATGAAAAGATATGTTCTTTTACAGTTATAGCCACATACAGATCTAGAATTCTGATGGGATTTGTTGACTATAACAGGAGACAATTGTATCTGTTTACATCAACATATGAGTACGAAATATTTATATGTAGCACATTAGCATTTAAGATATCAGTTTTAATAGAAAATTTCCATGTAATTGTTCATTATATTTGAAGAAAATAAAACTGTTACATTGATTTATACGTGTGTAAAATTGTCAAATTTTTCTACTATGAATTGCTACAAAAAATAGGCAATGTATACCAAATGGATATCCAAATTCATAAGTTACAACAACAGTTCATCAAACACAAGATAACAAACGTCTTAGTGACACGAAACCAACTTTAATCTGGAGATATTTAAGGGGCTCCGGAAGGGTAAGTCCATTATGCTCTACATCAAACATGAATTAGATTATCGATTTTGAATTTGAAAACTAATTACGACAACAAGTTTACTGCACCAGATGCACATTACGACAATTTTTTAGATCGATTTATAAATATAAAACCGCTACATGGTTTTAAAATGCATATTCAGTCATGTTAAACTTTCATAGACACATGTTTTGTCAACAGACGTTTGCAAATATATTTTTTAAGCACGTACAGCAATATTTGTCGTTATAAAACTTATCAATAAATAAAAAGTTTAGCTACCACATGGAGTTTCACGTACTATAATATGCTATTGATCAAATACTGTGTATTTCATTTGCACTGAAAAGTTTAATAGACTAAAGTGAAAACTGTCTGTTCTTTTAATTGGAGTATAAAATTCAATACGCCAGGGGCGCGTTTCGTTTACATAAGACTCATCAGTGACGCTCAAATCAAAATAGTTATAAAGCCAAACAAGTACAAAGTTGAAGAGCATTAAGGACCAAAAATTCTAATACAGTTGTGTCAAATACGGCTAAGGTAATCTACTCATGGGATAAGAAAATCCTTAGTTTTTCGAAAAATTCAAAGTTCTGTCAACAGGAAGTTTATTAAAATAACCACATAATTGATATTCATGTCAACACCGAAGTGCTGACTAGTGGGCTGGTGATACCTTCCGGGACGAAACGTAATGAGTAATGAGTAATACATTTAAAGAAATTTATCTTGTTCAGACACTGATTATATTTCGAAGCGAGATTGCAGTTTTGTGGCTACTTACTTTCATATGAACCTTACATTTAGGGTTTGTTTAAAAATAATCAAACATTATGGCAAAACTTTCAATGATTTATTTTGTAGTAGTTTAAATAGAAGGAAAACTTTAAAATACAAATATGGACTAGCGGTGCTAATAAAGACTGACTACTAGCAAAATAATATATTTGACATACGAATTAATGTATTCTCTGGTTAAAGAGCAATAAAAGAGGGATGACAGATACCAGAAGACATTCAAAGTCATAGATCAAAAATAAATTGACAACGCCATGGCTAAAAAAGAAAAAGACAAATAGACAAATAATAGTACACACCACTAAACGTAGAAAAACTAAAGACTAAGCAACACGAACACAACCAAAAACTGGGGTAGTATCAGGTGCTCTGGAAGGGTAGGTAAATCGTGTTCCATATGTGGCTGCCATTGTGTTGCTCATTTTATAACAAACCCGGTAAATAGTCTAATTCGGAAGATCACATTCGTGAACTGGGAACAACATAAGGAACATATCTTATTTCATCTGTGAAACGGATGTTCCATAACGGTCTACCCACTCGTAATGGCGTCCGTAAAATTTACGAAGGTATGACTTGACCATTTGGAACTATTATGTTAATAGCTTCCTTATGAGCAGCAACCATCTATCAAGTAATTCAAGCCCGGGAATATCGTATCAATTGGGAGATATATGTTCCGTACGCAGGCCCTGTTAGAATTTTGCTACATAGAAATGGTAAGTCAAAATCGGGAAGCCAAAATGATCTCTTTTGTCGTAAAGTCTTGTTTTCAAACGACCCTTATTTTCAATTTTCAAGATGTATTTCAAGATATTAGGCAGAATTAACTGTATCTGTTGTATTCTTTATCTTTAGTTCGAAGGAATAAATGCGTTCAACATAGTCACCAAATTTTAAGTTATTTAGTGAGAGAACATCATCGATATAGCGGAAAGTAAAGTGTATGGATATTGCTAACTTCTAATCTTTCTTCTTAAGAGGTTCCTGTATGAAGTCAGCCTCATAATAATAAAGGAACAAGTCGGCAAGAAAAAGGGCACAATTGGTTCCTATGGGATGCCGACAGTCTGTTGAAAAAATGATAACAAAGGCTGCATTTTAAATAATGATAGCACAACCAGTATGCAAAACTTTCTGAAATCGTAATTATCATATGGAAAAAATTGGGGTAATTTGGTAATTTGCATAGCGGCCATTTTGCCTTATCATGACGGCAGCCATTACAATAGGAATATATAAGCCCCTTAAATAAAAATGCCAATATGCCAATACCTATCTCGAGTGAATAATTTGTTCGCATATAGGTGAATTGTACATGTTTTTAGGCTTTTGTCCGTGTACAAATGGACATTGTCTATTCTGAAATCTTTCTGCATTTTTAGTTTAAAAATACAAGAAGATATTGTTCATGATTTGTTCGCATATAGTGAAACACCTTTTAGGTTGAATTTTAAAGTAAAATAACTTTTAACTTACCTGCTTTCTTAGGTTTTCGGCCAAATTCTTTTAAAAACATGATGATTTCAACCTTCCCATTTCGTAAAAAGTCAAATTTTAAGCATTTTCCCTTAGAATTACACAGCATTTTTGAATATATCCGCCAAAGGAAATTTTTAAAGATGCATTAGTTTTAGATACATGACGGAAAAGGACGTGATTATCCCGAATCTAAAATAAATTATATTTTCAATCTTAAGCTAAGGGAGGTAATTTTATCAAAAGGGCCAAAGTCACGTGGTACAAATCATTTGAAAAAGTATCTTTGATTTTGCCATATGTTAATCTTGCATATTTTTAATTAATAAATGCTAATCTGCGGATCTCATAGTTTGCGCTTGAATAGACCCCTATCGTACTTGTATGTTGTCACCACTTTTTGTTATTTTTGAAAGTAAATATTATATAATAACTTTTATTTTATACACAGTTTTGATTAGGACGAAAAGGCGACATGGTCAGAAAAAAATATTGACACCATTCCACACATAATTCAATTCTAAATTAATAATATTCTTGTCATTATTAGAAAATACATAAAGTCAATCCCAATCTTATATTATTGGACGTGTCTGCAATAAAA
>CM034355.1:100784727-100897600 GCA_019925275.1 Mytilus edulis | reverse complement strand
TATATATGACATAATTAAGTATTTTGCAAATACTAAAATGATATTTGCACAACATATAAGGTATTTGCACAACATATAAGGATTTTGTACATCATATAAAGGTGTTTGCCCCTCTTATAATGCCCAAGTGCACATCTTACAAAGGTAAAAGCACAGCATATAAAGGAAAATTTGCACATCATTTAAAGGTAAATGCAAATCATATAAAGGAAAATTGCACATCATAAAAAAGGAAAATTGCACATATTAAAAAAAATGGTCATAACAAGACAGTGTTGGCGTTCCATAGATATCGCTAACTTCTTATCTTTCTTCCTAAGAAATTTCCCTAAAATGAAAACCACCCTTTTAACAAATACAAAAATTTTCTTCTGGAAAAAGAATTAGAATACAATTATACTTTGTAAAAAAATATTGTTTTTATAAATGGGCCAAGCTATAAAGGCCCCCAAAGTGATAGTAAAAAAACCTTTAAAAACAAAAGGGCCCAAAATGGTTTAATCTGTATAAAAAAAAAAAAAAAAAAAAAAAAAAAAAAAAAAACCAACGGGAAAAACGGGGAAACAAATTGAAACAAAATCAAAATTTTAAACTTTTATGTTTTAAAAAAAAACCCCGGCCCCAAAAGAAAGTTCCTTATAAAAATGGAAAAAATCGAAAACTCAAAAACATCAGAGAAAAGATAAAAAAAACTGTCATATAATGACCTACTTGTATAAAGATAATGGTAAATTAAACCTGTTTGTAATAGCTAGCTAAACGTTCATTTGTATGACAGTCATATTTAATCTCTTTTAAATATTGACAAAAATTGAATGATAAAAAAAAAATTTTATAATAGGTAAAAATGTCAAAAACTAGATTACCACAGTAAAATTGTTTTTCATCTTTGCGAACATGCAAGACAACAGTTTTACACAAGGAATGGTTATATAAAATAAAAAGTTGACAATTCAAGGGTTTTGAAAATAATAATTTCATAGAAAGATCAAGATTAAAATTATCCAGTCGATCTGTAGAAATTGTTTTGAATCGGCATGTAATTAAATCCAACACGTGAGTAAACAGTTTCTTAGATGCGCCGCCTAAATCTAATGGACAAGTGATTTGAAGAACATGCAGATGAGCTGGCAATGGACCGTTGTTTTTTTAAATTTTGTGAAGCTTAAGTAACCAATACAAACATTTTTAAGTCCTCCTATATGTTCATTGATGTTATGTTTATTGTAGCATGAAGAACTTATGACTCATCAAAATGGTATCTTTTGTATGTAAGACTAACTGAGTTCTTATGTATATCTAATTCGTATACAAGACATTCGAAAAAGTACGATTAACATACATTTTTTTTATTTGAAGCAGAAACAACAACATATTTTAAAATCGTAAAGAGATAATATAAATTTCATATCTTTTTTGTCTCTGCATATTGAACTTTTGTCGATCATTTACACAGTTTTGAATTTGACTTTCTATCGAAGAACTGATAGCTTTAATCTAATCTGATAAAGTGCCTAGTTTTGAATCTTTTTGTTAAACCCATGCTAAAGGTTATTTCAAGAGAACAAAGTCTGTTTTATAGAAGAAAAAAATACATCGATTAAAAAAGTTTACATACTTGAATCCAATGCGTTAGACTCCAATCTTAAATGACTAGATTTACAGGTTTCCCTATATATATTACTGGTTTTCTCAGTGGCACTCCGGCCTTCACCTTTAAAACCCGATAGCCACGATCAAGCCACTAGAGCACATTTTGAGTTACCATACATAACCAATTACTCAATTGTTTCACTTGTTTTCTATTTCTCGGTTTTGTTTCGGTTCTCTATAAAGCAGTAGACATTTTTTTGACAATTTGTCTTTTTGATAACAGAAAAAAAAAACCAATTGTTGGACTCAGTGATTCAGAATATTCTGTTTGCTCTATTTAAAAAAAAAATATTGTTATTTCCAAATTCTCAATTCCTGACGTAGGTTACAACCAATTTATAGATATTATACTATTTCTTTTATCCCGAAAATTCCCGAAAGAGTAGTGTACTGATATTACAATATAAAGAAACATTGAGAGACAAGAATGTGTCCATAGTACACGGATTCCCCAATCGCACTATCATTTTCTTTGGTCAGTGGACTGTGAAATTCGGGGACAAAACTCTAATTTGGCATTTAAATTAGAAAGATCATATCATAAGAAACATTGACTAAAAACTTTAACCTAAAGCGGGACAGATTGACGAACGAACAGACGGAAGAACTTACGAAAGAACGGACTATCAAACGGACACACATACCAATGAACATAATTCCCATAAATGGGGCATAACAAGGTATAACTCATATTGAACTCCAAAGCATTTTAGAAAACTTGAAGTAAAAATCAAACACTATCCATCAACAAAAATAGTGAATAACAGCTGCCATATTCCTTGGTAAAGGTATGTTGAAGAAAATGTTTTGGTAACCTGGTATTTTAGCTGTTAGCTTCTCCTTCTACTTATACGGCAGTTGTTTATAATTTACATATAGTGACAACATTAGGTTAGCCCTAACAGACTTCTACTTAATTCAATCCCACCTCATTCTGTATGTGACTGTCTCGATTCAGAAGCATGTAATTCAATGGTTGTCGTTTGCTGCTGTATATCATTATCATGTTCTTAGTCTTCTTGTTTGATTTGCTTTTGTTTCTTGTTTTACATTAGCCATTTCTGGATCTAAAAGCTCTGAGTATGCGGTTTTGATTTTCTCATTGTTGAACACTGTTAGGTGACCTAAACTTGTCAATTTCTGATTTTTTTGGTCTCTTGTGGACAGTTTTCTCATAGACAATCACTTGATGTTTGAATAATAGATTAAACTGACAATATTTGGGGTCCAGAAGTCTAAACTGTGTAAACAAATATAACAGACATACAATACAATTCGATTTAAAGGGCTTGACCGTTAAATCGTGTTATCAGAGGAAGGCAAGACTTGCGACAGTTCATGCACATGTCAATGTAACGCGCATGTCTTAATTCAATTACACGGCATATCAATTTTAACAGCTAAAGCACTCCTCACAATATTTTGAATGCACGGTCTGCTAGGAAGTAACTGAATTCATCTAAGGTCAGATTGTTGAGTTTAGTGTACGCATAATTAATTTAAACCCACCCATCCCTCCTCTTTTAGTTTTTCGATACTGCTGTTTTATGTCTTATTTTACAGATTTCTGCTTGTTTAACCTGAACATAGAAGTCCTGTCACGGCTTCTGGATTTACAACTCTTCACCAGTCTATAAACACAATCAACCACAGTATGACGTCCATCTGACGAGTGATAACGGATTAACAGTCATAGTGTACCGATAAATAATGTTATGACAGTCTTTTAGCAGAGTTCATCACTAGGTCGGACTTTATAGGCTGCACCAGTATCAATGAACTTGATTTATCACTGTATTATTATTTAATTTAGAACATTAATCCATGTAATCTTCATTTCCACCTAAAACGTAGTTTCTCATGTTGATTTTGGACATCTGTTGCCAGGGTTCAAGTCAGCACCCCATTATTTCAAAATTTCATTTCATTTTAGTTTTTTATTTGAATTTTGAATTTTATTTATCTATTTTATTTGCATCTAATTTACGGTTGCCCAACGACCCTTTGTTTGTGGGTTGGTAACCGACAGAAGCCATGATCTTACTTCGCCAATAAATATATTTTGATTTTTAATAACGTCTTCTCTCTTATAACTGACTTAAATATTAATACCAACAAATAAATAAATCTAACAAAGACTCCAACAAAACAAGTAATTGTGAACAGTTTTAACTCATTATATAGGTGACAGGACCAAAGTTGTTTTCGTCTACAAAAGACTTACCAGTGACGCAAATTAGACAATGACGTAACCAACAAAAATCGTAAATAGTTTACACTTTCTCAATAAAGTGAAAATTAAGTTTATAGAAATACAATACATCTCAAGATATATGTGATAAAATCTGAAATGCGGACTGAATTCAAAACGAGGTAACACCGACCGTGTCGACAGGGTACGTGTCTCCATCAATGCATATATAACCCGTTGTTTTTAACTAGTCATAATATTACAACAATGAATAAAACACACCTACAAATTTACAAATAAAACGACTTTCTAAACATCTAAGATTGTGAAAGCCTTGTGAGTTAAGTATTTAAAATGTAAAAATGAAACATTCTACCGCCATACGGTTGGACAGAAGATATGCATCTGCTGAAAAATTGAAAGTTGACAATTGTCACATTTGACATCAATTTGATCTTGAATTTTTCCATATTTGCCAATAAAAGGAATAAGATCCAACTTTGAAGCTGGTCGTCTAATTACAGTACAGTATTACCCAATTTACAGAAGAAATGAAATGTCTTATCTATAGTAACAGTTACATTCTGCTGTCAATTCTTATTAATTATGAATTAGTAAGTCATTTAGGGACACATGTTGTGATGACTAAAATTATTAAAATGCATTTTTTTCTTTGTTTGTCTACACCAAAATACAAAACAATGTTAAATGCATTTCTATAGAGGATTCACTTTCACTATTGGCAAAACCATGAAACAAATCCCGATAATTAAATATCACTAGCGACAATAAAAGATAACGTTTATCAAAGAATGGATTAAAAACTAAACGAAATACACGTAAAACTTACAATTTGGCTATGCCATCCTCTGATATTGATTTTGAAGTAAGAGATATACAATTTATAAAATCGTATAGCATAAACAAATGATGTAAGCTGTCAAAAGAGTTATTTCTCCATTTCGAGTGACTCAGAGTAATTTTTTTATTATATTTCTTAACTTTTTTTATATAAACAAATGGAGAAACCGATTAAAAAAAAAACTTGAAAGGGATTATGACACTTCGAACAGATTTATAAAATACAGAAAGACATACTTACAGTTCGTTAAGTAGGTTCGGTAGAGTCCTCAAAAACTTTATGTCAGATATTAAATTGCCATCTAAATATCTATAAAATAAATGTATATTTCTGGTTTCATTTAAATGTTTGCATAGTTACCTTTACAATTGTTTTTAAATATTGTTATATGTAAACGTCATTTCTGGAATCATGTCTTTCACCGAAAAAGATCGCCAATTTTGCACGCCTTTATGACGTTATTTACCAGATAGAAGCCTGTATCCCTGCTCTATTAAAAGTTGCCAGCTCTTTCATAAATGTCATTACGTAGAGTAGTATAGATTTAATTGATGTTCCGTTCCGTAAGTACGTAATCTTGATTCCAGTACGACTGACGGAGAGTGATTGTCTTATGAGATTTTAATTTCCCAAATATTTTGTGCAGTCTGAAAACCGTATCGAGGAACTGGCCTATTGATGTACTTTGGCAATGTCTACGATGTGCGGAAATACGATCTTAATGTGAAAGAATGGCTGCAAATCACACGAGATCGAAAGACTGAAGAGTGTGATAACATTTTGTAAAGGCATTCGATTTTTTCATATGCTTTACCATTGTAAACTTTAACGAATTTTATGACTATTCCAAGGAATAATTTGAAATAAAATAAAAGAGTGCCATGCCAAGCAGCTAAGGGAAACTTAAGTTACAATTATAAATTGAAAAATAAATTATGAAAATATTACATATTGCCAACAACCGTGATATTCATCTTTGACCTAATTTTCAAAAACTAATTAAAAAAATCTTTCACTTTTTTCCATAGGTCTTCCGTTTGTATTAGCTTTTTCAAATCAGCCAAGAACAACTTTAGTAACCGACCGAATACTATTTTCTTTAATCTAAAATTGTATTATGTAACATAGACATTGAAGTTTAACATATGTACCATAATATCAAAAGTTCATTTAAATCCGACAAGTCTGACTAAAGATATTGTGCAGTAACTTTTTTTTGCTAAAATTTCCATTTAGCAATAGTGCCCATACATTTTGACAATTTGACCTCCAAATAAATAAAATTCCATTTTCAACAAGGGACATGCACGTTACCACTCGGAAATCATTTTGCATTTATTCTATAAGCTGAGCATAAAAAGCACTAACTTCATGCTCCTGAATTTTTTCTCGACAGGAATAAAACCAGGAAAAAGGATACTTACAGATAATGAAGTGCAGTCAATCCAGCAAAATTTCCGTTCTGTGTGGAAGATATTGAATTGTTATTCAGTGATCTGTAATTAATAAAATTTTAATAAACACAGTTATTATTTTACGTTAATTCATTGTTTGATTATTTGTCAAAATATATGAATATATATATTTATGTTTAAACCATTTCTTGAATTAGTAGAAATAGAATCGATTAGAACGTATATTTTAACGATGGCATAGTGTACCACTTCTAAACAGGATTTACATCAATGTGAAACTCCATTTATTACTTTGCTGTATATGAAAAAACCTTCCGCAACTTTCGGTCCATAATGCTCTACAACGTCGTAAAAGTGTTGGCCTTTTTTACCCTTCATTTGATTTTAACCTCATTGGAAAGTCTTTTTGTAGATTGAACGTGAGTTTGACGTACACAATTTAGATCCCCGTATCTTTTATCAGTTTATTCATATATATATATATAGCATAAATAAATTAGTTTATTCATATATATTAGCATAAATACATTTATATATTCTATAAATCTATATATATATATAATTTAAAAGTAAAAAACACAAAAAATCACATCATTAATCGAACATTGTTTCTGTTAGCGCTTTCACCGCATCTTATGCGGTTCATCAGACAGAATCAGGGTTTCCACTGGCGGTCATTTTCGTAATTTGCGAAAAAAAAAATGATTGTGGCGATAAAAATTCCTTATTTGCGAAATAATTTGGCGAAAGAAATATATATAACGATTTATTTTCCTTCATTTCGTTTATTTAATTTTTTTCGAGATTCTCGGACTTAACCGGATCAGACAATACTCGGAATTCACCTTGACCTCATTAAGATCTGGACAGAAAATCAATAAACAGCTGATTGCATTTTATCGCTATCGACAACAAAGGACTAATTAATAAAGGTGTTGATTGATTTGTTTGACAAAATGACCATTGGTTAAATGGCTTCCGCTAAATGTCACATGTATACAGAATTTATTTACCACTTGCGACGCACGTGTTTGAAGCCAACTTTTGACATCTCCTCTCCTTTTAAAGATAGTTTAGAAAAGGAAGCTGTTGTTGTGACGAAAAATGTTCAAAAGCAAGAAAAATCTCTGATTTAAAACTTTAATTATCTTTCGACTTTAATATAGGTAATTGATTAGGGAGAATACTTTAAAGTCGTTTGAGTGACACACGTGTTTCAAGTATGCATTTTTATAGTTTTACGTCTCAACTTTTTCATTTACGATGGTCAAGAAAAGAAAACTGTCACAGAATTCTTATCGTTAATAGTAACATAGGGCACAATTACCGCATGACGCTACTATAACGTAACATCACAAGTCGTTATATAACGTAACGTCACAAGTTGTTATAATAAATAAATAAGCTTTATTTGTTTGTCTATGTTTTATATACCATGCCGACTCTAAATAAAGCTTATTTATTTATTATAACAACTTGTGACGTTACGTTATATAACGACTTGTGATGTGACGTTATAGTAGCGTCATGCGGTAATTGTATATATATTACAGAATTTTATTAACGGACCGAATTTCACTTCCTATTTAATATCGGCTTATAAAGTTCAATAAAATATTGTTCCTTGGCTTCACGCGGAATTTTATCTTCGGTCCATATCTTAAAAAAGGGATATATTTTGAAATTTCCCTTTCCAAATCAGTCAAAGTGTTCAGAACTATTTAATTTTCAGTAATTTGAAGAAGAAAAAAACATTGTTCCTCAATTAAATTAACATAAAATGGCTCAGTCAATATCCCTTTCTTAGTCAATATCACTGCCCTATGGGCAGTCTATATATCACGATTATTACCAGTGACTATTATTTAAGTACACATCAAGGGGAAAATGCTCAAAGTATCGATACATATAGATTCTACCACTGCATCAAGTGTGATACGATATTTATCCATTCGAGACAGTTAAATATTGAAATTTAAAACGCTAGTATCGCTGAACGTTTTAAACATTAAAAAATTAACTGTTCGAGATTGGTTCAATATCGTATTGCACGTTATACACGAGATGTGGTGGAAGAATCTGTTTTTGTAACGATTTGGGACAAATGCAGACTTAAAATCATTCTTTTCGAATGAACTGCAAAAAAGGTGAATTTTCTACATGACTCCATCATGTATTAACGCTTTTTTTTTATGTCGTCACAATCGGATTTTCAAAAAAAGATTTGAAGTAATTGAAGTTTGACCAATGAACAACAAAGTTCAAACGAACCACACGTTGATAAAATAAAAATCAATCAACAGGTCAGCAAAGGGATACATCGAGTAAGAATTAGATGATATAGGTTATACCACTGCATCGAGTGTGATACAATATTTCTTCACCGGAGACAATAAAATTTACAAATTTAAAACGAGCATTTTAAATATTTAAAAATCAATTGTCGAGAACGGATGAATATCGTATTACATGAAATTTGTGGTGGAATCTGTTTCTGTAACTGATTTCAAACAGTACGTTCGCAAACTTATTCCTTCTTTTCGACTGAGTCTGAGTTGCAAAAAAACGCGTTTTTTTGTGAAGTCATCAGACATGGTCGCATTTTTTCATGCCGTCACAGTAGGAAATCCAGAAGAACGCAAGAAAATTCGACGTCATAATCGGATTTTAACCAATGAAGAACTGAGATCAAACGAACCACACGTTGATTATTTGTTTTATACAATGGATACAGAAAGGGATAAATTGAAAAGAATTAGCGAAATATATATAATGTACATTACATATTGGTTATTACAATTCGGACATTAATTATGTTATGTGTAATTTAATTTATTACTTTGGTAAAGTAATTGTAATTTTATAAAAAAAACATTGCCAAATCTGTGTAATGTTAATTGGTGTAATTGACCATTTTCGCAATATAATGCATAGTTCAATTAATAACCTTCAAATGTAAATGACCCAAAAGTCTAAACACAATCGAAGTAACCAAGACCTGGATTGAAAATTTGATTTTACGAAATTAGTCTTTTAGGTTTGTTCATTCCATAATTTGCAACCGAATTATAACAGCCTTGATCATCATAAAAGCTTAATTCAAATTTACAAGGCTTATAAATCTGTTCGCAAGACACGTTTTGTTCTTCACAAGACTAACCAGTGACAATCGAATACCAATACTTATAAGACCAAAATCAGTTAAGAAACCCGATAGTTCCAAATTTGTTTTTGTTTAATGAGTGTTATTTTTAATTTACCTGTAAGTGTTATACAATACACAAATCGGTCCACTTTCAAACACCACCTTTTCTAGTGTGCATATGTAATGGTAAAACAATATATATATTTTTCATATATAACAATTTTATAACTAATTGTTCGTATGGTCAGCTGTAAAATACCCCGACGTGAATAATATGAACAATCGAATTCAGTGGTTTATGAAAAAAGTCATGTTTTCAAAACCTTGGTGTTGCAATGTTGTTGTCACGCCATCTGGTACCCGGGGAAACATGGATCGACAAGAACGTTAATGTAGATAATGATAAAAAAAAAACATGTTGACATTGTCAGAATTATTCAATATAAGATCAATGACCTCATTTTATGTTCTTTTTCTAATAATGAATAATTTGTAATACTTACAATGTATCTAATAAATTTGATAAAGATACGACGAATGACAAGTCAGAAATCTGGTTACCATCTAAATATCTATAAATAACAACAATTTGTTTAATCCTAATTACACATATCTAAGCAATATGCCAATTTTCTAATAAAATAATTTACAACAAGATAAAAACTTCATGTTTCATTTAAATACGAGTGACAGAAAAATGTATGTATCTATATGTAGGATAACATTGGGTACGATCATATGTTAATTGTCATTTAAGAACTTTAATTTACCCAATATTTCGACCAATTTGTTTTAAAACTTTTAAAACTTATTATAGTCATTTTGCTGCTTTTGGTAAATAACCAGGAATAATATGGACTTCCTATACAATCATAATTGGAAACCCATATGCAGTCATCACATGGAAAATCCATATGGGATTTAGACTCATGTGAATATAAAGTCACCCGACCGTTTATATAACTGTTTGACCAGATCAGCGATCAAAGAAATAAGCCGATCTTTATAATTGCAGTTGGCTTTTATAATGACGTCATAATTAGGAACAATCTGTCTTCTAATTGTCGGAAAAGACCAGTGGTTACAGGAATTATTATTGCATAGTAATAAAATGTAAAAACTAATAATAAATAGGAAAAAAAAACAAATCAAATTAATACAAATTAGTAGTCTTTATTCAAATGTTTATTACATGTTGCCTTTCAAATTGTATAGGCTAAATGATAAGTAGAATACTAAATGGCATTGTCCTCGTTAGACTTGTCATCAACCCATATCGAAACAGAGGGTGTAACACCCAAAAAGGCCTGGTACCAATCCAAATATTGAAATCAATAGAGAGTAATAGAAACAACAGCGATTTCACTTTTCTTGAAAGGGAATTATGTTGGAACTCTTTCTTTAACAAAGGAAACTCTTGTTGAGAATTGATTAGCAAAGTGCAAAGTTTAAGCCACAATTTGAATTTTCCTTCATAGACGCTGGAATTCATTTTGTTTGTTTTGAACGTGTGTGTTTTATTTTAAACCACTTAGCATTGCAATCCGTATTGTAACGTCTCGGATTTTTATGAAGCGATGTCATTGTAAAAGTATTAAATAATGAGGTCAAAAGTAAAATCACAAAAATACTGAACTTAGAGGAAGATCAATTGGGAAAGTCCATAATCACATGGCAAAATCAAATAACAAAACGCATCAAAAACGAATGGACAAAAACTGTCATATTCCTGACTTGGTACAGGCATTTTCAAATGTAGAAAATGGTGGATTAAACCTGGTTCTATAGCGCTTAGTTTTTATTTCTTTATAATTGCTAAAACTTTCAGTTTATAATACTAATTTTGAAGATTTGCTAAACCAATAAAAAACTGTTAACAAACTGGTTATCAAGTCCTTTTTCGATGATGATGATCAATGAGCTATTAAATTGAGATACATCCTTCTAATAAAAATGAGAATGGCAATGGAAATGGGGAATGTGTCAAAGAGACAACAAGCAGACCAAAGTGTATAAAACAGCCGATGGCCACCAATGAGTCTTCAACACAGCGATAAAATCCCGCACCCAAGACGTACTTTAGCTGACGACTAAACAAAAATGTGTAGTAGTTCAGTGATAATGGACGCCATACTAAAGTCCAAAATATATAAATGAACTAAAATTAAAATCATACAAGACTGACATAGACAAGAGGATTCTGACAAGTGACAGGCGAAAAAATGCGATGGGGTGTTACATGTTTTGTGAAATCTCACCCCTCCGCCTATACCTCTTGCAAATGTAGAAAAACAAACACACAACAATACGCAAAGTTAAACCCAGTTCCAGACATCAATTTAACTGATTCAAAAATTATATCTTCATCATATGAAATCAAGCACAATCCCTTCCGTTAGTGATTTAAAATCATACCGTCATAAAATATATGAAAAGAACATTACCCGTATCATGCCAACAACTGTTTTTAAAATACATGAATTTATTTCCGATGAAAAGACCCAACAAGAGAATCAATATCAAAACCAAAATATGGCATTAACAATATCGTAACTATATTCTCCTTTTTACTTTAATGGAAACATATAACAATTCAAACGTTTTATTTTCATATTTTGTAAAAAAAGGTTTCGAATATACTAACCACAAAAATAGAACGATACTCAACATGGACTCGATTATGAATGTTTTTTTAATTTGTTTTAACCATTTTGTATCAATTTTGTTTTTCATAAAATGACTATTTTAAATATACAAACTAAACAAAGAAAAAGATGAGAGGCTTCATTATATGAGCTTTTCGAAGATGTCTGTCAACAAGAACATTGATTACGTATTCACGTTTCCTATCATCCCTTACAACGACAACATCTCCTAATCTGCGACACACGGATCTAAATTCAGCGAAATGTTATTCCACTCATTTTGGTAGGCGGTGCATAGTTGGTCTTTTGGTATTTGGGGCTGCCATTGTTAACAGAAAAATTGTCTAAATTGACGTGTGATAGACGTCGCCAAGGTATAATGTGTATGTTGTAAATACGGCGCGAACACAACGCGGGAACGTCACTTATGTCTTATATCGTAACGTCAAGACTTTGTGACGTGTGACTTGTATACTTAAGCTTTATATCGATTACATTATTAGAACATGCAACGTTTTTATTCCTTAATTCACGTATTCCCGACATTTTGGTGCCGTGCCAAATGGATTTGAATAAGCTGAACTCGATAAGGAGAGCGAACAGAAGTGTAGCTACAAGACATTTGAGGAAAATCGACGATTTGAAAAAGCGGAGTTAGCCAGGGCAAATCTTTTAGCAACATTCGAAAGTGTGGAACAAAAGAAATTTTTTTTGGTAGATTTAAATCAACAAAGTGCAATCGATGCAGAAGATATTGAAGAAGAAATTCTCAACACAGATGAGTATACTTTAGATTTAGAAACTAAACTAAAACACTTGCGTATATTCATACAGAGTTTAGACAATTCGATAAATCATAAAAATCAGCAGTCTACTTCATCATATCAAACATTAAATAATGAAGCACCACCTTTTATTCCAACCTCATGTATTGAAAATCAGCAACATAGTTTTATCGCACCATCACTGTCAACGTTTAGCAATCAAACACACCACCTTCCGAAATTAACTTTGCCCAATTTCAGTGGAAATATTATTGAATGGCAATCTTTCTGGATTCTTTCGAATTAGCAGTTCATATGAACCCGAATCTACCAGATATTCAGAAATTCAACTATTTAAAATTTCAACTTGGAGCCGAAGCCTTACATACAATTGATGGGTTCGCATTGACAAACGCTAATTATAAGGAGGTAATTAACGTATTAAAAGAAAGATACGGACAATCTAGTAAGATTACGCAAGCACACATGAAGGCATTGCTAGACATTACACCACCAAATAATGATTTACACAGTTTACACATATTTGATGATCGCATAAAGGCATCCGTACGCGGATTGGAAGCGTTAGGCCAATCGCAAGACACTTATGGCACATTACTGGTCCCAATAATTTTGAGCAAGCTTCCCGGAGAAGTAAGACAACATCTAGCACGAGATCATGGATCAACCACATGGATGTTATCCGATTTACGTAAAGCTATTCAGAACGAGATTAATATTATCGACGCAGGTCAGGATTACGGTATCTGACAAAGCTATTCCACCACGCCTAGATGTATGTTTTTCGTAGAAACACATGAATCTAACGCAAAAGAATCATATACGTCAAGAAGAGTCGATTATGTAAACAGTAACTAACGTGTTCTAACAGCGAGACCATGTATATACTGTCAAGAAATCCACGCACCGGTGAACTGTACACGGATTACAGACACAAACGAACGGATAAATATCGTAAAACGCAGCAATCTATGCTTTAATTGATTCGGTACGCACCGAGTCAATGAATGTAACTCTAGACATGTATGCCGTCATTGCAAGAGAGAACATTATACTAGCATATGCTGTGAATCAATGGTTGATAACAGAAGCAATTATGCCCAAAGTGGAACTTACATGAATCAAATCGCAAATCGTACCGAAAACGACGAACATGAACACGAGCAGTTAACGGAATTATCACAATCCTTAAATGTTAACATTGTGAATGATAAATAGAGAAAAACAGAAGACGACACAAAAGTTCTTCACACATCGCACAAGAAAAAATCTACCATATTGTTAAAAACAGCAGTTGCACCCGTTTGGTCCGATCGTATAGGTATTGACGCAAATATTTTTTTTGATGAAGGCGCGCAACGTTCGTTCATAACAGAAGATCTTGCAATAAAAGTCAAACTGAAGGTGGACAACACAGAAACTATACAACTATCATGCTTCGGAGACACGGTAAATACTATACAGCACCTAAGTAAAGGTACATTACTGGTTGAGACAGAGACGAAGCAGAGAATACCAATTGATGGACTTGTCGTACCGCAAATAGCCGTTCTGGTAAAAAATAATATCCGCAAATTAGACTTGACTGAAAACAAATACATGGATCTTCAAGGATTAAATCTAGCTTATCCGATCACCGACGAAAGTTTATTTGAAATTGACGTTTTGATAGGAGGTGATTACTATTGCCAGTTTGTTGGAGACCAACCCATCCGCGGAGATGGACCAAAATCAGTAAACTCGAATCTAGGCTATCTTCTATCCGGTCCGTTAAAGGAAACAAGTATCGTGAAAGGTTATGCCAATACAATAAAGAACAAAGAGCAAAGAAGTTTCGTTCGAAGAATTGATAACGACAGAAAAACAAAACAATACATACCGCACCACCGAGTTGGAAAAAAAAAGATGCGTGCGAACAAAATACCGTACAAGACATTCGACCGTCCGAGACGTCAAGCAAGATTAAAAGCTGGTGAGGATGAATCTACAAACAAAGCGAGATGATGAAAGAAAGATGTGAACTGTCAACTACCCCTTTTTATATGAACTATGTATCGTTATCAAGTGTTACAGTGTAAAATTTGAATACCACTATACAGAGACAGTAATTATTTTCTATATAGAGACTTTAATTTTCAAGCGTAAATATTTTCAATTCGAAATTTCTTATTCATATTTGAGATTGTATTGTATATTTAATTTTATCATTTTGCGGCCCCCAGAATGTTGTAAATACGACACGAACACAACGCGGGAACGTCACTTATGTCTTATATTGTAACGTCAAGACTTTGTGACGTGTGACTTGTTTACTTGGGCTTTATATAGATCGATTACATTATTAGAACATGCAACGTTTTATTCCTTAATTCACGTATTCCCGACAGTGTATACTATTTGCACAATATATTGGATTTAAAGTCTTTGAAATCCGTAAGAAAAGAATGACGATTTTCATGAATAATAAATTATGGGTCAATTGCAGAGATATTTTTGTTTTGATAAAGCATGCAAGTTATACAACAGTTAATGATTTATGGGTAAGTACAATTGTAATTTCTGTCCAAAACATCAAGCTTACACCACCAAAGTGACGTTTATTCACACATACATCTGGATAACGTTTATTTCGGCGTCTGAGAAATATGTCATACTTTAAAAAAAAGGCGAAAGATACCAAAGAGACAGTCAAACTTATAGACCGAAAATAAAATGTCAAAATGACAACGACATGGCTAAAAAAGTAAAAGACAAACAGACACAAAATAGAACACAAGATACAACAAAGAAAACTAAAGACTAAGCAACACTAAAAACTATGGGTGATTGCAGGAGCTCCGACAGGTAAAGCAGATCCTGCTCCACAGGTGGCACCCATCGTGTTGCTCATTTTATTTCAATCCCCGGTAAGTAGTCTAATTCGGTAGGACACATTCGTGAAAAGTGAACGGGATTGTAGTCACAACATAAGGAACATATCAACCACAACGAGTAGCAACACATGATAATCAAGATAGAATAAACGTTTACATTTTTGAAATTATTCATAACAAATTGGAAGAAAATAAATGTAATAAAATTGAGAATGGAAATGGGGAATGTGTCAAAGAGACAACAACCCGCCCAAATAAAAAACAACAGCAGAGGGTTACCAACTGGTCTTCATTGTAGCGAGAAATTCCCGCACCCGAAGGCGTCCTTCAGCTGGCCCCTAAACAAATATATACTAGTCCAGTGATAATGAACGCCATACTAATTTCCAAATTGTACACAAGAAACTAAAATTAAAATAATACAAGACTAACAAAGGCCAGAGGCTCCTGACTTGGGACAGGCGCAAAAATGCCGCGGGGTTAAACATGTTTGTGAGATCTCAACCCTCCCCCTTGTCGGGAATTTAGCGCGAATATATACATGTTAACGTTGCTACCTGACTTATGTATTTATGACGTTACTATATAGCAATGGCTAGACGTTAGAATAAACACGATCTATACACAACGCATTTTATCTACTTTACACAACATTTATGGTGCCGTGACTGTCGGAAACAATGGAATCGAAGTTAAAAGCAGTACGTAGAGGACATAGAGGGCAAGTTACAAAGTTATTCAAGAAATTCGATGAGATTGAAAATAATTCGGACTTCGACAAAGACGATGTGAAATTAATTTCGGATGCAATTGAACAGAAACAGAAAACTATTGTGGATTTAAATGAAAAGATACTGGATTTAACGTCGGAGGAGGATGTAGAAGAGGAAATTCAAGAGTCTGATGAGTATATGTTTAATTTAGAGTCCAAACTTCGGAAAATAAGAAAAATTACACATTCTGATATAATTTCTCAAAATGTCGCATCAACGTCTCTAGATCCTAATGCAAACAGTTTTAATCCATCTTACCCCACAAATTTATCGCTTACCAATGCCAATGTTATACGCAGCAATGAAACTGAAATTAATGTACAGCCAACCAATTTTGATAACTTCCGCTCCATGAAACGAGAAAAAGTATTGCCCGTGAATATGATAGCGATCATATAACTCTAAACAACCTCAGAAAAGCCATCACAAAAGAAGCGAGAATTCTTGAAGCGGGACAATTTACCGACCGCGAAGGTTTACATACTACCGCAACATTTCTGACCGAAGCTCGTAATAAAACTCCGCGAAATTTCAATACAAACAATCCACGTTTCAATGACAAGAAACGTCCATGCATCTACTGCACTGGTGTACATTTTCCGGGAGATTGCACGATAATTTCTGACGTGAATGAAAGACTGAACATCGTAAAGCAAAAGAAAAAATGTTTCAACTGTCTAGGAAACCACGGTGTTTCCGAGTGTAAATCACGTAACCGATGTAAGAAATGCAACAAGAAACATCACACCAGTATTTGCGGGGAACAAGCTACAGATGGAAAAGGACAGGACAGCAAGGAAAAATCAACCGTTGTAAGCTTGGTAAAAACAGAAGAACCAAAAACCACAGTAATGTATACCTCACAACACACAAGCGTTTTATTGAAAACAGCTATCGCACCAATATCATATGGGAAACAGATCACTGAAGCTAGTATTTTATTTGACGAAGGTGCCCAACGTTCATTCATCACTCAGAGCATAGCCGAAAAATTACAGATAAGACCAAGCGGAAGGGACACAATTGAACTGTCAGCTTTTGGAGACAAGGAAAAGAATATACGCCATTTAGATACAGCAACCGTTCAACTACAAACTGACAAAGGTGAAATTGTAAACATTAATGCATTGATTGTTCCAGATATTGCAGTCCCACTTCAAAACCAGACGAAATACCTTACACGCAATTTGCCATACTTGAAAGATTTAAAGCTCGCACATCCTGCAAATAACGCTGATAGCTTTGAAATTTCACTCTTGATAGGAGCCGAGTATTATTGGGATATAGTTCAAGATCACGTGATAAGAGGGAATGGACCTACAGCCGTAGCATCAAAAATTGGTTACTTGTTATCTGGACCCGTAATAAGAAACGGAAAGAAATCATTAACTTCATCAGTTCTTTTGAATGTTACTTCACACCATGCAGAGGAAAGCGAGATCGAAAAATTCTGGAATCTAGAATCGTTAGGAATACGTTTACCACAACAGGACGATGAGGAGAGTTTTGTAAAGACTTATCAACAGGACTGTATCAAATTTGAAAACGAACGTTATTCTGCCAAGTTGCCATGGAAACTGGATCATCCGGACTTACCTTCAAACATCATGATCGCTAAAACAAGGACAGAAAGCACAATTAGAAGACTAAGTCGTGAACCACATTTACTAAGAAAATATTCAGAAATTATTGAAGACCAAATGAAGAGAGGGTTCATAGAGAAGGTAAACGATAAAAACGACAATGGTAAAAGCACTCACTATACACCACATCATGCCGTTAAAAAGGATTCAACAACAACACCAATTCGTATAGCCCTTTCCGATAACTAGGTTATCTTCCCTGAAATTTGGAACTCTCCTGTGAAAGGAGATAGTGGTAAAAGTGCTTCCGGTAGGTAACCGGCAAACTGAAACGTAACTGGTTGCACGGTGGATAAAGTCAGTTTATAGCGAGATATAGTCATGGGAAAACTATACTGTTGTGCAACAAATTGCCATAACTATAGTGGCAAAAGCGTAAATGACAATACTGTGACTTTACATAGGTTTCCTGTAAATAGAAGACACAAATCTATATGGCAATGCCGTGTCAGTCGCAAACAATGGAAGCCAACAAGTTGTTCAAGGCTTTGTTCAGAGCATTTCATAACGAAGAGAGGTCCAACAAAAGATCACCCATTGCCTTCAATATTTTATCACAAGATATTTAAGACCACAAACGTAAGTATTTGCTGTGATTTCTAAACAATGTAAAAAGTTCTAATTGTCTATTTAAAATATTTTGATTTAAAAAGATGTCGGACGTTCACCATACACATGTCTATAAATCATTTGTTTTAGTGTTTTTAAGAAATTAATTAAAAAGTTTTCGTTACAATCTGGTGTAATTTATTATAATTTCGTGTATATATGATTTCTATGGCAATGTCAGATGCTTAAAGCCATAAAGGTGTCTATGTACAAAAATTAAAAAGTGTTATTTCATTTACATGACTTCAATCATCGTTTGCCCTGGGAATTTTATCTCCATCTTTTATTAGCCGGTATAGCATACACCGACCCAATTGAAAGAATAAGAAAAGCACATGTATCATATGGTTCTCTTTTTTAGTGCCTACATGTACACCCAGTACAATAATTAATATTGACACATATGCATCCTGAAGCATATTTTTGTATATGTATTCCATGACTTTATATATATATATATATATATGTGTGTGTATTTAATCCTTAAAAGTTATGTAAATTAGCAGAATTTTGCTTCCCATACATGTATTTGATTTTGCCCTCCTTTTTTCAGTTTGATTCATCTTTTAAAGAATTTGAGGAAAACAATGATTGTACTAGTACTGAAGATGAAACAGATCGTGATATCATTTATGATGGAAATGAAGAGGCAAATAATGGCATAGCTGATGATCCAAGTAAACATTTTTTCACTGTTGACAGTCCTTCTACTATTAATACTTCTGTTAGATTGAACGATTACTGTGGTTATATTGATCCATCACATATCAGCTCTAAACTTAATCAGGAAACACAATGCGGAAAAACATGTACTGGAACTTTAAATGACTTTAGTTCACAGACTGATACTTTAACAACAGAAAAAGAAAACCAACCTTATACTGTATACCCTATCACAGATGCTGAAGTAAATGCCACACTGCCATTTTTAACTATTGACGATATCAGTAGTGAGGAAGTTACATTTTATACAGGTTTACCTAATAAGCCGACATTTTATTTATTGTATGAACATATTATGTCAAATATAAAAATTGTTGAGCCAGAGACTGGAGGCAGACCTCAAAAACTTAGAGGTGTGGATGAATTATTTATGGTTCTAATGCGGTTACGTCTGGGTTTACTTACTCAGGACTTGGCACGTCGTTTTAATATTTCTGTTTCTACTTGTAGTAAAATATTTAACAAATGGATTGATTTAATGTATGAACATTTACATTTTCTTGTTGCCTGGCCTGATAGAGAAACTGTCAAATGTAATATGCCTGACAGTTTTAAAAGGAGGTATCCAAATTGTCGTGTAATTATAGATTGTACTGAAATATTCACAGAAACGCCACAGTCATTATCTAATAAAGGAAGAATGTACTCTGACTACAAGTCACATATGACATGGAAAGTTTTAATAGGAATAAGCCCGAATGGTGTGATTACTCACGTGTCTGACCTTTGGTCAGGTAGTATATCAGATAAACAAATAACAAAATCCAGTGGTCTTATTAACAAGTGTGATCCAGGCGATGCAATAATGGGGGATACAGGATTTCTTATATCTGATATGTGTACTCCGAAAGGAATTTATCTCATAGTACCACCAACCAAAAAAAATGGTAAATTGACAAAACATGAAGTTGAAAAAACGAGGAGGATAGCTAATCTTAGAATACATGTTGAGCGTGCCATGGAAAGAATTAAAAACTTCCGTATAATACAAGGAGTAATGCCAATTTCCATGTCAGAAAAAGTTTCAAAGATTGTATTTATTGTTTGTGCTCTTTGCAATTTGCTACCACCTCTTATTCAACAATAAGTTATAATTGTTTTACTTGTAAATACTTGTCACATGACTGTTTTCACTTTGTCCTTCTGTCAGTAAACAATTTTCAAATACACAAAAACTCCAAAAAGAAGTACATTGTATATACAAATGTTTATTTATGACCCCAAATGAAACTTTGGATGTTCTACCTTCTATTTTGATATGCATATTAATTTGTGAAAAGGGAGCTACTTTCAGTAAATAAAAGGCCTATTTTTTGCATGTTTTGGTTAAAAATTAGAATGTTGATGAATATTTCTTTGTAAATACACAACCAACTTCAAAATATGGATGAAATTCTCTTAAATTGTACATGTATCTATTGATTTTGCATTTATATATATATGTATAAAGTACATTTCATTTATCTAGTTCTATGATTTTAAGAAATGTTTACTTGTAGATACTGTTTACATATATGTATTATTAGCATGATATACAAAGAATAAATTAATATCAACATGATACAAATAAACATTTTTCAGCATTGATTGATCATTCATAGTATGTTGATTTTATAATACTAGGAGATGTGTTGTGATTGCAAATGAGAAAAGTATTCACCAGAAAACCAATGACATGTAGTTTGCATTGAGAACTTCAATAATGAGCAAAACCCATATACCATCATATCCAGAACATATTTAGCCAAACCATGCATTTACCTGTATAAATAAAAGGATTTGTGGTTTATACATCTCTGACACAGAACAGCAATCATGACATCCTGATATCTAATATCAGTCACTGTACTTCACAAAATTGTATAGCTTTTTTAATATTTGAACATGTTGAAGCACACCATGGTGAAAATCTTGTTTTAATGTAGGATAATTTGAACCTTTAATTGCAAATTATATTGTAGGGTTCAGATTTTTGGTGTTCATTCCAGAATAAATTTCTGACATGACAGTCTTTCAGGTTTACCCATTCTCAGACTTTTTCATTTTTATTTGATCAAGTGACGTCCATGATTTTCCCTCTACAAATTGAAAAAAAGTTGTATACCACAATAAATTAAAAATGAATGAATCCACAGTAATTTATATGACTTTTCTTGTGTGCATTTCAGAAATACTATAAGAGAAAGATAACTAAAATTAAATTTTAACATGTTTAATGCGTGTACTCACAACTGCCATGATTATTTTTGGCTAGAATATATAAATATAATCCGGTACATGTATGTAGGTTGTACATGTCTCTTATTCTGGTGTTTAAGTAACATTATGAAATTTTAAAACAATAAATTATCTTTTGTTCGAAAACATTGTTGCACATTTAAGGAATTAGTCGGAGAGTTAATTGTACAATTTCAGCCTTCGTTTTACACGGCTTGTAAATAGTTCTGGTACAATGGCACTACAGAAAAATGCATTTAACTTAGGTAACATGATGTTTTCCCAAAGTTCTTTGTCATAGCATATTCTTTCAAACTCCATTCCTTTATTGGTCCAAACAACAAAGTGACACCATGCACGTTTAGTTATAGCTTATTGTCCCTGAACTTGATAATAATAAGAATGACTACGTTTAAGTCTTAAACGCCCAAAATTATCCAGTTCACAACAAAAATTGCTCTGCCTTGCCGCTTCCAACGGATGCATGTCTCTTAGGGCATAAGGACATTTAACCTCAATCACACCATGATATGGATTACAATGTGGACAATAGACTAATCCATCAGGAGTAGCACCCAAATGTGGCAAATTCTCATTTATAATGACACCATTTTTTGTAGCTGTGAGTGGTGGATGACTCTCCCTTACACGAATGAGGTAGCTATTAATAGCTATTTGCTCGTGATCTTTGCCCCAGCTGATTGCTGCATTTGTGAAACTTGGTGTGTAATCTAAAAGATACTTTATGAGGTTGTCAGGTTCAGTGTCAACCTTTCTCCTGACAATATTCCCAAACTTTGAAGCCGTTAGACGCCCTCTGCGTACCTGTTTCCATAGAGGGTTTTTGTGTTGCTCTCTTGTAGCTACTTCAATTTTACTACAATCATCCTTTGTTATTTTCAAACTATCAAAATAGGATAAAAAATGTTGAACACACTCAATACTAGTAATATCAACTGTATCCATGTATGAAAAGTTAATGTTATGAAGTTTTGGCAATGTTGATACACTTGTATTATTCTCACATGAATCTGATATTTGTGGAAAGTTCATTAACCAGCCAGCATCAGGGTTTACATTCATAAGTCTTTCCTTAAAGCTCAGAATTGCTGGAGTTGACAGATCTTTCGAGAACGATGCATTTACACTGTAAAGGGAAACTTTTCTATCGGGAGACTTAAATTTATTGAATACCATTTCTTGAGATTTTTTTGGAGACAGGTTTCTGCTGCGTGGCTTTATCCATTCACAAGCCTTTGAGGTTGGTGCAATCTTGCCAGAATATTTTTGTTGTGTTATGTCTGCTATGCCATATAGAAGAGCTGCTATGTGACTACAGGATTCTCCAGCCCTGCAAAAAACTTCTATATCAATACTTGTAGTCAAATAACTATAAAAACAAAACAATTGTTGAAACACTTCAAAATAAAACTTTAGTAACAATATAAACATTAATTTATTGGAACTAGATTAGAAATAGATAGGAAATGTACATTAAGATAATAAAAATAAACTTGCTTCTACATTATAAAAATGGTTGTTATATTATTTCCATGCTCTAATTAATGATTAGTAAGTACATGTAATCATTTCATGTTGCTTTAAATATTTAACTTTGAAATGATTTAATTTAATTTACAACATGAATCTTGATTGTGAAAATTTGTAAAATTAATCACATGTTCTTCCTATGACAATATAATATATTTGACACCTACAAGTTAATCTTAATTGGTCCAGTATATTTATTTATTACAGGAAAACATGCAATTTTGCAGGTACAAAATGTAGTCTGCCTGCACAGCTTGGTCTCATTACCAGCTGATAACAGGAAATAACATATACAGTGACAATGAAATTGAATATGATTATTTGATCTAAATGAGATTAAAAAAAAAATAGTCATTTATTATGTGCATATTTTTTTTAATGAATATGTGTAAATATGCAATAGTAACTGTACTAACAATATAAAAAATGTATGTAAACATAACTCAAATGGTTGAATAATGAAGAAAAAAATCCAAATAACTTAATTTTGGAATAATCTTACTATTAAAGTCATAAAATGAAATAATAGAGGAGATTAAAATCATTAATATTGAAAATATTTTTTACGGGTTCATTTTTACATTACAAGATCAACAAAATCAACTTTATTTTATTTCTAGCAGTAGAATCATTTTAAATAAAAATGGAATGCAGGTGATGCATGAACAAATTAATGTTTGCTTTATATTGAGGATTGTTCATACATTTTGCAAAAAAAATTTATTCTAAAGAGACTTACCCTGCTACACAGTTGCACTCAGCATTATGAACTCTCCCAGTAACCTTCGACAAATACACCCAAGTCTGGTATGCTGGCTTCTTTTTCTTATCTTTTGTTGGTATAGATGGGAGACAGTGGCACTTGATGATACAGTGGGAGCACTTTTCAGATATTTGGTGGCAATTAATGTTAGAAATGTGTCCTTCTTGGTAAAAAACCTTTGCCTTCAGTTGACGTCTAGCTCCCATTTCACTGGCATCGTAAGATCTATGTCTACTTAAAACTAAAAAGTTATATAGTTCTTTGTGTGTAAAGTCCGGAAATTGGTCACAATTAGTTGACCAACCCTCTTTTAATTCTGTTGGACTGGGTAAATGTTCACCTAATGGCGTGAGAAGAGGCGACTTTATATCATCTCGGGGTGCATTATTGTTTATGTCTAGGCCCAGATCTTTAGCCCCTTTTGCCCGCTCTATTAATTCAGGCTTATTTCCGAAAGTTGGTTGGTTACACTTCTTCAGAAAATGCTGTAACTCTTTCTTTTTCCAAGTATTGAAGTCACTTGCCATTGCTATCTATAAAAACTGTCCTGGTTCACGTAGATATCGATATATAGTAAACTAGTAATTGATGAAGTGGGCGTTGTTATGGACGCTGGTAAGTGTACCTACCGGAAGCAGTAAATCTCCGATAGCGGAGAATGTCTAAAGGGAAATAACCTAGTTATCGGAAAGGGCTATAGTGTACGACTGTAGCTGTAAAAAGTCGCCAGATCACGCAAGTTTGAATGATTGCCTAATGTCAACTCCGCCAGATTTGAACGACTTGACAAAATATTAATGGGATTTAGAACCAAGAAGTACGCAATAAGCACGGACATTGAAAAGGCTTTCTTACATATTGGATTAGATGAGAAAGATCGAGATTTTACACGCTTCTTTTGGTTGAGCGACACAGATAATCCCAGCATTACTCTTACAACATATCGATTTAAATCTATTTTGTTTGGTGCAACAAGTGCACCGTTCATCCTAAATGCAACACTGCTTAAACACTTGGATGCATGCAACACAAATGTATCAGCAATGATGAAGAATGACCTTTACGTGGATAATATTTTGTCCAGTTTGGAAAATGAAGATGACGCCGCAAAGTATTTTGTACAAGCCAGATCATTGATGTCGGATGCTGGATTCAACCTTCGTTCATGGAGTTCAAATTGCTCAAAACTTACAGATTTAGCCAAACAACATGACGTATGTGAAAAAGAAACTTTTGTCAAAATACTTGGACTGAAATGGGATACAGTTAAAGATACGATCACTTTTCAAAAAGTCGACTTATTTGATATTGAACTACCAAATATTACGAAACGTGAAATTCTTAAACAGTCGTCACGTATTTACGATCCGCTAGGATTACTTAGCCCTGTATCCGTACGAGCAAAAATTTTAATGCAGACATTGTGGGAACAGAAGTACGGATGGGATGAGCCACTACCATTAGAAATACAGACAACATGGACAAATTTAGCCAATGATTTGGAGAAAACGACTTATACAGAATTGAAAAGACCGTATTTTCCCAATTTACCAAATCAGAAAACCCAACTTCATGTTTTTGTAGACGCTAGTACAACTGCATACGGAGCAAGTGTTTACATATGTAACCATCACGAGTCATCTTTAGTTATTGCAAAGAATAGAGTAGCACCGCTTAAACAACTGACACTACCACAGCTGGAATTAATGGCCGCATTGATCGGAGCACGACTAGCCGATCACGTTAAATCAGTTTTGCACATAGAAGACATAACGTTTTGGTCAGACAGTCAGATAGTTCTACAGTGGTTATCAACTTCAAAGCAATTAAAAAGGTTCATACGAAATAGAGTAACGGAAATACGCAAATTGACTAGTACACAAGAATGGAGATATTGCCCAACGAAAGATAATCCAGCTGACTTTCTAACTAGAGGACTCAGCGTGTCACAGTTTGAAAAGAACACACTATGGTTCAACGGACCCGAATGGATCACTGATACATCAAAATGGCCGTCGTGGAAGCCAAATGAGACAACAGTATTACTAACCAGTACAGATACAGAAGATTCAAGTACAGCAGACAATGAAATAGATAATAAACAAGGAATACACCAAATTGTGCAAATTACTAGATATGGTACATTATCAAAATTACTACGAATAACAGCTTATCTATTACGATTTATACGAAATTGCCGTTCGCCAATATTACAGAGAAATAAAGCAAAATACGTTTCAAGAGAGGAATTGCAGGATGCAACAGAGTGTTGGATACTAAATTGCCAAAGAACTTCATTTAAGGACGAAATGTTATTCTTGAAATTAAAGGATACTAAACCTACTGTTTTAGTTAGACAACTTAGATTGTACCTGAATAACAAAGACGCAATTTGCTGTGGAGGGAGAATTCATAACGCACCTGTTTGTGAAAATACGAAATTTCCTTATTTGTTACCTAGAAGTCATCCTTTTACAAAATTAGTTGTTCTTGATATACACAGGTACATGAAACATTCAGGAGTTTTATCAACAGTGACTCAGATACGACAAACTTACTGGATACCCAGAATTCGCCAATACGTAAGAGGAATTTTGCGAAATTGCGTAATTTGTCGAAAAATCAACAGTAAACCATATACAGCACCTGATCCGCCGCCACTCCCAAAAGTTCGATTATTGGAAGCGCCGCCTTTTACAATTACCGGCGTCGACTTTACAGGAGCGCTGTACGTTCGAGATACACATGATTCTGAAAACAAGGTTTTTATATGTCTATTTACTTGTGCTTCAACGAGAGCCGTACACCTGGAAGTTGTACCGGACTTATCAGAAAAATCATTTTTACAAGCCTTTAGAAGATTTGCTAGTCGTAAATCTAGACCACACACCATGATTTCGGATAACGCCTCGACATATTTAGCCGCCTCGGAAACATTAAAGAAATTAACCGAATAACCATCGCTAAACGATACGTTATCAACATACGGAACAAATTGGAGATTTATACCGAAAAGAGCGCCCTGGTATGGTGGATGGTGGGAACGCTTCATAGGAATTACAAAAACTTGTTTGAGGAAAACATTAGGCAGATCTTACGTTACCATGGATACACTTCAAACAGTTCTGACAGAAATAGAAGCCATCATTAATGATAGACCATTGACCTACGTATCACCGGATATTGAGGACGAGGAGCCGTTAACTCCATCACACTTACTGTACGGAAGAAGAATAACTTTAACGCCGTATCCACAACCGAATATTGAGTACATTGCCGTGAATAGTGGAAAACAAGAACTGCATAAACATTTGAATAAACAGTCGAGTTTAATGGAGCATTTTTGGAACCGGTGGAAATCCGAGTATATAACGACGCTAAGAGAGTTTCATCGCCAAACAGGAAACAATTTACAAACTATTCAAGTTGGAGATGTAGTGCAAGTCCAAGATGATAAATTACCGTAAAACCGATGGAACATTGCCGTTGTTGATGAATTGATCACCGGAAACGATGGTTTTACACGAGCAGCTATAATACGAACTAGAGCAGGACGTACTTCACGTCCTATAGTAAAACTGTACCCGCTCGAAATCCGAACAAACATTAACAATTTAGATGACAAACATGATGATACTTCAACAGAGAAACTGACAAGAGTTCTACCAAAACGAGAGGCATCTGTCCGAGCTCGAGAGAACATCAAGAAATGGACTACCCAAAAGTGATAGACTTCGTTAAAAGTGAAAATTTAATATGTGAATTATTTGAATTTGTTTTACTAAGAGAGACAATTAATTATTTAATTTTCAGTAATATCTATTCGATTGACATTTAAAGTATTATTATAATTAATAATTTCATATTTTAACTTTTGCCGGCCCCGAGAATGTCGGGAATTTAGCGCGAATATATACATGTTAACGTTGCTACCTGACTTATGTATTTATGACGTTACTATATAGCAATGGCTAAACGTTAGAATAAACACGATCTATACACAACGCATTTTATCTACTTTACACAACACCCCTATACCTCTAACCAATGTAGTAAAGTAAACGCATAACAATACGCACATTAAAATTCAGTTCAAGAGAAATCCGAGTCTGATGTCAGAAGATGTAACCAAAGAAAATAAACAAAATGACAATAATACATAAATAACAACAGACTACTAGCAGTTAACTGACATGCCAGCTCCAGACTTCAACTAAACTGACTGAAAGATTATGATTTCATCATATGAACATCAGGCACAATCCTTCCCGTTAGGGGTTTAGTATCATACCATCATAACCTACCCAGTTTATGAAGTGCAAACATTGTGAGCAAACACACAATATACTAGTACTCAATTTGATTGTGATGGCATAATGATTTATATCGCATTTCAAGCTCCTACTATATAGTGACCAAAATAAAATGTGTAGACATTACATTTTGGGTTTAAAAGATAATAATCAATTCGAAAGCATATGCATGTACCGCCAAAAGTATTCATTAATTATATAATTTATCACGAATTCAATCAAAGTCGATAATTCGAGATCTACTAAGTATTAAAATGATTACCATTCAGAATTAATTGATCAGTTAGATTAATATTAAACTATGATATCATTACGTGACTATTTCTGTATTGGCCTTGTTATTGGTCCGAGGCTTGCTGTATTGGCCTGAGACGAAGCTGAAGGCAATTACAGTTGGCCGAGGACCTATAACAAGGCCAATACAGAAATACACGTAATAGTATTTTTATTAATTAACTACAGTGTTACAATATTTTTTTGTATTTCATTACACAAGAGATTAACATGTTTGCCTTGAAGTGGAACTATCCAAATCTAGGTTTATGTTTTATAAGATGCTATATCTAGCAATCTGGTGCCGTTTCTAGGTGTCTTACATTTTCTCATCTAATGATTTTTTCTACCCTTTCCAGTCACTACAAAGTGCTACAACTTAAATTTAGACTCAACACATAAATAGTAATTGGAAAGGTCTGCCATTGCATGTGTAATGCAGAAACTATCAAAACAATAATGTAGGAGTTGAAAATGATACAACTATCCATAAGCCAAATGACAAAAGAACGAAGATTTGTACAATTACAGAATGCATATGCCTGGTTCGAGTTTTAAAATATTATAAAATGACAGTTTACAAAACATGAGAAGCGAACATTTTGTTTCATAGTTAAATTATGAGGTATCAAGAAACGAACTTTGTGATGATCTTCTCGTTTCCCAAACCAATTCCATCGTCTGCTTTCAAAATGCTTTTTAAATGAATGCGTCCGTTTTTAGCTTGAAATATATGTCATAATGAACGTTTCAGCATGTTTATGGTTATTAAATGAAAACTACGTCTTCCGAACAACTGTTTACTTTCAATTTGTGTTTATCGTGACTTTCGATCTAAAAACTAGAGATGTTCCAAAATCCTGTATTGGCCGGATCAGAACTCAGCCAATGCAGAAAAAAATCTATATTGGCCGAGTTTTTCTGTATTGACCGAGTTGACACCTTATATTGCATAGGGAGTTTTCATCATATTAAGACCAACAACAGTGTAGTTAATTGATAATGCATAGTATCTATGGGTTTATTAACAGTATTTCCATTGATAATGAGAGTATGTTATATGACGACCTATGTTCACGTTATTTTTCGTCTTGCAAAAGTCGAAAAAAACATTCACAACATTCCTAATTTGAGTGATAATTTTTTAAAGCATCATATTCAATCGTTCTAAATATTATCTATCTTTTATCACCGGATAATTTTCATATGCAAAGGTATTTGACAATGTAAACAAACATGATAAATTGTACCAAATAATTTTCCATATGAAACCCCCCAATTAATCTGTTTCGAATGATGACTTTATGTTTTAATTGATCATATTGTGTTGTGTGTAATAGATATGCAAGCACGTTTTAGCATGGAAACAAAATTGTTGATGATGAAACATCGTTTCCAGACAATCTAAGTAATGCACAAAAGGAACAAAGTCTAGTTTTTTCACACGCGAACCATACATTCTTAATTGTAAGAAATCCTACAAATAAAAAACAAATAAAAAAATAGCTCAAAGTGAAAATTCAAAATAATAAACCTATCATGACTGAATAAATACTACCGGTCAATCGTCTCAAGAACTGTAATAACATTTAAAAACAGGATCAAGAATACAGAAAGTATCCTGGAAAAGAATACAAGCCTAGTTGTACCATGTTACAAATACGTATGTACTTACAAATACCGTAATTGATTTAATCTGTGGAATGTTCCATTCGCTATGTCATTGAAAGAATTGTTTTTCAGTGATCTGATTTAAAAAAAAAAAGATATAAATAAGCAATCTAAAAAGTATTGACAAAATTTATATAGGTATTTTATAACACTACGAAAACGAGCCTTTACTTCCCACAACTAGTATTATTAAACAGTAACATACAAGCCGAAAAAAGGGTCAGGAGCCGCTATTGATATAATCTAAATGCAAGTTATTATTACATTTTCTTGCAATGACTATCAAGAGAAAACTGTCACATAATCTTACAAAAAAGACAAATTTATACACTACCGTATATTGTTGATAATGTCAACGAGACAACCCTCACCAAATTACATTTGATGGTATGTTTGGTTCATTATTTAACTACTCGATCCTAAATTTATGTCTGTGTTCCGTATGTCCTGGTATACAATTAAAGTACAAATATATTGGATCACCATTTAACCGCAAATACGTGTAATCTAATACAGCGTAAAATGTAGAGAATAAACATAAGGACAGGAGATAGAATGAGAGCTTTATAACTTACAAATAGTACAATGTCGTTGGTAGATATTCAATAAACAACGCATCATAGATCATGTTTTCATCTAAATACCTATAATTAGAACATATGAAAAAGGCAATTATTTTGTTCCATATATGTTATCAATACATCTGTTTACATGAATATTTTCAGGTACTTCATCGTTATGATAGCAAGTTTAAAGTTCTTGAGAAATGTTGCATATTTCAAAATGAGTTTTAAAAAAGGCTTTCCAGCGACGTATATATTCCACGATCTGCAAGCGTTTATGCTTCGATTGGCTTCTAATACAGAATGGTGTTTTGGTTGTTCATACTTATAATTAACATAGTAACGTTATTGTAGTGACGTCTCGTAACATAGCGTTAACAACTAAAAATTTATAGAGCGAAGAAGTATTTTTGTTTCAGTTTGGGGTAGGCATTTCTATTGTCGTTTTATCTTCAGCCATTCAAAATGTCAGGTAATTAAATATAGGAAGATGTGGTTTTAAATGCAAATGAGACAACTCTCCATCCAAGTTTCAATGTATATAAGTAATGTTCACATTATTGTTTTGACTTAATACGAAATTTGATTGTATTTTTTTTTTTAGATTTGGTGCTTGAATGAGTAGGTTCGACGAGGCCCTAACATATCCTATTTTTAGCTTAAATTTCAAATCACGATTTATTGACCAGTATCACAATGAATCATAGCTTATACAGTGACTAGATAGGAAATAAGCTTTTTTATGAAAATTTAGGTTCGTTCGTTCTACTGATGACGTCATAAACAGCACTCATTTTATTTTCCACGACAAATCAATGAAAATTGGTAAATTTCATTGATTATTGGACAGGAAACATGAAGAGCATACGTCGACAAAAAAGATGTTTGTAATGACATTTTACATATTAAACTTGAATATTTAGTTTGTCAACGCCTGCACTCTATATTTCCTGGTCCTAAATTTGGTTGAAATCCGGCCAATTTTGTAGGTTCGATAAGCCCTAAAATGACCCCCTTTTTAGATTAAATTTCAAATTAGGATTGATTGACCAATATCATAATGAATCATAGCTTTTACAGTGACTAGATTGGAAGTAAGTCTTATTATTGATTATTTACGTTCTTTAAGTCTTTAAGTCATCTCAAAATATTTTTTCATCATGTAACATAAAACTTAATCTAAGCCATTGATGGCCCTTATCGAACTTACTCCTTTCGTCAAAATGTTTAATTTTGATCTATATATTAAGAATGTAAAAATCAACGCAACAGAAAAAAACTCTGACACAAATAGTTATATTTAACTTTCTCACATGTCTTTAAGACAACTTAAAACATATTTTATCTTGTACTGTTGAACTTTATAATCGGGGCCAAATATGGCACTTACGAAACTGTCTCCTTTGATACGCAAATGGTTAAGTCTCATACATTGCATACAAAAAATAACGACGGATATATATGAACACCGATCGACAGTGTGATGAAACACTTACATCACATAAGTGATTCAACAATTAGAAATTCATCATGTTCATTATGTTCTGAACATTATGAAAGCATGTTTTGCCATAAATTGAAAAAGACGAAGCATTTTGACGTAAAGGTAACGAAGAGAGATGTTACTTTCTCGTAGGAATTAAACAAGGCCATATGAAACAATACACGAAGGATTTTTAAAAGTACAGGAATTTGTCATCTACTCATCTCTTTAGTATGATAACAGGACGCTAATCTATTAGCACACACTGACTGTAATAGCATAACCGGTACTAATTTTTCTGCAGCGGAAGTGCATTTCGACAATCAATGTCTCTTCAGTGATGTTTGAGGCCAAAATTTTGAAAATCCAATGTTTTTAAAAAGAAATATATACAACTCGTCTAAACATCAACCCAACAATTTTAGATCTGTAAATTTGATTTCGCAAATTTTTTGTTCTTCCCGCCGGGATTGGAACACATGCTACTGAGATATCGTGACACCAAAACGCCAGCACTGTAACCGGCCCGCTAGACACGACCATCTTGGCTTCATAAAAATGAAGCTGTCGGTGGCCGGGTGTTACCTTTCTATTCAGTTTTAATGTAGCGTCGTACTACAGCACATGATATGTAAGGCATGAAGATGTCATTTTGACAGATCAGCTAAATTATCTATAGTAAAGGATCCTACAAATTAATGTAAGATACAGTCACAAAAATGTATTTATAAATACATCTGAACCAGTGACAACTCTACAACAGATTTATCCATCGGATCACCAGCAGTGATGGTGATACATGGCTGTGTACATTCTGTATATACAACTCGTTTAAACATCAACCCAACAATGTTAGATCTGTAAATTTGCTTATATATTTATATATTTATATACAAAATGCCTAGAAAATTAACATAACGAGTAGATCTGGTGTGTAACTTCCTCCCAGAGCGAGGCTAGAACCTGTACTATTTTATTTCTAACTTCTACGACAACACCGCCTAGCATTGCGCAGAGACCTTATCCCCTCCTCTAATTCTAACTGTAAAAATAAGCTTTCGTTTCATGTATATATGGATATGTCTGCCTATGAGTAGTGACAGCTGCAAATTATACTTTTCCTTTGGATTCCTAATGAATAAGAAAAATCAGGCTTTAGTATACTATTAAAGTGCCTAGAAAAGAAACCTACCGATGCAAAGTTTTGTAACAGGAATTTTTTGAAAATGACCATATAATTGATATTCATCTCAATAACGGAATGCTGACTACTGGGCTGGTGATATCCTTGGGGACGAAACGTACACCAGCAGTGGCATCGATACAGTTGTATAAATAGTTATCAAAGGTACAGGGGTTTTAATTGAATACGCCAGACGCGCGTTTCGTCTCATTTATGCTTTCGAAAACTAGGTAAATGACCTATTGTTTTCGAGTTTTTTGTTTATACTATGTAGGCAATCCAAATGAATAAGTATATGCAACTATATTCTTGTCAAAAAGCAAAAGGAAAAAAAAGGAAAACAAATGTGTTTGCACAAGATTACCTTGAATGACTAGGAACGGGCGATGTGAATAATACCTAGCAAAAACGTCGTGAACTCAATTTCAATTTAATTTCTTTTAAAAATGAGGCAATTTTCTCTTTCATTTTTACAAGTTAAATCCGTCGATGAGCTTAGTGTATTAAACATCATAACAAAGAAATAATTCAACGCAATATTACAATAGTTTAATTTTCATTATAGCAATTTATGAGAATATTGTACTATATATCGAGTACTTTTGTTTATTCGCCTTTAAGCGTTCACGGTGAAGGTTTAAAAAAGCTCTTAATATAGCAATATTAAATATATACTTACAGATAATGAAGCCCAGTAAGATGACCAAACATACCAATTTCTATGTTTTTCAATAAATTGTTTCTCAAGTTCCTAAAGTATATCATGCTTTGTTAGTCTTGTATGATTTTAAATTTTAGTTTCTTGTGTATAATTCGGAGTTTAGTATGACGTCCATTATCACTGTACTATTATGCATATTTTAGGGGCCAGCTGAAGGACACCTACGGGTGCGGGAATTCTCGCTACATTGAAGACCCATTGGTTGCCTTCGGCTGTTGTTTGCTCTATGGTCGGGTGGTTGTCGCTTTGACATATTCACCATTTCCTTTCTCAATTCTATTATATTAGAACTCTCTAATGAGATTCGTGAAAATGTTATTAACATTGTAAGTGTCTTTTTCGCGATTTTTTATTGTCTATATCAATTATCCAATTCTTAAAGATTCTGAATTGTGTGATTGAGTTGTCTGACATATATCTTAAATATCTAACTCATTGTTTTGAGTAAGACCTAATACTGTCAGTTGTCGATTGTTCCGATTAAGATCTTGGAATTAAAGATATTTAAGACATAAATTCTGAATCTGTATGTACCTGTCTGCAGTCTTTATTTCAGTGCTTATCGTTTCAATTTGAATTTGTGAACATGCTACATATATCATGTCGGGACTTTTAAGGTTAACTTTACGGGATAAATGTTTCTAATTGGTGGAGGCCATACATTGCCTCATTGATACTTGCATCCGCGTCACATTTTTGTGATATAAGCATCATTGGTAAACATGCCACATCTCCTTATCGTTATATAAACATCACAAATAATTTACTTCGTCTGCACCTTAAATCTGGTCACATTTTGTATAGCAAATTCCATTGTTATTTGTAAACGCATGGTAACACACCAAGTGGTACTGCAATAAAAACCTCTAAATATATCAGGACTAAACAATAAGATTAACTATACTCACAAGGAATGAAGATTTCCTGCCAAATCTGCGAATGTATTATTGTGTATCTCTGTCAATGAATTGTGTTCCAAATACCTATGGATAACGACGATATTGAAACATTAAAAACACATAATTATAAAAACATAAAGCTTCGTTTTTAATAGTATACGATTGCTTGTAGCGTAACAACTTCGTATTAATATTTTGTCTACCACTACAATGACATAACGTTTAAGTTTCGGTGTTGTGTCGTTGTTCTCCTCTTATATTTAATGCGTTTCCCTCGGTTTTAGTTTGTTACCCCGATTTTGTTTTTTGTCCATGGATTTATGAGTTTTAAACAGCGGTATACTACTGTTGCCTTTATTTAGGTCTAGTTATCATTTATTGTTCTATTTTTGATAACACTGTTTTACAATGACATTTAAACAAAACTCGATACGAGATTTCATAGTATTGATTATACTGACAAAAAACATATCTACTTTACCAACAAACAATTTCAAATGGACCGAAAAACAACTTTCAAATTCCTGTGTTGGTGCATGTTTTTCGGAAGATCATGGTTTTTATTTTACAGCTAAACCTTTCGTTGTTATCAGATCTTAACAACAGAAAAAAACATTTAAATGGTAAACGTGACATTAACATGGATCTTGCAGCCAATATTGTTTGACCAGATATAAAAAATATGCAACTTACTGAAGTCCTTTAAGGTATGTGGGTCGCTTTTTTATAATTTTTTTAAAAAATAAACCCATCATAGATACCAGGACTAAATTATGCCACACGTGTTACAACATGTTGGATTACCTATCATGATTTCCTTTATGTAGGGTTGCCGCTTACAATAATGCTATTGAACAAAGAGTTCCAAGTGAAAAATTTGCAAGATTTCGTTTGAAAACTTTATGGAAGCCATCACGAGTTCGTTGACCGTTATTGAATGTCTGTTTGACATATGACGATAGTTGTGTAACAATTTATATAACTACAATCCTGTGCCTTTCCCTGAATGGACCTACCGAATAAGACCTATCACTGGGGTTTTACTTATGCGAGCAGCACGAGTGCCACATGCGCAGCAAGATGTTGTTTTACAAATGTGTTTTTATCCATCAAATAAAAATAACATTTGACAGTTTATGACGGGGTTCGCGTTGCGTAGTCTTTAGATCTATGTGTCTTGTGTCTCGTGTCCTTCTCTTTGTCTATTTGTCTATGTCATTTTTAGCCATGGCGTTGTCAGTTTTTGATCTATGAGTTTGACTGTCCTACGGATATCTTCCGCCCCTCTTGTAAAAGCTCAAGGTAATGAAACTTTTTTTCTGAATCAAAAGTATTGTTCAATTAAGAAATAATTCATGGTAGCCACAGAATTGGTGGAACTTCCACTTGGACTGTGCCGTCATATTCGAATATTATCCTGAGCGATCGCGACGGATAAAAGTAACAAATTCCACAGCACAGGCCATGTGTAAATTAACATCAAAACTATAACTTCCATGAACTATTTCGATTCTAATAGGACCAATCATGTCGTTAAAATGTTGGAATTTCTAGTGTGTGGCTATTCTATTTTACTCACTGTTCGATAAATGTAAAAAAATATATAAATCTGTAGCTGTCATGAATCATTTCTTAAACAACCGTAAGATAAATGCGATTGATTATTTTAATTCTTAAAATCCCACATTTGCCATTTTAATTCACATGTTATTCTTGTGAGCAACCGTCAAATCACTACTGACATTTTGTAACGAAGGTGCCGCCATGTTGATTTGCTGAAATCAGTAAATAAACTCATCATAGATACCAGGACTAAATTTTGTGTAACAATGCAAAATAAAATAAAAAGCAACACCTACCTCAAAACTCTATTTAAATGCTATATTACATATTTTAGCTTTTGATTTTTGCCATTTGATTAGGACTTATTTCTAGATAATAACTATGAGGGTCAAATTGAAAGAAGAATTTTACGACAAAAGAGATGAATTCGGCTTCTAAATTATGATTTTTAGACCAAGATTTTCAAATCGTGAAGTTGAAATCATCAATTTGTAAATTGTTAGGACGCCATTGAGAATTGGTTGACCGTTGTGGAATATCCGTTTCACAGATGATATCGGATAGGTTTTTTATGTCGTAACTACGTCCCTATCCGTTCTTACGAGTGTGACCTACCGAGTTAGACTATTTACTGGCTTAGTTATAATATTAACAACGCGACGAATGCTGCGTGTTGAGCAGGATCTGCTTATCCTTCTGGGGCACCCGAGATCACCCCAGTTTTTGTGGGTTCGTGTTGCTGTATGTGTTATCCCTATTTGCGACACTTTTATCTAATCGTTGTCAAGATAATGGAACAGGTTTCAATACTGATTTGACTGTCATACAAATGAGAAGTTTTGCGCTTTTAAACTAGGGTTAATCCACCATTTTCTACATTTGAAAATGCATGTACAAAGTCAGGAATATGAGAATGGTTGTTAATTCGTTTGATGTGTTCTATTATTGATTTTGCTATTTGATTAGGGACTTTCCGTTTTGAATTGTCCTCAAAGTTCAGTGTTTTTGTGATCTTACTTTTTATCCGGGTTTAAAAGTTTAAAATTTTGATTTTGTACATTTTTACGATTTCCAATGAAATGATTCTTTTTGTTATGCCTAAAAATAAGAATAAAGTTGCAGTAGGTTTTTTTCAATTGTAATTTTTAACACAATGAAATAGACATAGCGTTTGCAAATAGGTTACAATACATGTGGATTTAGTTCGAAGTTATATTGAACAGCCATTATAATGTACATCATGGAGTCTACGCTAAGTGTAAATATATCGAGAGTTCTATTACGGTGTTGTTTACAAAGCAAAAGAGGCACCTCATATTAGAATGCGTTTTCATAGAATTTCTAAATGTGCAATATAATTTGACGTATTTGCTGATTATTTGAAACGAGCATTGCTCTTAATAAGATGAAATGTAGCTACCTTTTATTTCTAGACGTTTTAAGAAAAGGTAATGCATTGGGATTCAAATAAAAATACTCAGTAAAATCACAACAAAATGCTTAATTCAAAACGGAAAGTGGCTATGATAAAATCTGAACGTATCATCAAACAGGTTGTGATTGTTTACACAGAACAGCTTAGTCCTTAGTACGCTTATATTGCAAACCCAAATGTAAAATCAATCATAACAAAAAACACCGAATTTTAAATGAAAAAATGGAATGATAAGACGGGGCTAATCAATCTACAGGGAAATGAGATCCTACAATGTTTATACAACTGCATACCAATTATTATTAACTTACCTTAGGTAAATTTTCATAAACTGACCTTATCACAAACTAATACATGAAAACTAAGCAAACGTTTCAAAGTCAGTAGACCCTAACTGAGGGGGTGGGGCAAAAAAGTCTCCATGGTAATGAGATGTGTCACTACTAATACAACTGCAAATCAAATATCTTTGACTTACCACTAATAGTTCACCATAAACTAGACCAAATCACAAATTAATACATTGTTTGACGCAACCGCCGCCGGAAACAGCATACCTATGTCTCGTTCTTTTACTCCGTCAACCGAGACAAACAAATCGTGTGTTGGTTTTATATTTTAAACTCACGTACAGATAATTAAGTCCTGAAATTCTAAGAAACGCCCAGTCTTCTATGTGTGATAGTTCGTTGTAACTGAGTGATCTACAAAAAGATAGTCAAACATTACGAAATAAAATTAGTTTGATCAAGAAAACAATTAAACTTGTTATCTTTTTAAGAAAGCCTTTGTAATATTTAATAGTTTATAAAAATTAAGCTAATAAACCTCGTGATATACTGAGCTTTGTTCTTTGTCTGCAAATTTCAGGTCGTTCCTTTGAGATCAGCAATAATCTAAATTAAAGACACTTTCATTCTAGGCAGAGGGTTGACGGCCATAAAATTGATGAGACATTGAATAGACGGGTTTGTTTATGAATTAATAAAAGATACATTATTTACAACAGTTTTAAATTCCAGGATATTCAGAGCGTGCACGTGTTACATACCTGTTGTTAAAGACCTTGCTTTAACCTCTTATAAGTCTGTATATCGATTTGCTTTCAATGTTGAACGAACTGCTGTCTCTTTTGAATAACTTCACATATTTTTATTTTCCATTTTTTTTTATTTCAAATTATTTAATGACTCATACAATATTCAATAGAATCCACAAGGAACTTTTACTTTATTTTTATATTCCTGTTTTATAAGCTTTTGAAATAATTATTGGAACTAGAAAATTCCGCTAAGCATGAATATGTAATATAACTTTTTTGTTTCTTTGCAAAGAGGTCTACGGAGAGTTGTTTCATTAGCACTCATTCCACATCTAAATAAAAGCAATTCATTAAAAAAAAACCCAGTCAAATTGAATAAAAAAAAATAAAAAGTGAGGCAAATTGAAACCAGAAACAAAAGTCAGCTTCATTTTTTCTCTTGCAGATGAAGGGAAAACTGAAAAGTTGATAAAATCCTATACAACGTCAACAAACATTCTGTATGACTAAAGATCGTGATGTTATTCTAAAACAATTTAAATATGTTGAAACAAATTGCATGCTTATCTTTTGTTTTATATTTGATATAGCTGAAAAACACACATTATTCCTAGTTTAAATGATCGGTTGACTATTCAACTTGCCTATTATAACTCCTTTGATATTTAATAACTTACCCTGCCTACTACATTTAAGGTAGGTTAATGTCGTATCGCCGATCAATTTATATTAGAAGTATCAGGAGCAAAAACAGGATTAATTATACTCACAAAGAACGAAGGTTTCCTGTCATTCCTACGAACGTTCGATTTGTCATTTCTGTCAATAAGTTGTGATCCAAATCTCTACAGATATCATTAAATGAGTACAAATATTAAAGCATGGCTATCAACGGACACTATTTCCTTAAAAAATAAGCTTTAACTACGGTAGTCTAAATTTAAAACTGAATATCATTTAATGAAACGGCTACTATACATCCAAGTTAGAACAATATATAATTGTATATGTCAATTGTCATATTCACTGTTTTGTAAACGATTTTAGGAGAACAGTGGTCAATATCAAATCTAATAGCGAATCTTAAAGACTTTTATGCAATTGAACAAGCAACATATATAATAATAGTATTTCCACAAGTTGTCATGAATGTAGGACGCAAATCTATGGTGAGTTCAAAATCTATGGCCATGGCATATTCTTGATCTATGACAAGTGTGAAGTCATGCCATCCCAAACTTAGGCAGATTTTTTACAATCCTAATCTATGGCAAGTTTTATGATTTCCTAATCTATGAGGTATTTTTGTTGTTTCCAAATCTATGGCAAATGATGTGCAAATGGATACAATGCAGTACTAATACGACCACTGACTTGTCTTAAACAAATAGTGGACATGTAAGACAAAGGGATGACAACAAAAAAGAATCGTACATAATGAAACCATACACCTTAAAACAGACTTAAAAATTGAAATGTGCCCCGTAAAAATAATCATTTTCGAAGCTGTGCATGGTACCTGTTTAACCCATTCATTAAACCAACTAGTAACTTCCCCGTTTGAATGGTTTTACACAGTTATTTTTTTGGGGTCCATTATAGCTTGCTGTTAAAAATGTATGTATTAGCCAATGCTCCGTGTTGAAGACCGTACTTTGACCTATAATGTTTTTTTTTATTAAAATTGTGACTTGGATGGAGAGTTGTCTCATTGGCACTCATACCAAATCAAATAAAAACAGTTTGAATTTTCATAAAAAAATAATTTCGTCGTTAATACATTTTGTTTTTATTTAATGACAATTTGGTATCCGATAATTTAATCTTTCACTACAGTCAGTGGACAAAAGTGAGTTCCCACTCCATAAATTTCCTATCATTTCATCTAAAATCGATAATTTTCAAAAACATAATGCCAAGTGACATTTGCCTGATATTTATAAAATAGATACTCTAAGATGAAGAAATGTCTGAAGTTTTATATGTTTACGATTTTAATTTTGTTAGAATACATAGCAATCATTTTTAGAAATATTTTTTCTTTGTGTTGAACTTGTCAGGAAATTAAATTGAGCCTGAATTATATAATTGAAAAATACACAATTAAACTTTTAACATTTCTAGATCTGCTCTAGGTTTGGAGAAATAAAAATCTGCCATAGATTTGATTTGTTTGTCGTTTGAGATGTCATATTTGCCATAGATTAGGGTTCGGTCACAGATTTGAAACCCGCCATATATTTCTCTCACAATATTTAACCTTTATCTCGCTCTCCTAATCAGTATAAAAATCATCTTAAATGGCTTGACATTAATTTAAAACTATGAGTAGTTACTAAAAATTTTAAGATGTAATCAAGCAATTTTGTAGAAAAACAAATAAAGTTTTCTTTTCATTTTACGCATTGTAATTGTCATTTTGGCATAAAAATATCATTCATATGAGTTTATTGTTTTAAATAATTACATTCTTGTTGGTTCACTGTAACGAATATCAAGTTTTCTTTACTATGATTTGTAAACTAAAAGTTAAATTCCAAAAATAATTTGTAAATATGTCCATGAGAAATTGACATATCGAAACAATGTACTACAATTCATTATGGGCTACTATTGGTTTACTATCATTCAAAAACATGGATACGTTAGTTAAAAAGTGTCCTTTTGTTATTATATACTGAAATCTCTTTAAAATGTGTGCTCGTCTAATGTTAGACATGCATTGTTTGTCTCATAATCTACAGATTTCAACAATATTTGTCCTTAACTTCAGTAATCAACTTTGTTGTCGTCTTATCAAAATAGAACAGACATGTTTTGTCTTTCGAAGTGTGTCGTTCATTTAATTATGTCGTAGGCATATGTTCAAATTGATTAAAGTTACATGTAATTATATTTTTATTTTCAAAATAAAAAAAACAACACGAAATCGTATGAGACGTATCTTATCTTTACATTAGAAACACGATACTATCCACTTTTGTCAGGAAACGCATGCTGGCCATTTCATGAACCATCTCATATTGTTGATACATATTTGTGCTGCTTCAGTTATAACTTTGTGTTAATTTTGTGCTACATAATATGTTAATTTCTGTTATATCAATATTGTTGGCTAACGTGTGTAATTTTTATCAAGTTTCTATTTAAACTAAACTGTTCGGTCAAGTATTCAGACTAAAGACTTACAATGGTTGTGAATTTGAGAATGTCGGTTATCATACATAGCTGAAGCTCGCATTACACTGGTTTCATAGCCTCGTACAGCTGATATTTACGATTACACAAAAATTTATTGTATATTGATACTACTTAGTATCACTGTACTGTCAGGGTATCTCAGAATTGGAATATCAATTTTGTATATATATTAAGATGAACTTTTCTGAAATTTTTGAACTGGCTGTTCAGTAATGATAGAAGGTTACCTATGAAGAATGTCAGATACGATTAAATTGTGTTCAATTTGCTTGTTGAAAATTAAAACATTTAGAAATAGACTCTACTCTGTGTGCCTAAATTGGCAGAAGTTATAAACTTCAGATAATGCATTTTTTGTAAACATTGTATAGAAACATTGTTTAGTTAAACAAACCGTACATTGCAGATTAACCAGGCAAAAAAAAACTCGTATTAATAATTGATATTACACTGTTGAAATTTGGTATATGCAATAAAAAACATGAATTAATGACAGTAGATCGAAACTGAAATACACATAGTTAATTTTCCAGCATTTGATGTCTTATCCTGAGACGAGAAAAGTCTTTAATTCTTTATCTCATTTAAGTCAATAGCTGTTGCTGCATCTCAGTCGCATCATAAAGCAACTAATCAGAATGTATATGTGATTAGTCAATACTTCAATATGACGTGTATGTCGACTTAAACTAATAGCTCCGCACCGTGATGCGACACAGTCATGTACGAATGTAAAATGTCAGTAATGGCGGTATGCTATGCAGACATGAATGATAAATTGAAAAATGAGGAGTGAATTCAAATAATTGAAAATGCTGCAAGAGGGAAACTTTCAGTAACCGCAGGCTGTAGTGTCACACTTTAATCATAAATAATAACATTACAAGTATGTATTATTTTGATTGGTTAACAGCAAGTTCGCGTCATAATAGCATCAACCTTCATGTCCATTTTACATCGGCACGAGCTTCCACAATAAAGTGCCCAGGTAAAAAAAGTAAAAACTTGATTGAAATCGTGTTTTCATGATCCTATCAAAAATGTAGTTATAAGTATTGAATGCTTCTTTTGGTAATTTTATACATTTTAAAAATTGTACTTCGGTCAACACTTTAAAACATTAATTAAATTTACAAAAAAGAGAAGCTTTCAATTCTTAAATAAACCTTACATTACAGTAGATTTTAAAAATATGAAGACTATCATTTTTATCTATTTTACGTGTATAGTAAATATACATTGCATAAAACTTTTTTTGCACACAGTTTAATTAGATATATATCACACTAGCATTCAGTTTTTAATATGTAGTTAGATGTAATATGTTTTAAACATTTACTTACAGAGTGTTAAGTCCTGCCAGATTCATAAATGCTCCAGTTTCAATCTCTGAGATTTTGTTGTTAGATAAGTATCTAAAATATGCAAAATGTTTACACATTAATGCTACTGTTTGATTGAAATACACTACATGACCAATTTGTGAGTTCTGCCATAAAATTATCAAGAGATCCTTTAAACAGGGCAAAATAACATATATAGATTTGAAGTAGCGGAAAATAATAAAAAAAATGCCTCAAGAAGAACAGAAAGAGAAAACGCAGATACAAACAAGAAATGGACACTATATCACTTTTTTGGAACTGATATATTTTTTAATTATACTACCATTGTTTTTCCTCTATTAGTCTTTCTTAAATATCCACTTTTCACAAAAATGTACAAATTAATCTTTGTTACAATCAAAGAAGTACATGCATCAATAGAAGAGGGTCAAAAGAAACCACAAGGACTTTAACACTTATTTATCGAAAATAAACCGACAAGGCCTCGACTTTGAAAAAACCCCAAGAAAACAGACAAACAATAGTACACAAAATCACAACATACAACTTAAATAAATAATGGGTACAACATTAGAATGACGTCATAACAGTGTGGTGTTGATAAAAATTTGTCAAATTTTAACGTAAAACAGTACGCTTTCATACGTAAACATTTGTTATAGATGCATTCATTTACATTAGTAAAATGTTGGATTTCTATTAAAGATGGATCATATTGTTGTATAATGAACATTTAGAAAATAAAATAAACTAAAGCAACTTGAAGCACGGTTTACCGGAATTCAAATATGATACGTCGATTAAGAAGACAATGAAACAAATACAAACTGAGGGTAGGATAACACATAAACTCTGAAAAAGAGCGATACCAGGTGCGTTGATAGGGAAAAAGTCTCCTATATAAAAAAGAAGATGTGGTATGAATACCAACGAGACAACTGTCCACAAGAGACCAAAATGACACAGAGATTGACAACTATAGGTCACCGTACGGCCCCCAGCAATGAGCAAAACCCATACCGCATAGCCAGATATAAAAGGCTCCGAAATGACAATGTATTTCAATTCAACCGAGAATACTAACGGCCTTATTTATGTAAAAAAATTAACGAAAAACAAATCTGTAACACATAAACAAACGACAACCACTGAATTAAAGTCTCTTACCTCACCCACCATACAATTCCCTCCTCAGTAGGCATGTCATAAAATGGAATAGGGCATACTCGGTTAAATAACTGATAAGGTATAAACACATATATAAAGTTCATCTCTCGGATACAATAGACTTTTTTTCTGTTATCCCTTATAAATATATCAATGTATTAGTCAAGTGTAAGGAAGACAAATCATTGTTAGATGTCTTCACTATCAAAAGAACAATGCATGGCAATATTTCATCAGTCAATTGATCTAAATATTAATGCATTTATCCCTTTTGGAAAATATGTAACTACTCCCTTCCTCTGGGTGATGACATTTGATTCCCAAATGTATATATCTAGATTAATAAGTGAATTTCACATTAAAAATGAGTCGTATGGCATATTAAATTTGAACACACAAACAACGAATATCCCACTTTAGTGTGTTCAGTAAAATTGGATACATACACTGCAAATATTTGCCAAAAATACTAGTTTTGCAGTGTATAAGTCAAATTATGCATGATACGAGAGGATTTTCTTGTCGTATAACACATCTCGAGATGTCAAGATGACCAAAAGAGAGACATCACTATGGTCGGTTTTTTATTTAGTCAATCCTGACACCTATTGAAGAAAATCTTAAAATATGTATATACATTTTTAGTTCTACCCTTTATTTATTTTACACTATCTTTTTATAAGATGTCAATGAAATAGTTTTACCATCATTTCTGTAAGTAAAGCTCATCTATGTTATATTCAATTTCAGGGTTTTCAATATTTTGTAAATTTTTATTTCTATATATCTTGACGTATATTGTGTTTTTTAAATGTATTTATAATTTTTTTCATATATTTTTTTTAGCATAGTCAGTATCATGAAGAATGTAATAGTTAATCTTCCAAAGGTCCCAGTTTTTTTTTTTATAAAATCATAAATCTCGGAAATAAAAAAAAGAGTTTAGACGAGATTTTTAAAAAGTTAACCTTTTCATATTGGGATACAATACTCTAAATGGATACACTAGATTTAAGTCTTTTATAATATTTAGCAAGTTAGATTTCCTGTTAGCTGGCTTATTAAGAGTGTGCTGATTTGATTGGATTAAAAAAAATAGGAGACGCTAACCCTGTCAACGCAACCCATCCCGATCCTTTAGGAGTTCAGTAATCTCAATTTTTGTATATAACATTAATGTTTAGGTTCTGCATTGATATTTGCGAGTATACGTCGGTAAATGATTGATATTGTAATTCATGTTGGTACCTCACGACAAAAGACCAAAACAATTGGACGAATCCCGACTAAAGATAAATTCTTATTCTAAAATTTATGATTCGACGCCTTGTTATGTTTAAAATGAAAACTCTTTATTCGTGTAGACTTGTAAACGTTCCGACGATAAGGGAAATCTCCACAAGCTGTTGACTTGAGCATTTTTTATGGATTAAAATTAGAAACGTAAACAGAGAAAGATAGTTAATCTAGAATTTTTGTTTATGTTCTTGATGATTATAATAAATACCTATAATGGAAAGCAATTCATGAATTGATGTTTTTTTTTAATTTTGTATTACAGATCTGAATTTTAGGTTGCACTTTGTAAATACAGCCTCTTTTTGGGAGATATTGAATATTCACAGATAATTAATTTTGTTACCATACTGGTTCCAAGTTATGATCTGTAGCTTGAACCTCACAGAGACATAACTGTGCGTCACACATAGGTCTTGTGTGGACAAAATACACTTCTTGCGTATAAAAATTTTGAACTTGTTGCCCTTTTTTGGCTGTTGTTCGTGTGATTCTTTGTCAATTGTGTTCTCCAATTTATTTATATTGTAGTCCTGTGTTGTCATTTTGATGTTATATTTCACATGGCCATAAAAGTGCGAGGTTTGGCATGCCACAAAACCAGGTTCAACCCACCATTTTTTCCTTTAAAAATGCCCTGTACCAAGTCAGGAATATGGTCATTGTTATATTATAGTTCGTTTCTGTGTGTATTACATTATAACGTTGTGTCGTTTGTTTTCTCTTATTTTTGAGTGTAAATTCACATTGCGATAAGACGTGTCACGGTACTTGTCTATCCCAAATTCATGTATTTGGTTTTGATGTTATATATATATGTTAGTTATATTTGTTATTCTCGTGGGATTTTGTCTATATGTGTTACATTTTAGTGTTATGTCGTTGTTCTCCTCTTATATTTAATGCGTTTCCCTCGGTTTTAGTTTGTTATCCCGATTTTGTTTTTTGTCCATGGATTTATGAGTTTTGAATAGCGGTATACTACTGTTGCCTTTATTTAGGAATGTTACCAGTAAATGTACATGTGAATATTTTTTATTTTGAAATCTTTGGTAACCCTATACTCGAGGCAGGGGTAGTTAAGACATTTAGTGTTACTTAAAACCCTTAAAAGTTCTGGGCATATAAACGTTTGAAATATGCTGCACAGCCCTATATTTTGACCTTTGAAAAAAATAGAAGGGCATATGAACTTTCCATTGTAGGATAAGATTTTTTTCAAAACTTCATAGTAAAAGTGGTACAGTTTTAGCCGTACAGGGAGTTCCTATGGGAAAATGCATTGTCAATATTTACAGAAATGCAACCTGTAAAGTATCTTAAAATTTGAAGAGTCAGTTGTAATTTTGGTTAGTTAGTGTGCAAATAAAATTTAAGGTAAAGTAAATGCATTTATAGAATTTAAAAAATAAAAACAATTTAGAGAAGTTTAATTTAAATATAAGATACAATGTCAATGGATGAAAACGTGTAAGAAAGTACATCAAAAAGCATTTTTTATTTTGTTCTTTTGGTTTTTATTTAATTAAATAAAGGCAACAGTAGTATACCGCTGTTCAAATAAACATGTCATAAAAAGCATTTTTTGACTAGCTTTTTTTAATTATGTACTTCAGATTATAAAGGTTGCCAAATCAGAAAGTTCAGTTGTATTTTCAGCTACTTAATGTGCATGAGTGCATATCAAATTTAAGGTACAGTTATTGCATTTTGAGAATTTACAAAACGAAAAATTTTTTAAGGAATTTTATTCATTTATTAGCGACACGCCAGATGCTTCTTTTATCAGAAACTGCGAACCATTTCAAAAGGATCGAGTTTACACCCATTCTTAAAAAGAGTTTTATCTCTTTTTTTAAATAGTCTGTGTGACCTGATGGTGATGTGGTATTTCTCAAAGTCTGTCATGTCACTATAGTTATCAAAAGTACCAGGATTATAATTTTATACGCCAGACGCGCGTTTCGTCTACATAAGACTCATCAGTGACGCTCAAATCAAAATAGTTAAAAAGCCAAACAAGTACAAAGTTAACGATCTTGCATAATTTTTTTTATCAATGATTGTTTTTTTTTTATTTTTATTTCAGTCATGCATGTTCGGTCAAGTGTTCAGATTAAAAAATCACCATATTTACTACAACTGTTTATCTTATCCGAAATGAAAAATGCTTGAAATAATTTTATAACCGTACTAAGTAAAAACAGAACATATATGACAAAATTAACTGTTAGTGAAAATCAACGGTCTGCCATATATATAACAACAAACTCATAATTAGGGCAGATAAGAAACAAATACCTCTGGATTACTAGATGACTCGAAAATATTATATTATATTAGTTAATGTTAAATCTTTTTCCAATTAAAACGCAAATACCAGTAATGATCATTCGGGCATTTGAAATGAAACATTTTAAATATAAACGTACTTACAGTGCGTAAAGTCCTGGAAGATTGACAAATGCTCCAATTTCAAGCTCCGATATATCGTTGTCAGATAGGTATCTAAAATTGTTTCACACGATTATGATATAGTATGATAAAAATTATGAACACCATACCGCTGTATTTTGTAAATTAAGGTAAACTTTGGTTTGCTTGCTATACTTCAAATACTTATTTTACTTGTAAAATTGATCTTTACCATAATGCAACAATAATTTTAAAATGTTCAAATGTCGTAATCGATTATGAACAGACAAATTAAGTTTTGTATCCATGTCATGATTATCTCCGAAGGTTGGATTAAAAAAAAACTTTGCAAGATAATTCCCCAATCCGACAGTAAAGGAGTAGGTTCAGTAAGACCCTTTTTTGGCCCCAAAATATAGCATATTTACAAAATTGTGAAAATGTAATCTTTTAGCTATTCACTGGAAAGTAGAATGGTTCTGCTACATACATATGGGCTGTTTTTGACAATACAATGCACATATATCGGATACTAGCATCATTAAGTCATGCTAAATTACTGAAATCTTCACAATTTTAGCGTTTTAGTTAAATTTTAGACGGTTTCTGTCTTAAATGAAAGTGGCCGCATTCGTGTTCATTCATAATATTGAAATGCAAATTGTATTTGATGAGAATACATAACATATATAAAGGTCGAGGATGAACACGGATGCGGCCACTTTCATTTTTGACAAAAACCATCTGAAAAGTGACATTTTTGGCATATTTGATAGATTTGTCATATTTTAGCTTGAATCGGAGCGTTTTTAATTACTAAATCTGTTAAAATCTTCCACAAAAACTAATCGAATCAATTGAAATAGACACTTAAGTGTTTAAATAGTTATCAAAGGTACCAGGATTATAATTTAGTACGCCAGACGCGCGTTTCGTCTACATAAGACTCATCAGTGACGCTCATATCAAAATATTTATAAAGCCAAACAAGTACAAAGTTGAAGAGCATTTAGGATCCAAAATTCAAAAAAAGTGTTCAAAATCTTTCGTTAGATGAACCTGAAATTTGAGGCCAAAATCGGCCCTTACCGGACCTACTCCTTTATTCTCAATTTTTGTGTATTCGTGTTCAAGTTTGACAATGTTCATTCTTAACAAAATTGATATTTGTGAAATTTGTTACAAATGATATAAAAACCAATTCATGTTTTTTTTAAAATCTTATATAACAGATTGAAAAAAGTAAAAATCACAAAAGTATTGAACTCCGAGGAAAATTCAAAAAGGAAAGTCCCTTATCAAATGGCAAAACCAAAAGCTCCAACACATCAAACGAATGGATAACAACTGTCATACTCCTGACATGGTACATACATTTTCTGATGTAGGAAATGGTAGATTGAACCTGGTTTTATAGCTAGCTAAACCTGTACGACAGTCGCATCTAATTCTATTATATTGACAACGATGCGTGAAAAAACAAACGGAAATAATAAGTAAAAATGTCAAAAATAGTCAACATTGTGTTACAATCCTAATAAATAAATAAAAAAAAAACCAAACAGATATAAAACAAAGAAGTACAAAATGGCAAATAGAACAAGCACATCAGCAAAAAATTTAAAGACAAGAATACACACATTTACCATAGTACAATAACACAATGAATGGATGTCTCAGTACAGAGCGACGTTATATATATATAACAAAAAAATATAAAAAGGCATATAGACAAAGCACACAATAACAAGGCCAAGCAACAAACAGGTTTTACAATAGCACAATAACGGTATGTATAAGTACAGAGCCAGGCTTTATGTATCGTCAAAATGCATAAAGAAAAAGCACACTCACAAAAATGAAAGACAAGAATACGTGAATATCATAACAATAATGACAGAATGTAAAAGTACTATAAGTATCTTAATCACACTAAAACAAACAAATTTAACAAAAAAGCACAAAAAGGCATATATCAAATTTAACCACCTCATGCGTTGCTTTCTTATTTTTGAATTTTATTTAAATATGTTAAATCCACTCATAAACGATTGAAAAATTTATATACTGGTACCGAGTGCTTAGATTAACATTGACTCTATCGTAGAATCGCGCGTTTGATGAAATCAGAAATCAGAAATCTGTTGTACTTTTCTTCATGTATTTTGCGTGTGTGCAAATATAATTTTAAATAAAGGATTTGCATTTTAAGAATTACAAAAAAAAAAAACAATAAAGAGGAATGTTATTCAAATATCAGAGAAACGATAGGTGCTTCTTCGCACCATTGCGGAAGGATTGCGTTAACACCTACTTTAAAAAAAATGTTATTTCTTTTTATTATAATTTTGTTTAACCTTTGTGCTAAGTATAAAAAAGAAGATGTGGTATGATTGCCAATCAAACAACTCTCCACCAGAGACCAAAATGACACAGAAATTAACAACTATAGGTCACCGTACGGCCTTCAACAAGGTATTTCTCAGTGCATGTCATGTCACTATCATTGACGATATAACATATCTTTTATCAATGATTTTTTTTTTATTTCAATCGTTCATGGTCGGTTGAAAACAAAACTTTACGACAAAAGAGATGATTTCAGCTTTCCAATTGTGAACTTTCCATTTCTAAGTAGCAACATTCCAACAGCACCTGCATACGGGGTATATATCTCCCAATTGATACGATATTCCCGTGCGCATTTCCTATCATGATTTTCTTGATAGAGGGTTGCTGCTCACAAGGAAGCTATTAAACCAAGAGTTCCAAATGGTGAAGTTGAAATCATCCCTTCGTAAATTTTACGGACGCAATCACGAGTTGGTTGACCGTTATGGAATAACCGTTTCACAAATGATATCGGATATGTTCCTTACGTCGTAACTACAATCCCATTCCCTTTCATGAATGTGACCTACCGAATTAGACTATTTACCGCATTTGTTATCACATAAGCAACACGACGGGTGCCACATGTGGAGCAGGATCTGCTTACCCGTCCGGAGCACCCCTAGTTTTTGGTGTTCGTGTTGTTTATTCTTTAGTTTTCTATGTTGTGTCATATGTACTATTGTTTGTCTGTTTGTTTTTTTCATTTTTAGCCATGGCGTTGTCAGTTTGTTTTAGATTTATGAGTTTGATTGTCCCTTTGGTATCTTTCGTCCCTCTTTTGAATCAAGTGTTTAGATTAGAAACTGAACATATATACCAACATTATGTTATGTCTGTTCGATGAGATATTTTCACCTATCCGCTGATATGAGATGCATAAAAAGATGATTGCAGGTGTGACAACTGGTTATTAAAGGCGAAATGACAAATAACTGAATTAATTTCATCACCATGCTTTCATGCAAGGTATAAAAAGACCATATATGACAAATGTCAATTGCAACAAACAAATAATTATGGCAGACAATAAACAAGAACCTCTTGATAACTAGATATCTCGAAATATAATTATGTATGTCATACATGTTTGACGTTCAAATCTATGTAAAGTATTATATTAAATATATTAACCTTTTTCAAACTCAAAAGCAGATACCAACAATGATATATAATGCATTTGCAATGTAACATTTTAATAATAAGCTAACTTACAGGTAGCGAAGTGCTGGAAGATTGACAAATGCCCTAATTTCAAGCTTCGTGATTTTATTGTCAGATAGGTATCTAAAATGCAAATTGTTTTACATGGTTATGCTATAGTTTGATAAAAATCATTGACACTATATAGCGCTGCATTAAATTTGTAAGTAAAATATGTTTAAAATTATTTTCATTATCTACCCACTACACAGCTGTTTATACAATGATGCAACAGTAATTTAAAGATGTTAAAATCTCTTATATCTATTAAGAAAAGACAAATCAAGTTCGGTTAATGCGTGACTTGACATTATCTCTGAAAGTGAAATAAATAAAAATTGCACGATGTATCCCCCACCCGACACATATATTCCCATTTCCCTATCAATTGTGTATTCGCGTTCATTTTTCAAAATATTCATTATTAACAAGATTATAATGTTGATAAGACATTGATTGAAATATTACATTTACCTGCAGTTTCAACGACATTTAGTACGTATTCAGTTAGATTGAACCTTAAACTGATTAACTTTATTTTGGATAAACGAGCTTCTTAAGCACAAAAATTTTTCCTGGTTTCTGTAATTTTTGTTAGAAATTATGAATTTTAATACATATTTAGTTTATATGCAATAGAAAAGTGGGGGCTATACTTTGTTTTTGGATATAATGTTTAACATAAATAATATACTCACAGTCGTATAAGTGATGTCATACTATTAAAGGTTCCATTCTGAATCGTTGTCAGCGAATTATTTTGCATATACCTAAGATAATTTACATAACGTCTAGTATGATTATTACTTATAAACATGTATCTGTTTTTATATGTAAATCATATAAGCCGATAACAGTTCATTCTGTTAAATATTGGAAATAATGTTTTTCAGAAAGTCTGTAAGAGGCATATATCTTGCGCTATAAAACCAGATTTAATCCACCTTTTTCTACATTCGAAAATGCCTGTACCACATTAGGTATATGACAATTCTTGTCCTTTCGTTTTTGATGTGTTTTGTCATTTGATATTGCCATGTGATTATGGACTTTCCGATTGGATTTTCCTCTGAGTTCAGTATTTTTTGTGATTTTACTTTTTGCTTGAAACATTGTTAACTGTTTAAGTGGAACTATTATGTGTTTCTCGATTAATGTTATATATGCATGATACTGTATTCTCACAGTATCATGCATATATAACATTAATCGAGAAACACATAATAGTTCCACTTAAACAGTTTCGACTTCAAGATGTATCGCTCTAGAAGGGGCGCAAGTGAATAAACATATGGAGACTTTCTGTAAGACATTTTTGTTTTCTTTTACTTGTAATGCGCCTTTGAAATCTATCACTGTAGCTGTAAAAGGGTCAGCTTCTTGTAGACAAGTCTTATGCAATGGCGGCAGATCCGGGGAGGCATATGGTTGTCCAACCGCCTTTCTACAAGTAAAACTTTTTCTGAGTTTTTTTCCGAACAAACTGTCTGATTGCAGGTATCCATATACTTTGTCTCAAATGTACGATTGTGGCATTTACTCCGGAATGACAAATTCTTTCATGGGCATCTTATACAATACGTTTAGAAATGGTATGATCGTTAGTTAAGATATACAGAAATTTTGTAAACTCCGATAAGGGCGTATTTTTGTATTCTTCCTCCATATCTGATGATGTTCCTTTAATAAAGAAATAATCTGAATTGTCTGATTCTCGATCAACTGTTCCGTGTTTTACTGTACTACTTCAATGCGTTATATTTCGTAGCAAAAGCTGTCTCCTGAATCGAATCCATACTTCAACAGATTTTGATAGTTTACTTGGTTTTAAATGATCTACTGTCCTTAAACTTTTTTTTCAATTCTACAGTTTTCTATAAACCGTAGTACATATGACGTGATACGTAACAGTTTCTGGTACGACGAATAACGTTCAACATCAATGATAAAGTCAATTCTAAGTTGACAAATCGAATCGTCTTTTGGTTGGCTAATACATGTACTGTCCTTTTCTGTTAACAAAACTGATAAAGACGTGTCGATTGATGTTTTTCTGGGGTAAGTTGAACTGTCTCTTAACCAATGCGAACCTTTAATCCATAATGTGCTGTTTGTGTATTGCTCGTCCGCTATCCCTCGAGTTACTAGATCAGCTGGGTTATCACTGGTAGGACAATAATTCTATTACCATGATTTTGTCAATTCTTTTATTTCATTCACACGATTTTGTTTTAAACGTTTTAATGTCTTTGTTGATTTAGACTAGTGTAAAACGATCCGGTTATCCAAACACAAAATGATGTTGTCGCACTCTAACGTTGATTGAAGATGATTAGCTAAGCGTGTTCCGACTACGGCTGCCATAAACTCAAGTTGTGGGAGTGTAAGTTCCTTTAATGGTGATACTGCCTCATGTCCGTTACATATATATCCTGCCGCATTTGTACTTGCGTCAACAAATATGTGAAGACTGATTTGTTGATCCTGTAGTCTCGGTGAAGTAATATTTTCGGTCTCAATATTATCGCGTACACTGATCCATTGGTAAAATATGTACCCTTCTATTAAACTGTCAAATTGTAATTCAAGTTTCCATATTTCTTGCAACAAAATTTTAGCCTTAATTGTCACTGGACGTAATCCTAGCGGATTGTAAGTTCCTGACGAATATCTCAATATTTCTCGTTTAGTTACAAGTTTTGTCGAAATGTCTTCCTGATGTGGATACAAAAGATAATCTGTATGGCTATTCCATCTCATTCCCAATACTTTCGATTCTGTGTCCGTGTCAGAACATAAATAATGGTCAGTTAAGACTAAAAAGTGAGAAAATAAAATAACTCACAATAAAATATTTTAAATTAAAATCCTGAAGCACAGCTACTTTCCAAATTCAAATTCCTGTGATTGACAAGTAGGAGGAGATATCCATGATAACAACGTTCTGTTTCTGTTTACAACTGAGTTGGCATGCTACATGTGGCTTTATTATCTATAATCTAATGCATGCATTTGTGAAACGAGAATCTACTTACTAATTGCAGGGAATCAGTCAATTACATAATACTTTCAAAGCTTCATAATATAGATAGTCTTTTAACCTGTTGTGCCAACTAATGTTTAAAAAAAATGTTATATCCCAAACAAATGTCAGTTTTATAAATTAAGGTAACAATTCCAAGAGGTGGCCCAATAAGAAATATTTTCAGGATTTGGATGCCACCCTCTTACTAGTTTTAGGACACAATAAGGCATAATATCTCTTTTTATGCCATGTGTAATTTTTAAAGGAGTAAGTCCAGTAAGACCCCTTTTTGGCCCCAAAATATAGTAGTTTTACAAAATTGTTAAAATGTAAAATTTTAGTTATTTAATGGACAGTAGAATGCTTCTGATACATAAATATGGGCTGTTTTTGACAATGCAATGCACATATATCGGGTATTAGCACCATTAAGTCATGTTAAATTACTGAAATCTTCACAATTATAGCATTTTAGTTAAATTTTAGACGGTTTTCGTGTTAAACGAAAGTGGCCGCATTCGTGTTCATCCTTAATATTGAAATGTAAGTTGTATTTTATGATAATACATAACATATATAATAGTTGAGGATGAACACGGATGCGGCCACTTCATTTTTGACAAAAACCATCTAAAAAGTGACATTTTTCGGCATATTTGGTAGATCTTTCATATTTGAGCTTGAATCGGATCGTTTTTAATGACTAAATCAGTTAAAATCTTTCACATAAACTAATTGATTCAAATGAAATAGACCCTTACGTGTTTGAAAAGTGGTCAAAATTTTTCGTCAGATGAACCTGAAATTTGAGGCCAAAATCGGTCCTTACCGGACCTACTCCTTTAGGGTCTTTTTCAAGTGCAGCTTGTTTTCATAATAAATATCTGTCATCCGTCCAAACATCACGGTGAAACATCATTCTCGAGAAATATTTGTAGTTTTCTTTTCGTAAACGATGAATCCTTTGATGTCTTCCTTGGGGTTAACTTTACTCACCACATTTGTCTGTTGTTTTCACTAGCAATGCAAGGTTTGCAAAAACAGAAGGGCATTCCTCACATTCTTCGTCTTTTTCTATTCGGAATTGGTTTTCTTCAATTCCATCTTCTATTTCCTCCTGTACAATATCACTAGTTTGTGTGGACATAGTTGTAACTTGTGCAATCTCATTATCACTATATACTAAATTTACATCCCAATTGTAATATCCAAATAAACTGTAAATATTTCCTTTTGTTCTTCAGTGACAAGAAGTGCCATTTTCTCCATTTTGTCAAGTCTATATTTTATATTTAATTTACAGGACTTTCTTTTATCAAACTGTAGCAATAAAACAACAATATTTTCCCCTTCAAATCTTAGCATCAAATAACTTGGATATCATATTCCCAGTGTTTTACACACCTCATATTATAATAAGGTAAGATTGCATTCATATTTTATGTTTTACACGAAAAGATTTTACATACGGGACGAAAACGATAAATATTTTTAAAACATATCTAACATGCTTATGTAAGACATCGTGTCGATAATGCTTTGGAAATTAAGTTCAGTACTCCTCAAGAGTCCCCTTTCAATTTGAGGGGGCTATCAATAAGGGCAGTGCATGTTTCATTATTTGTTTAATTCTTACTATTTTGGATGTATCGATAATAAAGGCGAGTAAACACAAAAGCGTCTTCAATGTTTCGTATGCTTTACTAGAGTCAAAAATATAAAAAGAAACGTCGGCCAGTGACGACGTTACGGGCCTAGTGTTACGTAAAATTGCGGTAAAACGTTAAGCAAATAAAAGAGTATAAAATACTAAACTGAAACTATAACTAATTCACAACAATCTGGGGGCCGCAAAATGCAATTACTGTCTATGTATTGTTCATAAAAAGTGTATTGAAAAAATACTTTTAACAATTACAGTTCATATTTCCAATGGCATCAAGTTTCACAATTGGTCTTGTTGTAATCAGTCCATTTGATGTGCGAAGTTTGACTGCTCTCACTACTCAATCGTTCCCGGTGAATAAATCTTCTATAACTGCTAGTTTCCACATCATTCTAGGAGAATTGTCCATAATTTGTACGACGGAACCGACTTCCACATGTGCGCTTTGGTCTCTTGCGACGCGATAAAATTCTCTTAATCCGGTGAGGTATTCCATACTCCATCGTTTTGCAAAGTGTTAAATCAAAGTTACTTTATGATTTGTTTGTTTACGTTTGTTTGCTTCTGTGAAATCTAAATTTAAATTATTGTCCTCTGAATTAGAATTGTTCTCTTGTGATAATCGTCTTCCCTGTAGCAGATGTGACGGTGTAAGCGGCTCTGGATCTCGGATGTCGGACGACACATACGTATTCGGACGATCGTTGATTACAAGTTCGATTTCTATTATTTTAAAAGATGTTCGTAATACGTCAGAATTTACTTGTGATTTCCCGAGCACTTTTTGCAATGTCGTTTTCGTAATTCCAACTAGTCTCTCCCACCATCCACCGTACCACGATGCTGCTTTCGGGATAAATTTCCAAATAATCCGAATGCTCATTTCCTTCGGAATATCATTTGAAGCGGAAACACAGTACTGGAAATTCCTCTCCTACTAACGAAACGTCTAAACGCTTATTTGAATGACTCGATTGTCATATCCGTAACTAGTTATAGGTGTACGGCACGAATACTTGCACATGTGAATAGGCAAGTATACGATTTTGTAACAAGTTTATTATCTTTAACGAATGGTGGTCCAGCGAAATCAACACCAGTTGTCGTAAACGGAATCATATCGATGACTCTATCCTTTGGTAGCGGAGGTGATATTTGCTGTGGAAATGCTTTTCCGGTAACTCTTCGACACTTTACACATTCCTGAACGATGTGGTTTACGCATTGTCTAATAGAAGGTATCCAGCTCCCGAATGCAACATCTGCAGGTGTGCGTTCAATATGATTAAGTCCGTAAATTGCTTTTTCTTCGGTAACAACACTGGAAACTTCGCAGAGTCGTCTAACTTGGATTGTGTATGCGGCCGGCGCATCGAATGACGCCTTCGGTATCTACGAACAAGCACGATTGTCTTACTAACGCGGTAGATTCTTGTCCTGTGACGGGTTCACGAGTTGCTCCTTTTCACTACTGAATTTTTCATTTTGAATATCTATAATCCATGTACGAGTTGCGCGGTCGATTTCATCTTTCGTAATATCTTTTCCGTGTCTAGCTGATTTCCTCTAATTATGCGGTCGCTTACTTTTACATATATTCACAAATTTAAACACGTACGTAGCATGTAATTCGTAGTAACTTCTTCAATGACGAGAATCTTGATAGATCGATTATTTTTGAAATTCCATTCAATTTACATGATTTCATCTTTTCGCTGTCATCTGTTGTCGTTAGCAAAAGAGTCACTTGTTTAACTTGTGGGGTCCATGTAGGCCAACTGTTCTCATCCGACATCCATAACAGTCCTTGCATCCACAAAGTCGATTCTTTGAATTGCGTTGATGATATTCCTCTAGTTTGAAGGTGAGCTGGATTTGATTTTATTTTGGTACGTATTTCCAGTCGTAGTTTTGTGTCGTTTCTTTAATTTATAGCACTATTCTGAACAAATCTTCCAAATGATTTCCAAAAGACGAAATCCAGTGCAGAACGATCTGACTGTCACTCCATAATACTGTGCGTTGTGGTTCTAGGGTTTTCGTGAGGTTTTTAGCCATTCGAGCTACAATTACTGCAGCCATTAATTCTAGCTTTGGTCATGTCATTTTGGCGAGCGGAGCGATCCGGTTTTTTGCAATTACGAGAGAAGAAGTGTTTCCTTTACATAAGTAGGCACTGGCTCCATAAGCGCGTTGGCTGGCATCAACAAAGACATGTAATGTTATTTTCTCGTTGCTTTCGTTCTCATTTTGATCGTTAAATTAATGTCGTGCGATCTTCGTATTAACAGTTACATCTCGGATGTCATCTATAATTTCAAACCATGATTTGACTATGTTGCTAGGTAACACCTGGTCCCAATCGTATCCCTCTTTCCATAATGTTTGTATCAGTAGCTTAGCTCTTACGGTCACTGGTCCAAGAATTCCGAGTGGGTCGTAAATTGACGATGATTTTCGCAATACTTTTTCGCTTGTGAATTGTCAATATCTATACGATCTTCAGTTAGTTTCGCAAATGTCAATATGTCTGACTTCGCATCCCAACGCATCCCAAGTATTTTCGTCTCGCTATCCTTATGAAGTACGTTTGCTTTTGTAGCTTCATCGCTAAGTTGATTGCTATAAGACTTCAATGTTCTCAAATTAAATCCTGCATTTGTCATGAGTTCTCTAGATTCTTCAAAGAAATTTAAGGCAGCTTCTTCCGTGTTAACACTTGTAAGTACGTTGTCTACATACAAATCACGCTTGAGTATTTTAGCAGTATCACTTTTAACCTTTAATAAATGTTTCAATAATGTAGCGTTAAGAATAAATGGCGAACATGTCGAACCGAATTAAATAACCTTGAATCTGTAAGTCTGAAGTTCACTCTTGGGGTTGCTTGGATCTCTAAGCCAGAAAAATCGGGTGGAATCGCGGTCTTCTTCGTCTAGTCCAACCTGGAGGAATGCTTTCTCAATATCAGTTGTTAAGGGGCAATCATTTAAGCTGGGTGCTTCTGAATCTTGGCGACAACTGCAATCATATACTATATGTATCGGTGTAGTCGATGAATCTTTTTTCACTGGGTGGTGCGGAATATAATGCATTCGATTAGTAGTCTCATCTGGGGTTTCAACCTTTTCTATAAAACCTAGATTTTCTTGGTCGTTGATAATGTTACCGTTTATCTTAAGCATCTCTGATTCTTTAGCAAGTCGGTTTATCACATTGTATGTTCTCTTTCTGGCGATCATCTCGTTGCTAGGCAACTCCGGATCTTCCTGTTTGACTTTTTAGCTGTTATCACTAATAAATATATTAAGGTAGATAATCGGTATATCTTTCCTCATATAGAAATTTCTTATACTTTTCCAAAACGGAGATCTTAGTATTCTTTTTCAAAAATATGATAGAAAGTATGGGTCACCATGCTATTTGTCAAGTTACGAGTCATTCAAAATTGCATAAATTTGCTTAGATTGTTCATGAAAAAACACATTTATGTGTATAAAAAGGAAACTATGAGATATAATTTTGTAATCAAATATAGAAGATAGGTTTCATAATATGTTTTAATAAATTATAAAAAAAAAATGGTGTCACCAAACTTGTTTTCCTCAACAAGTTAACAATAAAAATTCCCTATCGATCCAGGATACAATATTAAACTTAAAAGATTTATCTCGCCTTAAATGACAAAGTAATGAAAATTGATTCTCAGTACCACAAATAGTTGGTCATTGTTGTTAATTATTTGGATAATGCAATAAATTACTAACCTAAACAGTATAATCAATATCCACATTTATAGATTTGAAAAAAATAGACCGATTACGTACTGCGTTTGTACAATCCAAGATGGCGGTGTACCATGAAACTAGTTTAATTTGTTTGAAAAACGACAAAAAAGGCGTCCGGGTACTTTTTCCGTCATCAGACTCACTTTTAAATCATAGACAAGACTTCCGGTTTTAAACTTTAATACATAATTTTCATTTTTACTCGGGGACAGGGCAATTATTTTCGCATTATTCCAGAGGGGGATTTAGGGAGGGCAGGGGGCCTAAACCCCCATTTTTTTCAGGAAATATTTGGTTGCTTATATAGGTAATCACTGAAACATGACTGGAGCGGGCCCCTCTTAGGCAGTCAGTGGGCCCCCATTTATGAATAATTCTGGATCCGCCACTGTATTCTGCATGTATACTATGTTTATTCTCCTATAATATGTAGAATCTCTCTATAGCAGTGGTCGACTTGGGGAAGACAATTGAAATTGATAGTTGATAGCAAATACAATTTTTCTATAATGAATAACGAACTTTGGAAATAAGGCAGATGGATCAAAATAAGTGTCCTGTATCCAAGTACCTATGACTTTTGAGACCTTTTCTGAAATTCTCCAGACATAAAGTCTTTTACAAAAAATCATCCTACAACAGTTTACAAATTTTCAATAAAGCTCTAAATGCCCGCGATTTGTCTGAACAGTAATTAATTAACTGCATGCTGTGGATAAGTCTGATTGATGTGTCGCATTTGGTATGACAAATCTTTTCAGAGTTTGGGTTACTAAATGCTATTCAACTTCATACTCCTTTTGGCCCTTTGAACATTTTTATTCGATCGTCAATGATGAATCTTTGGTAGACAAAATTCGCGACTGGCGTACAACACATTAACCTAAAATTTAATGAATTAATTTACCACTACTGTTTCGATTGCATAGTTTACGGAGGTTTCCTCCGCAAGGGTGTAAACAACCTAGACGATTGTACTTCTGTGTCGACATGAATTATCATTTGTATAATACCGGTCATTATTAACAACTGTTTACAAAACATTGAATTTTTCGAAAAACTTTTGGTTATCTAACCTAGGAGTTGATTACCTTATCTGAATTTGGCAACACGTTTCGAAATATTGGGTCCTCATTGCTTTACAATTTTGCACATAATTTTACTTTTTCTACTTTAAATTCAAACGTCACAGGTGGGACTATTGAAGACGAAACGCGCGTCTTGCGCAGAACATTTTTTTCCTGGTAACATTGATGTTTGTTTTCTACAAAATTGTTTCCAGATTACGTTAATCTGCAGTTTCCAATAGTTATTTAGTGCAGATTCAGTTGAGTAGAGCTATAATCTTATTCAATGTCACATATACATGATATACTCACAGTGTTTGAAGCGATGTCAGACCATTGAAGGTTCCATTTCTAATCTCTTTCAGTAAATTGTTTTGGATATTTCTACAATGTTTTACAGATATTAGTTTTCAAAAGTTAGATCACAAAATAACTGAGCTCTGAGGAGAATTTAAAACGGAAAGTCCCTTATCAAATGGCAAAATCAAATGCTCTAACACATTAAACGAATGGACAACAACTGTCATATTCCTTACTGGGAACAGGCATTTTCTTATGAAGAATATATTGGAATAAACTTGGTCTTATAACTAGCCGATCTTTCACTTGTATGACAGTTGCATAACAGTGTGAGAGTATATGGAGAAAAAGACCGATTTCAAAACAGAGTGATGAAAATAATCAATCGATACAAATTTTAAATTTTTTTTTTAATTCTTTTTATGCAATAAAATGTCAAATTTGGTTTTTAATGTGTCAATTATATTCATTACAATTGATTTTCTAAAATATTACATGGCACTTGGAAACTCAACATATACCCTCACGACACTTACTAAAGAGGAAATCCTCGATAATCATAGATAATTATCTGATTAACGCCACCTCTAAAATAGGCAGTTTCACAATAATTTTCTAACTCGGCTTTGATAACTGATAAAATAGATGTTAATAATTTAGAAAGAGGTTTCGTGGAGCACTTAGAAGACCCATCAATATACCGTCGTTTGTAAGGACACTTAAGTAGTTTAGGTCATGGAGGATCCAGTTCTCATCTTTGGTTAAAATTCCAAAGGAACATAGAACATACCTATGATTATTCTTGCATGATTTCCTCTTTGGTAAGTGTCGTGGGGGTATATGTTGAGTTTCCAATTGAAATGTCAATACCTAATTCATTTATCAAGCAGTTTATGTAATGAGATTTACACACAAAAACGATTTGGTTTTGGGCTTTATCTGCGGGGACAACAGGATATTTGTCATGAAGGTAGGACAAGTGTTTTGCAACATTGGGTCTTTCAAGGTAAGATACAGGTCGATAATATGATAATGTCGATTAGCTCACAGTGGAAGTTATTCTGTTTGTACTTTAAAAAAAAGATATTATCAATTAAAACTCAAATTAGCAAAATCACAAATCACAATGTTCAACCAAAATCACAAAACACAATGCTGAACCAAAACGAGAACATCTAATTTAAAATGGACAATCAGTGTACATTATATAACAGTACGTTGTTACTATATCGTTTTATGTTTCTATTGGGTATGAAATATCACATGGTACGATTTGTATCTAAACAGGACGTTTCGTAATTTCTTGTTTAATGTTACCTGGCTTATTGATTGTGTGTTGATTCACTTCGGTGAATGAAAAACAATACCTAGGAATGTTCAATGTTCATCACGACTTTGTATATCTCAACTGGTTACTAAAATGACACACCATAGTAACTAACCGTAGAAACAACATCGTGTAGCTTGGTCAGCCAAGCATTCCACAAAAAAATATTTTCACAATATTATATTTGATTTCTTTACCTCAGCAAATAAATACAAAAAGTTAAATCTTCCATGCAATGACATCAAAAAGTCAACTCTATAAAAGCAACGCTGAAAACTTACCAAAATGGTACTGAAAATAACTAAACAAGTAATATTTGCTGGAAGGTGTCATAACATTCCCATTGCTAGACGAAAACTCACAGGGATATTCTTGACCCAGTGTACTCTTCATCAGTATGAAACAGAATCCTGTAAGGACTATGTTGTAACTAAGAAACGTAAGATATAACCAATTTAATGATAACATATAGCTTTGTGAGGCCATTTGATTTTTACAGTAGTAGTTCTGAATCAAAATATGTTCACACCAGTATATAAACTAACCTGAACATTTTCTGTCCTTCTAAAAAGTGAACGAAGATGCTAAGTACATGTAAGCAAACAGAAAAACAGAAATCAACGACAAATAGATAAAAATAATGTCCAAGTGAATACAGAACTGCGTCATGAGCGTATGATACGCCCATGCTTTTTCGCGGAATATCAGTGTAATATCAGAAATTTATAAATAAGAAATAAAAAAGGGCGGTTATCTAAATAGATTTAAACCAGTCACCATAGTTTCATGAAATATATTATCAGCACTGTTGAGAAACAAATATATCATAAAACTAGTAGCAAGTTTTTTTTTACAGACAATACATTGCACATTACATAAAAACTAGAGGCTCTAAAGAGCCTGTGTCGCTCACCTTAGTATATATGCATATAAAGCAAATGACACAGATGGATTTCTAAAAATTGTTAAAAATTGACTATAAAGGGCAATAACTCCTTAAGGGGTCAATTGACCATTTTGGTCATGATGACATATTTGTAGTTCCTACTTTGCACAATATCGCTGTTTACAGTTTATCTCTATCTATAATAGTTTTCAAGATGTTAACCAAAAGCTGCAAAATTTTCTTAAAATTACCAATTCAGGGGCTGCAAAATAGGGACGAAAGATACCAAAGGGACAGTCAAACTCATAAATCTAAATCAAACTGACAACGCCATGGCTAAAAATGAAAAAGACAAACAAACAACAGCACACACGACACAACATAGAAAACTAAAGAATAAACAACACAAACCCCACCAAAAAACCAGGGGTGATCTCAGGTGCTCCGGAAGGGTAAGCAGATCCTGCTCCACACGTGGCACCCGTCGTGTGGCTTATGTGATAACCAATGCGGTAAATAGTCTTATTCGGTAGATCACATTCATGAAAGGGAATGGGATTGTAGTTACGACGTAAGGAACATATCCGATATCATTTGTGAAACGGTTATTTCATAACGGTCAACCAACTCGTGATGGCGTCCGTAAAATTACGAAGGGATGATTTCAACTTCACCATTTGGAACTCTTGATTTAATAGCTTCCTTGTGAGCAGCAACCCTCTATCGAGAAAATCATGATAGGAAATGCAAGCACGGGAATATCGTATCAATTGGGAGATATATACCCCGTATGCAGGTGCTGCTGGAATGTTGCTACTTAGAAATGGAAAGTTCACAATTGGAAAGCTAAAATCATCTCTTTTGTCGTAAAGTTTTGTTTTCAACCGACCCTCATTGTCAATTCTAGATGTAAGTCAAGATATGAGGCTGACTTAACTGTATCTGTAGTATCCTTTATCTGTAGCTCGATGGGATAGATGCGTTCCACATAGTCACCAAATTTTGAATTATTTAGTGAAAGAACATCAACTATATAGCGGAAAGTAGAGTTAAAGGATATTGCTAACTTCTTATCTTTCTTCCTAAGAAGTTTCTGTATGAAGTCAGCCTCATAATAATAAAGAAACAAGTCGGCAAGTAGAGGGCACAGTTTGTTCCCATTGGAATGCCGACAGTCTGTTGAAAAACACGTCCTCCGAACGTAACAAATATGTTATCAATCAAGAAATAATGCATCTTGATAATATCAGTTTCAGAGAATTTTTTGTTTGAATCAGAGAAATCCTTTACAAAGTAGGATTTATCCCTCCCTTAGACAAGATACTTGTATCTACGTTGGCCATTCTTTTTTATGAAGCAAAGCAATACCAACTCTTTCAATTTGTCTCTTAGTTTGGAATGTGGAATACTTGTGTAAAGAGTAGAAAAGTCAAATGTTTTGATACTGTTACAAGATGAAAGAGAGTTAGATTGTATGTACTCTAAAAGATCTTTGAAATTTTTAAGTATCCACATCTGATTCACGCCCCCTCTAGAATAGGCAGTTTCACAATAACTTTGAAGCCCGTCTTTGATTGCTGATAAAATAGATGTTAATAATTTAGAAAGAGGTTTCGTGGAGCACCTGGAAGACCCAGCAATATACCGTTGTTTGTTGCTGCAACCCAACAACAAGATGATTGGTTTGCAAATTGCAGGGCAGATAGATCTTGACCTAATGAACAATTTTATGCTCGTCAGAATTGCTCTAAATGCTTTGGTTTCAGACATATGAGCCAAAAACTGCATTTTATCCTATGTACTAATTTTAGCCATGTCGGCCATCTTGGTTAAAAGGCTGGGTCATCGGACACATTTTATATACCCTAATAATGATTGTGGACAAGTTTGGTAAAATTACCAATTCAGGGGTAGCAACACAACAACGGGTTGTCCGATTCATCAGGGTCGATTTATTTTGACCTGATAAACAATTTTACCCAATGTCAGATTTACTCTAAATGCTTTGGTTTCAGAGATATAAGCCAAAATCTACATTTTACCCCTATGTTTATTTTTAGCCATGGTTGTCTTCTTGGTTGGTTGGTCGGGTTACCGGACACATTTAAAAAAAACTAGATACCCCAATGATGATTGAGGCCAAGCTTGGTAAAAATTGGCCCAGTAGTTGCAGAGGAGAAGATTTTTGTAAAAGTTAACGACAACGGACAACGACGAGAAAAGCTCATTTGACCTTTCAGGTCAGGCGAGTTTAAAAGTATTGATGATATTTACAATCTATTTAGCGACGAACATCCAAGAAAATCTTTGTCCTGTATCACTTCAATTTGATTGCTGTTTATATGCCTAAAATTAAAAAAAAAGCATTATTTTTGTGAATTTAATCTTTATTGAAATAGTCTTATAATTTTTATTACGTCAAAAAAGTACCAGAATATCAAAGATACTCTACAACTTTATTACCTGATTTCATCTCATATTTTCTTGCATCTTATTTATCCCAGTGAACGTGAAATTAAAAATATGCTTAAACTAGAAATCCTGCTTCATATCTTTAGTTTTCTCGTAACAAGAACCGACAAACGTGAGGATAACAACTTTCCAATTGTCTACTTCAATTTTTCAGCAGAAGTGTTCCCTCTGTTACATTGTACAACGTTCAAATATTCAAGTGACACTAAATGCTCGTACATGTTCTTATTATAAGGACTTCATATACAAATGTTCTCGTCCAGTCTGTATATATAACGATTTATAACATATTCTCCATTGGGATATTTGACTGAGTATGGATTCTAAGCACGGATGATGTGTGTATAGCAGGAGATTCTGACACTGTTTCTCTCGTTTTTGAGTTCATCCACTTTTCTTATTTTGAGTTTGTCTCTATGGTTTACATTGTATCTTCCTAATGAATTTAAAAAATATAAACATCGGCGAACTACTATTGCCTACATTTAATTTATTCATTCCTTTCCAAAATTTCGGGAAGTGGTTTGTTTTGAAATGTACATGTAGTTATGATACTTACAACTCTTGTAGGTCCGGTAACTGATTACAATTCAAAGAGCTGAGATTTCGTAAAAGCTGTTTATCAAAGTGGCTGGAAATAGAAGTATTAAAACTGTCAATAAAAGTATTGACCGGGGCTATCATTGCATGCTATTTTTTGCAGTTTTCACATATGGAGCAGGATCTGCTTACCCTTCCGGAGCACCTGAGATTACTCCCGGTTTTTGATGGGTTTCGTTTTGCTTAGTTTTTAGTTTTCAATTTTGTGTCTTCTGTTCTATTATTTGTCTGTTTGTCTTTTTATTTTTACCCATGGCGTTGCCAGTTTGTTTTCAATCTATGAGTTTGACTGTCCCTCTGGTATATTTCGTCCCTTCATAACATGATTACTTTAAATTATATTTATGTCAGGACTTTAAAAATAAAGTCAGATACTAAATGCTGTCCTATTGTGTTACAGTGAAATGTAGTAAACTAATGAATATTTTCCTCATTTTAACTAAATTTGCGATGGTTTTATACGTGTACGTACCGTCATTGTTCTATGATAGTTTTTGTATTCTAATCTTTCTTTTTTCCTTTTTTGTATTTTGTTTGTTACATATGACGTGGCTCTGTATTGAAACATTCCGTCATTGTGTTATGGTATCATAGTAAATGTTTCTTTATATATGTGTTGTCAAATGATCTTATTTTTGATGTCTCAACTTTGCGACATTGTATTCACTTTGCTATAGAGAGGTTGTTACGGTCATCGTAATTAATAGCGTGTTTATTTTTGTTTCATATGTGAAATTACTGTAATTAATCATTGTACACATAAATTACATGTTGAATTAAAGCCCTAATTATCAATTGAATATTCTGAAATGTGCGAGTATAATGAAATGAATATGTATATAGTACTTACAGGTATATAGTATTTGAAGGTATATCTGTAGGTATTGAATCAAACATTTGTTGTGGATTATTACAGTAGACTCTTCGATATGAATAACAAGTACACGAGGAAGGGCAGCACAGACTGTATCCCCACATTGACAAAAACCAAAGGAAATGCTGATGGCGTAACATGTTTATCTAAGTTATCTATTTAAACAAATAAAACGAGGTAGCCTAAGATGTCACGACAAACGATGAGGGTATTCATTTTCCAACAATAACATACACAAATGGAAATTGTAAGGGTGGCATGAGTATGATATCACATGTATTATGAATTTACAAATCTAATGATATCTGCCACATCATGGACAATCTTATAATAAACAATAAATAATAACAAAGTCTTTATTTTTGACATGGAAAAAATATTTGCAATCTTCCAAAATCATCTTAAAATTTATGAAAAACGATACACAGGTTAAAATGTGGACTTCTAATTTGAAATATCGTTTGATGTTTTATATCCGTCAACAAGATGTGGGTGGTATAAAATAAGGAAGACACATTGTATCCTTTGAATTTTTTTGTTATTGTATTTTGCTTTTTAGTGTTTTGATTGTTTATTTTTCTTTGAAAACGAGATGTGTATGACGACTGCAAGCGAAATAATCTTCAATGATCGTCCCGATAAAAGAACCAAAAACAATCATCAGCTGAGGTTCAGGTTACATTTACCATACTGACTTTAAAAACAGATATGACTGTATCTGTAGAATCTCGAAAAAATATATGGGCGGCAGATGGAGAAAAAATGTCAGTAATTATTCTTTAAAATGAAGATTTAGTATATAATATCGTTTACAAAACATAAGGATGTCATCACAAAATCAGTGAAAAAAGAATTCTTAATTTGAACACTGGAATGTAAAATTTCATCTCATTTGTAATTTTAAAATAAGTAGTGTGTATCCTTCATCCTACATCCTTTTGTGTCTTTATCTGTCCTGAATGTTCTTGCATTTGTTTGTACTGTAGTCCTGTCATGTAATGATGTAATTTAAGTGTTATATTTAACATTGCCATTAAATCGCGAGGTTTGGCTAGCCGAAAAAACGAGTTTAAACCCACCATTTTTTTTTATCTAAAATGTCCTTTACCAAGTCAGGAAAATGGCAGTTGTTATCGTATAGCTCGTTCTATATTTGATGTGTTTCCCTAAGTTTAATTTTGTAACCCGGCTTTGTTTTTTTCTCAATCGATTTATGAATTTCAAACAAAGGCATGCTACTGTTGCCTTTATTCATCATTAATGTTCTTTTTGCGTATGAAATGTAAATATAGTTCTAGGTTATGTAAGATTGCATCCAATTTATTAGCTTTTTCAGTTCATAATACATTCTGAACTTTTATTTTGTATTATAAAGCTTTGTTTTAATTTATTAGTAATACTAATTTAAGTTGTCTGGTATGATCGAGCCTTTTAACTTCCTTTTCTGCTACTAAACGTACGCAATTAATATAAGACAAGCCAACTATTGATTCAACCAACCCTGTTAAAGTTTTTTCCAAAAGCCTTAGGGAGTATATCGCCTAAAGAAATGTCTTTCTCTTTTTACTATTTGAAATTCCTATCAATATCAGAATATGCTGGTATATGACAATGCTTTATAAAGAATTGATCCATCCGTGACTACGAAATCTGATTTTTGCATCGAGTCGGTTTTAAAGGTAACGAAGTATTGTTGGTCTTGTGAATTGTTTAAGTTTTTAAATACGTATACACGTCCTATTACCGCCTATACATATTGCAAATGCATTAGGTAATATATATCAAATTCAGTTGTAAACGATTGATTACTGTGGATTCATTTATATTCCTGGGTACTAATTGTCGTGGATTAAGAAAAACGTGCATTTTTCGGGATACATGTATAGAATGTCGTGGCTTTCCTAAGTCTTCATACAAGCCTTTAGAACATTTGTTTTTCGTTGTACATTTAATTTTGTGGTTCACATGTACTAGTACCAATGAAATCCGCGAAAATTGGTTTTCAACAAATAAGAATGAATCCACAGTAATCCATTTAATTGCAATTGCATTGAGCACAGATTATATTGTACATTGATATAGGAAGATGTGGTGTGAGTGCCAATGAGACAACTCTCCATCCAAATAACAATTTATAAAAGTAAACCATTATAAGTCAATGTACGGCCTTCAACACGGAGCATTGGCTCACACCGAACAAAAACAATAAAGGGCCCAACAATTACTAGTGTAACACCATTCAAACGGGAAAACCAACGGTCTATCTATATAAAAAACGAGAAACGAGAAACACGTATAAATTACACAAACAAAAGACAACTACTGTACATCAGATTCCTTTTGTATTGATAGTAGGTTGAAGTATTTTGATATGCATGCCCGGTATAATGTGTTTAGACCAATATATAATGTACATAAGGCTTCTTCTTTAATCAGGAGTGAAATATATGTTGTAAAATAAAAATAGTAAATGAAGCAACAAATATCCATTCTAGACGCACTATAGATATCGCAAATTGATTATATTTGCGCTAAATCTGGAGTCATAAAAAAGACAACAGTTTTCGGGTGCGTCTATTTTTTGTGTTGGATTGTGCCGGATTTTGTCGGGTTATGTAATGTATCCGGTTGTTTTCTGTAATTAGTTAATACTTCAGTTTTATCATGTATATCTTTTATATAGTCATTTTATAAAATTTACTGTTTGCAAAAGTATAAATTATTCTAAATAATAGGGATGTTCTGGTACCTAACAGAAAACCCTGGCCGTGTTTTGGCACAACTTTTGGTCCTCGATGCTGTTCAAATTTGAACTTGTTTTGGCTTTCAAACTTTTGTATCTGGGTGTCACTAGTAAGTCTTTTGTGGACAAAACGCATTTCTGGCGTATTAAATTTTAAACATGGTGCCTTTTGTTAGCTATTATTCGTGTGTTTCTTTGTCAATTGTGTTATCCTATTTATTTGTATTGTAGTCCTGTAATGTTGTGTTGTCATTTTAATGTTATATTTAACATGGCCATAAATAAAGGCAACAGTAGTATACCGCTGTTCAAAACTCGTAAATCTATGGACAAAAAACAAAATTGGGGTAACAAACTAAAACTGAGGGAAACGCATTAAATATAAGAGGAGAACAACGACACAACATTAAAATGTAACATACACAAAAACGGACTGAGCATTAGACAAAATCCGATGAGAATAACAAATATAACATCAAAAAAGAGGGAGGTTTGGCATGCTACAAAACCAGGTTCAACCCACCATTTTTTCTTTAAGTCAGGAATATGGTCATTGTTATATTATAGTTCGTTTCTATGTGTGTTACATTTTAACGTTGTGTCTCTTTTGTGTCGTTTGTTTCCTCTTATATTTGAGTGTAAATTCACATTATTATAAGACGTGTCACGGTACCTTTATATCCCAAATTCATGTATTTAGTTTTGATGTTATACTTGTTATTCTCATCGGATTTTGTTTAATGCTTAGTTCGTTTCTGTGTGTGTTACATTTTAATGTTGTGTTGTCATTCTCTTATATTTAATGCGTTCTCCTCGGTTTTTGTTTGTGACCCGGATTTGTTTTTTTCTATCGATTTATGAGTTTTGAACATCGGTATACTACTGTTGCCTTTATGTATACCTCTGTTCAAATGTCATAAATCAATTAAATGAAAACAAATTTCGGTTGAAATACACGAGGTTTGATGTCATCAATAAAGATATTATGAATGTAGAAAACTCGTCTTTGCGCATTTTTAATATACTAATTCGACAAACAAGATGTAGAACAACAATTGAAAGCGTTGTAACATTGAGATCTGATCTAAATACATATGAAACTTCATTCAGATATCGGAGTCTTTTTAAGAGATTTCTAAGAGCAAATTCAAGAACATAACCAAGGTACTTTTATATTTTGCCTGAAGTGAAATCATTGTAAATTTTAGAAATAAAGCTGAACAGAATAAATTAAATTTAATGTTGTTTTAACTGATACATAAGAAAACTTATTTGACTCAATTCAAGTTCAATGCCAATGAAGCCATCAAGATCGATTTGAAAAAACTTGTCAATTAAATATATAAATAAAGTGTATTGAATGAATGAACAACTTGACGTCTTCTAGATTGTAGGATATTAAGATTTTCTGATTAGAAGAGCTGATGTCCCCAAACCCTTACTACAGGCAAACTTATACCCGACTTCCACAAAAACGTCATTACCCAAACTTGAAAAATCTACATTTTCATGCACGTATAAAACTTTGTTCGCAAATACAAAAAATTACAACAACGTAAAAGTCCGAAATTATTAGTGTTGACAATATACATAACAGTTTTAAGTATAGCAATATTTGCTAACATTTGTTCTGATAAAAGAATTATTGCTTACCTGAAATCATTGACAATTTGAACGCTGAACAGTTAAGTCTAACGTAATAAGTTTTTAACCAGTCTAGTCTAGAGTACCAACCAATTAATATCAGAACTACTTTACCTTTCGTATGCATCAGTAGACATTCACAATACATGTTCAGCTCTTTTGTTTGAGATTTGAAAGAGGGGCCTTTTAAACAATGTTGAGAATGTTTGTATGAATCAATGTATTTTAAATAAAACGGTGTCATTAAAGTATATTGAAAAAATATTAAATTGTCACGTACACAATTTTCATACGTGAGTACATATACTAGTATCTAAAATGTACAATTAAAAATGGTTCTCAACCTATTGATGAATAAGTTTAAGTTTTCTTCTAAATCACTGATATTTTCGTTTGTTCATTTCCTAGTTGGAAATAAATGTGTCGGATGAACTTGAAAATATTATTAAGATTAATTTGTTCTTGATAAAGACAAAAAATAGAGGCGCGGTCAATTCAATTTGGTTCATCCGTAATGTTAAAAGTTTAGAGATGTTCTGATAAAATCCTTACAACAAAAAGGCCATTTCATAAAAATCTTTGAATATTTAAACAAAGTCATAGTTTAAGTAATTATTTCATGTAAAAATATTTTTCCACCTGAAACACTTTGGTTTTCAAAAAATATTGTTATTGTGGTCAATGTTTTGCATACATATCACGGAAACATGTTTACATATTTCATTAAAAGTGGTAAACCATATCACAACTTTTTTCAAAATTTTCTTTGTTTAACGCTTCACAGAAGCGAATGGACAATATATACAAGTTCTACATTGGAAAATAACCATAGGATAGAAATTGATTTAAAAATGGGGATCATGAGCAGAAAAAGTTCAAAAAGATTTTCACTTTTTTAACACCCGCAAAGAAAAACCACAACGTAATTGGCAACGGTCTTCTATTTCAGAATCTGTTCGTTCGAGGTAATAATGTGGATTTTTTTTTTTATCTTATTCAGACATTAACAGATCTTCCATTTTATAAGGAGGGACGAAAGATACCAAAGAGACAGGCAAACTAATAGATCGAAATAAAAAGCTAATACGCCATGACTAAAAAAGAAAAAAACCCAAAATGTATACAAGCAAAGCTTGTATTGGAATATATGACCCGTGTAAGTCCTATATTCACTTTGAAGGCGTTTTCAGAAAATGAAGCAGTCTGATTTCCAATGAGACTTTTCTCCAATAGAGATCAAATAACATTTAAGGAGGCTCAAGGGTATAAAAATTTCAGAATAATATTAAATTTTTTTTTTCTTAACTTATTTTATTTATAACTTTATTATTTGTTACTTTATCATATGGTAAAAAAATCATTCAAAACAATTAATTCATTTTGGCCCCATATGACTTTCATTGAAAAAGCTCCAAATTATCTCCCTTTGGTGCAAAAATGTCATTTTTTGGCATTAGTATTGTAATATCTTTTTTAACTCATCGGTGAGCTATATTTTTTATTATCATTTTCAAATAAGCTGTACTTAAACTAAACTATTGTAAAATTTAGTTCATTTATATAATTTAGTTCATTTTTATTTCGATATTACCTCTATTTCTCCTAGTAGTTCAACAGAAAAAAAGTACCTTTATAAAAATATATGCTTCTTTCGAAGGTGGATTGTAAGCGTAAATGAATGGCGACCCCATTTTTTTATTTATTTTTCTATTAAGTATAAGATGAAGTTCATAAATAGAAAAAATATAGTGAAATCCTATATTAAGAGAAAAAAAATGATTTCGACCCGCAAGCCCTTTAATTTAACAAAAATAGTTCACTGTACAGTCTTTGACAATGAGCAAATTCTGTACCCGACAGTGGTTTAGTAACAGCATAATATTTGAACAATTGTAAACATTTGTTGCAATGGGGTAAACTCAAAAGTCTGCAACAAGGAACCAAACAACAACCGGTAATATGTAAATCATAGACACAAAGCACTAAAATAAGAGTACTAACAATGAATATTCAAATGAAAGTTTATCAAAATGTTCATAAACATGATAAAATAGCTATTGTATTGCTGTATTTCTCTTCACTGGTAATTTTTGAGTTTTGTGTATTTGTAGGTCAGACATCTCGATTTTCATGGTCATCATTCAACAGATCAATACTGAACAGAAAACTTAAAGTTGATATTTTTCTCCATAGTGCGACTTTTTTATGAATTTGAAATGGAACGTGTTTTTTCCTACATTTATTAGAAAGAGGAAATTTCAACATAATGACTATAAACAAAAAGGAGTCATATCATCACAATCATAGATCCACAAGAACTTGATCATGTAAATGCAACAATGTACGTAATTATCAATTGGAAGAAGGAACGAATGACAAAAATATTAGTATGTTGTTGTCCAAATAAACTTGCTTTGTCTTCTCATTTGAATCGCTCCATCCAATAAAGATGTACGAGGAAGATCTTTGAAGAACAGATTGAAAAAATGTTTTGTCTAAGAATTGCAGGAATATTCTGGTGGATGAAATAATTTATTGACTTGACTCTTATATAGCATGTATAGTGGACTGAATAATTGTACATAGCAAGCAATGAAAAAAGAAAACTACAACTTTAACAGAAAAAGTGTTTATATTATATATTTGCAAATATAAGCATAATATTATGTACACTACAACGGTATATAATTCAAATTGTTCGCATATTCATGTATTGCAATGATACTATAACAAAGAAAACATTACCTCATGAGAAGAGTAAACTATTTAGTGTCAGAATATCAAATATTTTTTTTCAGTTCTATTTTTCATAATAAAATAAACAAGACAAAGATTTCAAAACAACATTTTTTTCATTTATTTAGACATGTCATCATTTTTGTTTCAGTGAAAGGACTTAACTCTTTGGCCGTAAATATACATTTCAAAATAAGAATAATCTTTATTGTCATATAAACAAATAAAAAACATGTTTGTGACAAAATGAAAAAAACAAAAATATATATATAAAATATAAAAAAACTCGTATACATTTAAAACTTTTTACTACCAAACAGCATTCATTGTAACATACACATTACTGTATAATATTTATAATTTGAATCCCATAGGATTTTATTTTGTCCCATGGGATATTAAAAATCTCATGGGATTTTTTTGGTCCCATGAGACAACAAATATTTCATGGGACTACAATTATCCCATGGGATAATGGTCAATCCCATGGGATTTTGCCCTGTCCCATGGGATATTGAAAATCCCATGTTTTTATAAATCAAATAGCAAAATAAATATAATAGAGACAGTAGAAAACCAATGAAATTATTGAATCCGGCGGTGGATTTGCAAATGAGTGTTTTGCAAATTAAAAGTGTCCAGTGTTAATAGACAAACTATATTGAAAAGTAAAGGGAAACCGAAAATCACCATGGTATTTCAGAAAAACGAAATTCACACAGAAACAAATCAATTTTATAATATAAGCTCGGATTTGATATGTAAAAGTGCTTGGGAGAGGTTTGCAGATCTTGCTCTAGATCGTGCTACCGTTGTGCTGTTCATTGTAGGTAAAAATACTGTTAATTCGTTTATCACATTTGACGAAAAGATGTCCCGGTTGTGGCTACAATAATCGGATCATATGCGTGGTCATCTATGGCACAGGTTTACAATAACTCCAACGACAGTAAACAAAACCAACATTGAAAACTAAAGAATCCTCGAAACTTGCATAAAGTATATTAACCTGCATTCGCCTTATCAACAAATATTTTAATGAAATAAGAAAGCCTTTGAATTAAAAACTTTCATTTTTGTTATACATGCAAATAAAGTAGTCATATGGTCTACAAAACTCATCAAAGACAAATGCCTTACAGACGCACGTGTCGTCTTCAGAAGAAAAAAATCACCAGGAACGCTCGATTAAAGAAGACCAAATAAAAAAAAATCACATATGACTTGGAAACAGCAAAAACAATTGCAGTAAGCCAAACAATTAAAAAGCGAAACAATTACAAACAACACATTAGCTAGATAATTGGAATTCGAAGAGTCCTGTCATATTTGGTCGTCCACAACTGTACGTGCCTTATTAAAGTGGGGTTTGGCACATACAGATTTTCAATCTTGCCACATTTATTTGTGAATTGTTTTAGTCAAACTGTATTATCGTTTTCCCCATTACTCTGTTAGAGCAGTTTTTGGTGTCAGAGGCGTAACCCTGTTAACAAAATATGCACAGAGTGAAAATGCACAAGATATACTTTTCGGATGACAATTTGGATTCCGAAATTGACAATTGAAAAGTTTAAATCGTCACACTACGCATACATTCATATTTCAGGGTGTCCAATTAGGTCTATAAAGAGAACATTTTCAAAATATGAAGCCGAGCTTATAATTTAGTTTCAATCATTAATATAATATTTACTGATATATATGCGAACTAGTATTTTTTATGAAGCTACGGTTCCTGTCCATCTTGATCAAGCTATTTTTAATGAGATAACGTATTCGATTTATGAATTGAGAATAGAGAATAGAATTGTGAAGAGTAACAAAACATAAGTTTTGATATCACTGCAATAATGTTACGACTGTAATTGAAAATTCTGGAGTAGATCCTGAAAGTGTTTTAAAATTCATATCTGAATTTTCTGATTGACTTTTTGAATGTGTCACAATATTTTTTAACTGGATTTTAAACAGCAAAAGGAATGGTTACAGTTTCTCAGCCTCATACAAAAAAGTTTATATTTTCTGACATTGACCGAATATTGTAATTTTCAGTTTGAAAACTATTTCCGATGGGTTTTGAAAACAAGTGCTAAATAGAAATTCATATAACTATATTAGACTCTTTTTGTTATCAATGATATCAATAAAATTAACCAATTTCATTAGAAGATATAAACAAGCAACATTAGTATGCATACCGGTGTTCAAAAGTCATAAATTGATAAAGAGAAAACAAATCAGGTTTACAAACTAAAACCAAGGGAAACATGTCAACTGTAAAAGGAAAACAAAGTAGATATCATATCAGACATTGTTGAAAATTACATTTAATGGATTCTATAATTTGATTTAAATAATCTCTAATTGAATTGATCGTGTAGCTCTTTATGAAACAACAGTCGGTTCGAAGCGAGGAATAAAGAATGAAAACCCATGAAAAATACAGTGTCTTTGGACAGAGCGATGTTTCGTTTTAATCCGAAGTGAACAAATCAGTCACACCATGCAACGTATAAACCACATACAAATGTAATTGATTATCAGACAGCTATCCACCAAAGACAATAAAAAACGTACAGAACTCATAGAAAAAACACCTAATTACAGGCTCCTTTCCGAGGACAAGCGCAATCAGAACGTAGCATTGTTAAACTCAGTGTAAGCACTCTCCTCTGTTTTATGAAGAAGCATGTGATATTTTCCTTGATTGCTTATTCTTCTTTATGTCTATTTTCTTATGTCTGTCCCCGATAAAAAGATTACAATGGTGACTAGGGAATAGAATTATGGACACCCTACGTCTTCATCCCATTGGTAGTATAACCCTCCTTTGTGTAGTCAAAGTTGGTCGTCCTTTTTAACTGTGTGAGATGTATAAATACGCAGCCACGTCCGGTCAGAATTGGGACATTTAATCGGCGACTCATATAAAGAAAATTCCACATTCCTAGCACGTTCAGAACCCTTACAACAACTCTTTAAGGGGTCTGAAGTGACCTTTTCCAAAAACAATTGTCCCTTACCAACGTATCCTAATTATCTAGTGCCAGTCAAAATTTTAGATGCTACATGTAGCATTACAATGCGAATATGTTATGGTCACACTTTCAAATTGTTGAGTAAGATTTAGATATAGTCATAATCCCCATCAACAGATAAAATTACTGATCACTGATAAATACTTTAATTATGTCAAATTACGACTTTCTGATAATACTGTAACGATTATCATGTGAAACAAATTTCTTGGAGTTACAATTATCTTCCTTGATGTTTCGATGGGTAAAATTGTGTAACAAGGCCATATATAATATTAAATAAAAAAAACACCACGCACAACAAACCGTACTGATCAAACTGGCGGCTGAGTACTTCTTAAAAACAACACGTATACATGGAGATATTAGCAGAAAACGATTTTAATAATTTCTGTCTCTGTCATATTGGGATCGTTGTAGCTTCAGTTACAATGATCAGTTTAACACTTATAATAATGTACAATAAATGTGTGTTCGTATAAAACAAAAGTTAGTGTTCGCTAAACGATAGTGTTTTAAGTACGAATGATTCAACCAGGAAGTCAGGTCTTAAGGAAAGTCTTACAAACCAATCTGAAAATTTACTTCACCATTCTCGAAAGATTAACGCTTAACTACACATACACCTCACAAGTTTCTCTATTTAGTTCGATATTGAAAGGAGACGTTTTTATAACCCAAGTTAATAATGTTGCTTTGTATGAACCGCGTTTAGCTAAAAGCATTAATACGTGTTAAAATTTTAAATTGAAAACCCATTTTAATGGTAATGCATGACTTTTTTTATGAGTGCTAAGATGTAAGATATAGATACATGATAGTCAATATATAAGTTATTATATTTAGAAATTCAGCGACATGTAAACCATAATGATTCCCCATTTCAATTCTCAATTTTATGTTTTCTTATTTGCGTATCAAATTATAAGCCTGGTGGTACCTTTGATATCTTTTTACACCACTGGGTCGATACCACTGCTGATAGACGTTTTATTCTCGAAGGTATCTCAAGCTGAGTAGTCAGCACTTTTTTGTTGTCACGTATATCAATTATATGGTCAAATGTATTACCTGTTTGTAAAAGTATGAAATATTCGAAATACTAAGAATTTTTTACCTAGTTGAACTGGAATTGTGGTTTCATTTATTTTTTCTTTCTGGAGTTTGTGAAATACTTATGTGTTTACTAACGTCATAAGAAAGGAGTTTTTATTCCCTGAGGTATCACCAGCACAGTAGTCAGCACTTATGTGCTGATATGAATCATATGGTCATATTTATAAATTAACTGTTTACAAAACGTTTTTTTTTTAAAATACTAAGGCTTTTCTTCCTCAGGAATAGATTACCTTAGCTGTGTTTGGCAAAACTTTTAGGAATTTTGGTCCTCAAAGCTCTTCGACTTCTTACCTAATTTTGCCTTTTCAACCTTTTTTGATACGAGCGTCACTGATGAGTCTTTTGTAGACGAAACACGCATCTGGCGTAAATACAAAATGTAATTCTGCTATTCATGATGAGTTTATTTACGTAACATTAGTTTTAGCGATTATACTATATAGAGATATACATAGTGGTAATTCATTTCATATCGGTTAAAAGCTAGTTTTTCATATTGGATAACAACGGGCCACTTAACATTCTTTATCCTTCAGTAAAAAAATCCATCGCTCTTAATCATAAAAAACGGACCAGAAAACCAGTCGTTAACGGTCTTTTACATGTTAATGGCCAGTTGGCTGTGGTTTTTCTGTTTATAGTGATTTCGTTAATCTTAAAACTATAGAAAACTTAATTTTGTATTCATATACTCAAAAATTACACTTTAATGAATGACATTGACCTATAGTTGTCACTATGACTGGTCGGCACTCTTTCTAATAGAACTCATACATTTACTCGAGTAAGCTTTGAACAACTTGAATTTATGAGAATTTTTAAAAACATGGTTCCTCTATGAAATAAACATAATAATTATTGAAGAACATGTCATTATCGAGTAACATTGACTGTCCGTAGGATAGTGGTATTGACTGCAACAGCGATAATAACCTCGCTTACGGCTCAATCATCATAGCTGTCTAACCCAATACCACTGTCCTGTCATGTGTACTATTGTTTGTCTGTTTGTCCTTTTCATTTTTAGCCATGGCGTTGTCAGTTTATTTTCGATTTATGAGTTTGACTGTCCCTCTGGTATCTTTCGTCCCTCTTTTAGAACAAGTATTCAAATGATATACCAATATGTATACATAATTATACAAAGTACCAGTCTATTATTAAACTGAGAGTGTATAATTGCAAAATTTACTGTTGATATAGCTCAGTGATTCGAATATATTATCACATACTATTTTCTTTTCATGAAACTGCATGCAATAAGTAAGTGCGCACAAAATAGACCGTAAATATTGTTCATATTTATATAATTTATATATATCGTTTGTAACTATCGTTCATGTAATAATTTTTTATTGGTATCGAATATTAACAAATAATTACATTATCTGATAAACAAAACAAAAACGTTTACATCATTAAAATAGAATTGTACTCATTTAATGGACAAAATGTAATAATACGTTATTCCGAAAGCAATACAGCTTATAGGATACACATACACAATTTTACACCAATATAAGAATTTTACAAGAGATGTATAATATATATAAATATAAAGGTGTGCATGAAAGAAAGTGTAATACATAATACATAATACAAAATACGAAATACGAGCGGAAAATAAAAGCAAGTCTTTATTCATTTTATAGCAGCTTTAAACCAACCAGCATCTTGACAAGGAAGTAAACAATGATTTATATTGGGTACCCGAACTTTAAAAGAAGTCTAAAGAAATGTAAAATCGATCATACACATCAGTTGTTTTGTGCAATTTCTACCCGTTTACATGCTTAATTTCATATTCAATTGGATAAGATAGTATCATAAATTATGTTGAACATTATTCCCGGGATATAAGTTATTGGTGAAGCTTAACCAAATTACAAAAGTACCGAACTCCACGGAAAATTTAAATCGGAATTTCCCTCTTCATATGAAAAGCCCAAACACATCAAACAAATGGAAAACAATCGTCATACTTTTGACTTGGTACAGGCATTTCCTTATGTAGAAAAATGGTGGATGATACCTGGTCGTAAAGCTAGCAAAACCTCTCACATGTATGACAATCGCATAAAATTCCATTATATTGCCAACAGTGTGTGACCAAAACAAACAGACATAAAAGGTAAAAGTGTCAAAAAGATGGATACAGCAGTCACCATTGTGCTATAATCTTAATCAATATAAGAAAAAACATATATTTCAACAATGAATAACAAAATGACATAAATAATATAGCATATAAGCAAAACCGAATGACAAGAATACATAAAAGACCACAGCACAACACATTCGCAGTACTGAGCCACGTCTTTAGGACTGGACTAAATAATAAAGGTTAATAATTCATAAAGAGAAATAAAATAACACTATAACACATTATTAAGGTAATAAACAACGTCACTGCCTAAAATCTATACTTCAAGACAATCATTTATAATTTGTGAAGTTGATACAAAATATTTATCAAGAAGCTCTTTCTATCTTCCGATGAACTTTTTATTAGAAAAAGGACGTGACGTTCTTTGAAATAATCCTGGTTCATCAACTTTCTGCACAGACACTTGATACATTTTATTAAACCAAAAATTCCAAGTAGTGAAGTTGGAATCATCCCTTCGTAAGATAATCAGACGCCATCACGATAGGGAATATCTGTTTCACAGATGATCGCGAATATGATCCCTTTTCCCGAATGTGAACAACTGAATTAGATTAAAAAAAACCGTTTGTTTACTAACATCAGCAACATGACACGTGCCATATGTACATGAGGAATACGATCTGCTTATCCCTCCGTAGCACATGAGATCACTCCAGTTTTTATTGGGGTTCGTGTTGCTCAGTCTTTAATATTGTGTTTTGTGTGCTATTATTTGTCTGTTGGTCTTTCCTTTGTTTGCAATGGCGTTGTAATCTTTTTTTCGACATATGAGTTTGAATGTCCCTTTAGTATTATTAAGTGTGAGTAGCAGCTATAAACACTTGCATACTGAATGAGTTAGGAAATGTATATTCAATATGCAGTTGGTATATTGATACTAATGTGGGGGGAAATTGATAATTTCAAAATAGAAATTAGCTCGTTTGTCATAGATTCTGGTACTAAAATGACTCAATCTCATGTCAATTTCAAGGTACAAGTCTAAAAATGAGGCAGGGAAAGCCGTGTCTACTGTGTCTTTAATTTCTAGTTCCGAAGGATTACTGAAACCCAATGAGAAAAGTTTGGATTGCTATTGGAAAGAACATCAATAGTATTTCTGAATGTGAAATTGTATGCATATGTTAATCAACCCAAGGGGATGATTAACATATGTTATTACTAGAATTTGCATTAAAGTAATTTTTTCATCTCGTACATTCAAATACGTAAAAAAAAAATACACCGTCATATGCTACTTTTAGAGATTCATCAGTTGGAAATTTAAGATTTTGTTTCACCTAAAATGTCACTCTTCTAACATCACATCAATCGTTTTGATAAAAACAACCGTTCTTATTCCAAATAAAAATACAAGCAAATTGTGTAAACCCATTTGGATTATCATTAGTGTTTTTGTTTCACACAAAATGCTACAAATAGTTTTCATACACAGTCTACCCATATGTCAAGAGGGGTCCATTTATTTGTTTATAAACAAACGGTTAAACTCAAAATGCAAGTTTTTATTCTTGCGAAACCTATTCAGTTGCAAAATTTGTAAACTTTTTCAATTAACAGAATATTGCCATCAACATTGCATGTAAATGAATATTATTATATAGTTAAAACAAATTCTAAAAGGATATAGAAATACCTACCTTAAAACATCATTATCATAATTACCAGTCGACAACTAGAGTGTACACAATTTATTATTGATACAGATACTAATCAATACAGTGTCATTCATTTACCTATGATAAAGCTCAGTGATTCTTACTATTTATGATACGTTTTTTAATGCTTCATTTCATATTAAATATTGCATTGACTCAGCCGTGTTCGTACGCGTTCTTTCCGTTATAACACAAGATGCATTGGTTCAATGATCAGTATGACAGAATCATTTTTCAAACACATGACAATACATGGATAAAACCAGAGGATTCCGAAAATCTGGCAAAAAATCAAAAAATGGAGGAGCAAACATCCTTAAACAATAAAAAAACACGACTGAGTCAATTAAAAAACCCAAAGTAGACATCATTGACAAAAGCAAGGGGTATCACAAGGAGAAAATTGTTAAAATCAACGATGAAAAGGACCCATGTGCACCTTATAAAACCAGTCTGCGTAAATAACACCAGTGGCATATGGGTTCATAAAATTGAAATATTTTGCAAAAATCCAAACATTTTTCAAAGCTTTTTCTTAACTTCTTCTAAAGCCCGGTGTGACTACTTTCAGACATTGAAATATCCTGAAGAAGGGAATGAATATTTTTTACTATAATTAACTGATGCCGCTGGAATCTGGAAGCTTTTGGCATGCATGTTCTTTCTAGTCGTTTAACTGCCATTTTATGACCTTCTTTTATTAAAAAAATATCATTTTATACAGCATGGTAAATCTTGCATGTTTTTTTTTGTTTGTTCAACGGTGAATGAGTGATTGTGCATATTGGTAACATCTATCTAGACTGTTTCTGCTTGTGTCCAATGCTGTAGAAAACTAGCAACCAACCTATGAAATTCTCTCTGATACCATAGCGTTTTATTTTTCCGTACGTGGAGACTGTGACTAACCGTATAATTTTTTTTAGAATACATCGATTTGATTACCTGCACTTATAGTTTAAACATATTTATTTATAGTGGATTGGGAAACAAGTTTTACAACTTATATTAATCCCTTTCCACTTTGCGGGTGCGAGTGCTGCCTTGTAGCGGCATTAGCCTACTCTTTTTCGAAATCTACAAGGGTGTCTTTAACGTGCAAGAGATATGGCTCTCTCTTAACACGGGTCAGCCATTTATCGTCCCCGTCCGACGGACTATCATCGTTTCCTCAAGACCATACTCGCAAATGGTGTCAAGGGAGAGCCGAAAATTGAGTGCCTGAAATTTTCATCCCAAACGGGAATCGAACCAGGAACCTTTGTGTTAGTAGTCCGATGCGCTAACCACTACACCACCTGCACTTATGTTGTATGTGGTGACATTCAAAAAAGTTGGGTTTGGCATAATTGATTTTTACGTTACGTAACGTTTAGACGATCTGCATGTTTCGTGGTATGGCCTTTTATTATCTGCTCCTAGAGTCTGTAGCAGATCGATATATGTCAGTTATTGGTCGATAATCATTAATGCTCTTCGTTTTGTTTAAGAAATAAAAATTTAAAAAAACCACACCCATGTACAATATTTCATGAAGTTTATCATAATTAAAATCGGCAGTATTTGTGAGAGGCCAGTTAATATCTATAATCGTCCTTAAAATCATTTTTCTAGATACATTTTATGGAGGTCGTTTTCTTTCTCGACTAACAGATATATCACGTACACCTTTTGAAAAGGTTTATCAATGAAGCAAGACGTGAACCTCAAATGATTTTCCCTGAGATAATTTTCGAGTACTATGTATATAAGATATAATATCATCGAACTCGTTATTTATATAGTATATGTAAAACGTATGTAAACTTAGTTTGGTGTACCGATTTCGTGTACAATGAAGGACAACTCTAAGAGTATAAACAATGTCTGTCCGTTTTCTTTAACTTTTGTCGATTCTAAAGATGTAGTGAATATATAGATTTTACCACTGCACCGAGAGCGCATCCAACACGATTAACTCCTCGTGAGTCAATTAAAATGTTGAAATTTGCCAAGTGTTTTTAATATTTGAAATCCAACCGTCGAGAATGGAATAATACAATTTGCATGTGCATCATCCTTCGTATCTTACAATGAATGGATACATGATGGTTTCTGTTTAACGTATAGTGGTTGATCAAAAGTATGATCAGAACACCTTATTGCGAAATGAAAATGATTTGTATCAGACAGACACTCTGGACCATATTTCGATGTGCTATTTCACAAAATACCAGTCCTCAGGAAGACAGATAGACATTGTATTCATATAAATTGATTTTGTATTTAACAACAAATTCACCCAAAAACGAAGTCATAGCGTTGACCTCCGTGAATAACAGTTTTGCAAAATAAAATTAAAGTATATATGATTACCTTATAAAAAGACAGTATTCGTAGACTATGTGCCTTTATAAGGCAGTCCCTTCTTTCTTTCTTTTTTTGTAATATATGGGAAATGAGAGGAAAGGAATAAATATTGACGTCATAACTGTATTTCATCCAAATAAGATCTGGGATCGAGCAAAGTTAAATACTCAGTCGAGTTATGACCAATTACGAAATTACAAAAGTGTCCACTAATTGGGGGGGGGGGGGGGGGGGGGGGGGGGGTAGTATGATAACATAAATGGTACCAATGTTAATGCAAAAGAAGTGCATTTCGACTATTGGTGTCTCTCTTCAGTGATGACCAAAACATATGTTGAAGTGTGGATCAGATTAAAAAGGAACTAAAATGGAGTCAAATCTGGACAAGGAATCAGATTAATTCACGAAGTAGATATACTAATATTCCTTATAAATTGAAATGGTTGCAGAAATTTCATAACCAAATGACATCCGTATTTGCCGGCCTTAAGAAGGGTCTAAGACTTGTTTAAGGTCTTTCATTTCTTTATTCTTCAATCATTTTTCTCTATTATTTCTCTATTTTGCCTTTTTTTCTATTATTTATATTTTTTAAACAACCCATTATTCTCTATTTAAACACTTTATCCTATCGTTCTCTATTCTCTATTTAAACACTTTATCCTATCTTTCTCTATTCTCTATTTAAACAATTTATCCTATCTTTCTTTATTCTCTATTTAAACACTTTATCCTATCTTTCTCTATTCTCTATTTAAACACTTTATCCTATCTTTCTCTATTCTCTATTTAAACACTTTATCCTATCTTTCTCTATTCTCTATTTAAACACTTTATCCTATCTTTCTTTATTCTCTATTTAAACACTTTATCCTATCTTTCTCTATTCTCTATTTAAACACTTTATTTAAACACTTTATCCTATCTTTCTCTATTCTCTATTTAAATACTTTATCCTATCTTTCTCTATTCTCTATTTAAACACTTTATCCTATCTTTCTTTATTCTCTATTTAAACACTTTATCCTATCTTTCTCTATTCTCTATTTAAACACTTTATCCTAATTATCTTTCTCTATTCTCTATTTAAACACTTTATCCTATCTTTCTCTATTCTCTATTTAAACACTTTATCCTATCTTTCTTTATTCTCTATTTAAACACTTTATCCTATCTTTCTCTATTCTCTATTTAAACACTTTATCCTATCTTTCTCTATTCTCTATTTAAAAACTTTATCCTATCTTTCTCTATTCTCTATTTAAACACTTTATCCTATCTTTCTCTATTCTCTATTTAAACACTTTATCCTATCTTTCTCTATTCTCTATTTAAACACTTTATCCTATCTTTCTCTATTCTCTATTTAAACACTTTATCCTATCTTTCTCTATTCTCTATTTAAACACTTTATCCTATCTTTCTCTATTCTCTATTTAAACACTTTATCCTATCTTTCTCTATTCTCTATTTAAACACTTTATCCTATCTTTCTCTATTCTCTATTTAAACACTTTATCCTATCTTTCTCTATTCTCTATTTAAACACTTTATCCTATCTTTCTCTATTCTCTATTTAAACACTTTATCCTATCTTTCTCTATTCTCTATTTAAACACTTTATCCTATCTTTCTCTATTCTCTATTTAAACACTTTATCCTATCTTTCTCTATTCTCTATTTAAACACTTTATCTATCTTTCTCTATTCTCTATTTAAACACTTTATCCTATCTTTCTTTATTCTCTATTTAAACACTTTATCCTATCTTTCTCTATTCTCTATTTAAACACTTTATCCTAATTATCTTTCTCTATTCTCTATTTAAACACTTTATCCTATCTTTCTCTATTCTCTATTTAAACACTTTATCCTATCTTTCTTTATTCTCTATTTAAACACTTTATCCTATCTTTCTCTATTCTCTATTTAAACACTTTATCCTATCTTTCTCTATTCTCTATTTAAAACACTTTATCCTATCTTTCTCTATTCTCTATTTAAACACTTTATCCTATCTTTCTCTATTCTCTATTTAAACACTTTATCCTATCTTTCTCTATTCTCTATTTAAACACTTTATCCTATCTTTCTCTATTCTCTATTTAAACACTTTATCCTATCTTTCTCTATTCTCTATTTAAACACTTTATCCTATCTTTCTCTATTCTCTATTTAAACACTTTATCCTATCTTTCTCTATTCTCTATTTAAACACTTTATCCTATCTTTCTCTATTCTCTATTTAAACACTTTATCCTATCTTTCTCTATTCTCTATTTAAACACTTTATCCTATCTTTCTCTATTCTCTATTTAAACACTTTATCCTATCTTTCTTTATTCTCTATTTAAACACTTTATCCTATCTTTCTCTATTCTCTATTTAAACACTTTATCCTATCTTTCTCTATTCTCTATTTAAACACTTTATCCTATCTTTCTCTATTCTCTATTTAAACACTTTATCCTATCTTTCTCTATTCTCTATTTAAACACTTTATCCTATCTTTCTCTATTCTCTATTTAAACACTTTATCCTATCTTTCTCTATTCTCTATTTAAACACTTTATCCTATCTTTCTCTATTCTCTATTTAAACACTTTATCCTATCTTTCTCTATTCTCTATTTAAACACTTTATCCTATCTTTCTCTATTCTCTATTTAAACACTTTATCCTATCTTTCTCTATTCTTTATTTAAACACTTTATCCTATCTTTCTTTATTCTTTATTTATTGGCCCTTTATTCTGCACTATTTATTCTCTATTAAAAAAAGCTTTCATTCCAATTAAGAATTAAAGAACATTTTATATCGCTTTTTATGGACATGGTTGTGCCTGTTGATATTTTAAGGAAAAGAAAACTTGAAGACTTAAGAAACAAACAAGAGGCTCTCAAGAGCCTGAATCGCTCACCTTGATTTTTTTGGCATTTATCTTTCGTTTAAGAGTTTAAGTGTCCAATTTCATCGTAGTTTGTTTTTTTGGTGTAAAGTATATTAATAAGTGTTTGAAAATGCAGTTTTTTGTCATACTCTCTTCAAAAGCTAGTTACAAAGTTTGTTAGGTTTTCCAAAAGGTGATTAACTGAAGTTGACTTACATCAACATTGACTAATCTGTTGCAAATAAACATGTGTTTCTTGAAGAAACAGAAAATAAAAAACAAACTATATTCTAGATACTTTCCAATTTAGTGGCAGCAACCCAACAAGGGTAATTAGATTCATCTGAAAAATTCAGGGCTGAAAGAACATTACCTTATGAACTCTTTAACTCCTTGTATACAATGTTCTCTAACTGCTTTGGTTTTTGAGATATTAAGCCAAAAACTGCATTTTACCCTTATGTTCTATTTTAGCCATGCGGCCATGTTTTTTTTTGAAGAAAAACAGTAAATAAAAACACAAACTATATTCTAGATACTCTAAGGATCATTCAGCTTATTTGGTTGGAATTGGTTCATTAGTTTGAGAGAAGAAGATTTTTTAAGTTTGAAACATGATAAACAAATTGTGTAAAATTTCTCTTAAAGGGCAATAACTCTTTAAGAGGTCAATTGACAATTTTGCTCATATAAACTTATTTGTAGATCTATCTTTGCTGAACATAATTTACTGATTACAACTTATCTTTATCATTCATTACTATTCAAGATAATAACCAAAAACATTTAAACCTTATGAACACTTTAACACTTGTCAGATTTGCTCTAACTGCTTTTGTTTTTGAGATATAGCCAAACCTTTTTACACCTATGTTTTTATTTTTAGCCATGGCGGTCATGTTTTTTGACGAAACAAAAAAAAAACACAAACTTTATTCTAGATACCCTAAGTATTATTCAGCTTAAGTTTAGTTGAAATTGGTTCAGTAGTTTCAGAGAAGAAGATGTTTGAAATAGTTTACACCAGACGGACGACAACGACGACGGACGACGACGGACGCCAAGTGATACCGTTCCGAATCCGAAGGAACTGGGAGCTAAAAAGGTAAATGAATGACAATCAAAAGGAATATAATGCGTTTAAAATTTTGGAATAAAAATGACATGTTTGAGTTTTAACTGTATGAAATCAGCCATTAATTTTTTTTTGTTTGGTATTGGCACGTGTTTATTATTATCATGCATGTGCCTGGACTCAGATAACCTAATATGTAGCTTGTTTTTCTAGATGAATATATATTGTACGTCTATTTCTCGGATGAGTGGAGTGTTGGTAGTTGGGTGGTATATGCAATTTCCAATATTTTTTTTTAGTTTCTTGCAGGTTTTTTTTTATGTACATTTATCTATTGGAATCGTTTTTTCTGGCTATTCATATTTTTTTCTTCGCATTCTGCCACCGTACTATTCCTACATTTTGAATTTTATTGGTAAAAAAGTAAAATTTATGTTGGAGTTCCCAGAATTTTAATGTAAACAGGTATAGGATTATGCTGTAACAACACTTAACTGATGAAGTAAGGTAAATGCAGGTAAAGGTAAAAACAAAGAAAAAGAATAGTTTCTATAGCAATATTTTATTATTAAAGTAATTTCATGGCACAATGTTATTCACAAGCAATTGAAATTATTTAGGTGAAAACATTAATACATGTATATACAAATAAATAATATAAATTGAAATATAAATACATTAAAATTCCAGTAAATTTTCTCTGAAACCAAGCACTAAATTTTGATTTACACTACATATTTATTGATACAAAGCACCAAAAAAACACTAAAATAGACATTAAAACAGAAAACTAACACAGTAATAAAATACACTAAAATAGACATTAAAACAGAGCACTAACACAGTAATAAAATACACTAAAATAGACATTAAAACAGGGCACAAAACACAGTAATAAAATAACACTATATTGAAATTATAACAGAGCACTAACAAAGTAATAAAACACACTATATTGACATTTAAACAGAGCATAACACAGTAATAATTACATTAGATGTATGTTTCATTATAATATTTTATTCTGATTGGCTAGATGCACATCACGTGTTATTCCGTAAGCAGTTGCATTGCTCAATACAACTTTTCAGTCATGTAACACGTGCTCCAACAATAAAGTTGCACAGGTGATTTAATAATAAAATATATAAAATTCGTGTTTTCATGATTATAGCTAAAAAAATGTAATTATAAGTATTGAATGTTTCTTTTTGTAACTTTAATAGGGTTGTAAAAGCGTTGACCGTGCGTACATTTTGAATGAAGCGCTTCCACGCTTTCATACAAAATGTACTTCGGTCAACGCTTTTACACCCCAATAAATTTACAAAGAGAAGCATTCATTCTTAAAATAAAATACACTAAAATAGACATTAAAACAGAGCACTTACAAGTATAAAATGCACTAAATTAAGCACACAGGTAATAATAAAAATAAGAAGATCATGATGTTGTATGATTGCATTGAGACAATTCTCCATAAGAGATCAATTAATGAAACAGAAAATAACAACTTTAGGTCACTATACGACTCTTCAACAATTCAGCAAAGCCACAACAGCATTGTCACTTAAAAGGTCCTGAAAACATATATATTGTTCTTCCCTTAACCTACCATGTACGAAAACCAAAACAGTAACATACAAAATGTAGGAATAGCCAGAAGGACACCTTTGGGAAAGCTGTTTGTTTTATTCGTTTTATTATACATGCAACAGATTTACAACCCTAACCCTAACCCTAACCCTAACCCTAACCCAATTTTTAAATTGTGAACAGATAATGTATCCCTCAGAATCTCCACATTTTTTTTTTATATCTTGTCTGAATCAGACTATTTGTAATGATTGGTTAAACGGTGGCATTATTTTTAAGGACTTATCATTTTTTTATCTGGGAGGGTGGGCGGGTCAAAATACAGGGGGGATAAAAAAAATAGTTTGTGAAAAGGGGGTTCAAACTTTTTTATAAACTCAAAGTGGGGATCAATATTTTTTGCACATGAAATGATAGTTTAAATACTTCAAGAGACAGTCAAATGGAAATATATTTACCACCATACATACACAATGTATCTATAAGTAAAGAAATATCCCATAACTTTGGTGATGTAGTAAGCTGTCATTTTGTGTCATTTTAATCCCATTCAGAATGCATAGGTGCTTCATAACCAATAATATCACTGGGATTCACTACATTAATACAAGCATTAGTGCCAATTTATGTTATAATCAGCCTAAAGTTTGAAAGAAATTATTATAAGTATAATTAAAATGAAATCTACAGCGATTTGTGTAAAATTTTGTCCAAAAATTCAAATCGCACTGCATCATGAAGAATATAATGTAGAGCAATAAATTCTCCAATAAAATGGTTCAAATATTCTGTATACAAACAGTTGAATATTGATACAATGATGATTCTGAGAGTCTACATGTATGTCAAGGCAATTTTCCCTCAAATATGGTTTTGGACTGAATCCACTGAGAATATTTCATATTAACAATATTTCTGTGAAATAACATGATACAAGTGTGTTGCATGTTAAAATTTTGGCATGTTTATTAGACAATGTTAGAGGGGGGATCACATTTTTTAAATGTTTTTACAGGTGGGATCAAATAAAAAAAGATAAATTTTATGGTGTGATCAAGAAAATTACATATATTTGATTTCAAATGACCACCCCCCCCCCCCTCCCAGGTAAATATTGATAAGTCCCTAAGTGATAGATTTCAAGACAAAATATGAAGTGTATTTGATTACTAGTAATTTGTACAATAAATACACAAGGGATGGATTACATCAAAATGTCCATCCCATTCGCATACTGGGACATGTACATGCTTTGGTTACATTTTAGGTTTTATAAATTGTTTTATTAAATCAAATAAGCAACGTTGATTGCATGTTATAGTGCATTTCTTTCACAGGAATATTTATATAGTTCCACAAAAGTGGTGTTATAAGTTAAATTCATGTTAAATTACAGTTAAACTTTTGTAAATCAGTTTTAATTTCCCCTTTCTACAGATACAGCATGAATAAATAAAAAGCATAGTTTTGCTTGATTATTCCCTGATTTTTAATTTTTATTTCATGTATCTACCATTTTGGAACAGTACACTAATAATCAAAACATTATGAAATTCACATTTTTGTCCACATTTTTGGCTCTTACAACTTTCCATCCCGGACCTTTTATTTTAAATTCAGTTCAGTTTTCTGTTTTAAATATAACTTGGTTCAGTCCCTTAAATTACAGTGCATTTATATCACATTCCTTCCAAACGCTTATACATGTATTTGTAATAATACGACTTAGGTATACATTGTTACACAGTAGCTTCCTTATATCGAGTTATACTAACAATTTCGATTGTAACTGCACGAATTTAATCCGTTTAGTTTTGGTAATTTACAAGTACTTTGGTAAAGTTATCAGATGAATATTTAGAACTTTAAAATAACAACACCTTATGGAAAACAACAGTCAAATTTCTTTTCAATTTATTTCGTTTGTAATTAACGAATATTTTGTTTAGACATTCCAGAGAGACACTAACCGTCAAGCCTGTGTCAACTGTCTGGTCACATTTACATTGGTTTCAAATAACTTTGATATCTGTTGTTCTTTAGTCTTGTATGCTAAAAAAGATGAGATAGCATTTGTAAATAATAAAATTATTTCTCAAAAAGACAGAAAAACATGATGAAAATATTTATTCGTATCTAATTCTGTGTTAATTTCCATACACGTTTAATTAGAGAGATAGAGGTATGTTACCAGTCCCTAACGTTTTAACGAAGGAAAATACCACCCATTGTTTACATATAAATATGTCCAAACCATGTCCATTTCAAGTGGTTTGTACCTCTGTTTTATAAACTTACAAATACACAGCCATTTAAACAAATTATTTTCTTTATAAATGGAGTTTGTGGTTTAGAAGAATTTTTCACTTTTTCTTCATATCAATTAGAAGAATTTGAAATAGCAACCATAAAATTTATATCCTTAACGTTAGTCAAAATATGGAACAGAATTATAACCATTATATATATTTGATTTCTTTTTTTCATTTTGCTTGATATATCATACTTATTATTATTATAGTTAAATTAATATCATGTTAAATTTAAATCACCATTTCCCTGTTGACATGTGGTACATTGTAGACTTGAGAAAGTTTCACTTTTCCATGTAAGTATATTTTTTTTTCACCGATGTGTTGGAAATCAACCCATTTAAACAGTTGCTTAGTTTCCTTTTCGGTACTTGAATTGTACAAAATGATTATTCCATCTAAGAATAATTTTATTACTTGATAACTCTTGACTGAATATTTGCAAGTAAATCATTGTGAAAAAAAGGAACCCGAATGAAAGTAATACTGCACACTGTATAATAAAAGGATCCGAAGCAAAACAGTTGAGAAACTTCAACAGGCAAGCATGTAGTGATGTTAATAGAGTTTTTGCTCTGTGTTGAATCAATGCATGTTTGTGACTTTCAGATTGAGAACAGCAATAAAAGAACTGTTTATTTTTGTTATTTATTTGTTTGCTTTGCATTTACTGAATTTGTGTCTTAGAAGGATACCCCATATTCTTCTTCATCTAGTATGGTAGTTGTTTCTTTGGCAATCATAAAAATATCTCAACTTTTTTGTTAAGTAAACATGATATGATAATGCGTCATAGTCAAATAATTAAAATGTTCCGTAAAATATCGTCTGTCTTTTTTTATAGTCATGTAATTTTTATCATGATATTAAAAGTAGACATATAGACTTTAAAAACTAGAATTTTGACTTTTTAAAAGTCCTAACTTCTAGTTAAAAATTCGAGTTTACGGTCAAAATTTTAGATTTTAATGTGCAAATTTTTTGAATTTTTTTTTTTTTTATTTTACAATGTCCCAAATACTCTTCCGTGTCAACATTAAGTTGTTTTTAGCTATAGCACTATTGAACTTCATTGTTTGATTTCTCTCTAATTATCGGCTAAGCTCATTGACGTCAGATAGTTTTCGTAAGAAAAAGTTATAAAACTTAAACCAAAACATAAATGAAAAAAATATGGAAAGTGTGATTTAAATTTATACAAATCTTTTATCAACACGGAAGAAGGATACCAAGTCTGAAATCGATATTACTGGGTACTTAAAAGTTTAAATGTATCATAAATGTTTGATATTTCCTTGACAAATATTTATATACAACTCTGTTCCCATCGCACAGTGTACTTGTCTCTTTTTCTCTCCAAAGGTAACCTGGTAACAGAAATCCTGTTGAGCCAAACATTGAACTATCATATATTGTATTCGATTAATTAAACTTCCTTGTGAAATAAAAAATAGCGTATTTTATTTTGCAACATGGGTTATAAAATGTGCAATACATGTGACACGTCTTTCTCACAAAATCCATTAGATGTTGGATTTACACTGATTAATATTTGAGTAAACCTGATCAACTCTTCATTAAACTTGAATAAAAAAAATCAAATCTATAAAACATTACCAAATATTTTTTGTAGTGAAAATATTCGTTATGCAGATGATATCGGATATGTTCCATATTTCGTAACTATAATCCCCTTCCCTTTTCACAAATGTGCCCTACCGAATGAGACTATATACCGGCTTTGTAACAACATAAGCAACAAGACGGGTGTCACATTTGGAGCAGAATCTGCTTCCCCTTCCGTAGCACCTGAAATAATCCCTAGTTTTTGGTGGGGTCCGTGGTGTTCATGCATCATTGTCAATATAATGGAAATTGATGCAACTACCGTACAAGTGAGACGTTTAGCGTTATAAAACCAGGTTCAATCCACCATTTTCTACATTTGAGAATTCCTGTACCAAGTCAGGGATATGACAGTTGTTGTCCATACGTTTAAGTGATTTAACATTTGATTTTGCCATTTGATTAGGAACTTTCCGTTGTGAATTTTCCTCGGAGTTCAGTATTTTTGTTATTTTACTTTTTTCTGCTTAATAAACTACATACAAACCTTCAAAAGTCTTTTCATCTCAGTTTCAAGTAAGTTTTTTTTATTACTAACTGTATGTGCTTCTAACATATCACGTTACTTAAGGTAAACGAAATTGATATTATCTTTAAAATTTGAAATAAAGCATATGTGAAAAAAAGAATCATTTTTTGAGTGTAAAAAAAGTTTGAAATGTTATAATAGACAAGTAGCGTGATTTTGATGGTCCTTTTTATTTGGAATACACCTACATGTATGACTTTTCGACTCTACATGGTACTCCACCACAATCGAATCAACAGAAGTAATCCTTCAGAATTAAAAATTGCTCTACAGTTTATATGTACATATATTGTTATGATTGCCAATGAGACAACTATTCACAAGAGACCACATAACACAAAAATTAACGACTAGAGGTCACTATACGGCCTTCAACAATGAGCAAAGCAAAGCCATGTCGCATTGTCAGCTATAGAAGGCTCGAACTGGCAAATGTAAAACAATTCAAACGAGAAAACTAACGGCCTAAATAATGTAAAAAAGGAACGAAAAGCAAATATGTCACACATCAGCCAACAACAACCAGCTAATTACAGGCTCTTGACTGGGGATCGGTATATGCATACATAAGTTGGCAGGGTTAACAAAGTAAGCAGAATCCCAACTCTTAGTGACAGTGATGTAACAGTACAAGATACTTGAACAAATTATAAAATTCAGTTGTAAAAGACTTAACTCATTAGATGGATACTCATAGAACAAAAACCGTGGCAGGGTACTTGTACATCCCAACAACAAAAAAAACCCATCAAGTACAGATCTGAGAGTACTCGGAGTTACTGACAGCTATTTCAAAGCCAATAATAACTAGATTTGTAATTGCTAGCAATAACGGATGACACCCTTCCCCCATTGCCAGGGTAACAGCAGCCCTTTTGAAAATTCCTCAGTCAAAGAGTGCAAATTAACACTTGCAAATTAACAATTTTTTTAAAAGTTTTATAAATTTTGGAGCTTTTTGAAATTTTGACATTTTTGCAGTTTCCATGGTAACGGCGGCCATTTTGAAAATTCCGAAGTCAAACTGTAAATCAGCACATGTCAGTTACCATTCCTGTGAAGTTTCTTCCACTTTGGAACACTTTGATATTTTTCGCATTTTTGTGGTTTCCATGGTAACGGTGGCCATCTTGACCATTCCAAAGACAGAGGGACAACTTCGCATGGTGGTCAACATTATACCATAGTTCCACCAACTTTGGTGCATTCTATTCTGAGAACTGCTCCAGACAAAAATAGTGGAAGAAAAATAATAATAAAAAAAAGAATAAAAAGAAACGTTGAATAACAATATGTCACCCCAACTCCGTTGAGGGTGCCATAACTAATAAAAAAACAAAATCATGCATCTGAAACTAAATTATCAATCAGTTATCCAACATCCAATTTATTGATAGACGGTTGCTGCTCACAAGGAAGCTACTAAACCAAGAGATCCAAATGGAGAAGTGAAATCATCCCTTCGTAAATTTTACGGACGCCATCATGAATTGGTTGAAATAACCGTTTCACAGATGATATCAGATATGTTTCTTACGTCGTAACAACAATCCCCTTCCCTTTTCGTGAATGTGACCTACCGAATTAGACTATTTACCGGTTTTATAATACGACATGAGCAACACGACTGATGCCAAATGCGAAGCAGGATCTGTTTACCCTCCCGGAGCACCTGCGATAACCTGAAGCAGGATCTGCATTACCCTTTCGGAGAACCTGAGATAACCCGAAACAGAATCTGCTTACATCTTCCAGAGCACCCGAGATAACCCCCAGTTTTTGGTGGGGTTCGTGTTGCTCAGTCTTTAGTTTTCCATGTTGTTTCTTGTGTACTATTATTTGTCTGTTTGCCTTTTTCATTTTTAGCCATGGCGTTGTCAGTTTATTTTCTGTTTATTAGTTTGACTGTTAGTCTGGTATCTTTCGCCCCTCTTGTAGTATCAAGACATTGCAAACAGTCTTGTTAAAGAGAAAATCATGACTTTTTTGCAATGTCAAGATACAGTTCAGTAATTGCTGTTGGTTTCTGTTGTCATTTTAGTTTTTTTCTTTTAAAGCTTTTTAATGAAAAGGGCCGTTGGTTTTGTTCTTTTGAATTGTTTCATATTTTTTCATGCCCGCTACCATTGTAGCTGACGTTTTCTTTATTTAAAACGTAACCATGGTAGCCTGACATCTTACATCTACAAAATTTAGTCGCTGGTGGATATGTGTCTTTTTGGTAATAATGTCACACTTTTTTTACTTCATGTCATTCATGACATGTAAAGCTGATCTATACCATAATGTTGTTTATTGTATTTTACTGACTTTTTCAAACGTAAATTTTTACATGCAAAGTCAGTGTAGACACCATAGAAATGAAATATCAATTTCGGGATATGCTATAATGTGAGATCGGGAATAATAGAGTCAACAAAGAAATTGTAATAAATTCCAACCAGTAACGATAGTAGTCTGTCAGTCCATAGAATCAACTGACATTATTCCAAAAAGTTTTCACGGTAGAATATATAGATTCACTGATATTGTGTACCAATAGATCCGATAATCATAATGACAGGGACAAAACAAGCCCATTTTACATATTTAATATACATAAAGGTATGCACCAATGTAGATTTAATTATTTACATTAAGGTAATTCTAAAGAAATTCATATCTGCTAGGAATAATTATGTATGAGAACAATTTACTATCAATATTTTGTCCATGATAGATCTCTTGCTGATTTTCACAGTTGATTCTTATATTTTGATCTTACATATAAGTTTCATTTGTACCCAGGCTAGGGAAAATTAATTGTCCAAAAACCTGTTTAACTCCGCTACATTACGTATGTGCCTATCAAGATTAAGTCAGAAGCCTTGTTGTCATATATTGCTGTCTGCCATATTTGGTTAATTTTACTTGACTTTTTTTTTTTAACGTTTTGGTTTTCAGTGGTTTTTTTTATGCTTCAGCTTTATACTATACGGTTTAGCTCATTTGACTTTACGGTGACTTTTAAACCATTATTTTCATTTCACTAACTTGCACAACAGAACAATATTTAAAAAAAAAAAATCTATTTTCCTGTCATAATAGATATTCAAAATAGATGGTAAGACTCAGTCATGTGATTTCCGACCGACATCGTATAAACAGTGACTTTAAAAGCTTTAATGTTGCACCACTGTCCCAGTTTTTTGGAGGGTTGGCGCCATCAAAACATTTTGTATGTGTCTGTTGCGAGGAGTCTGTAATTCAGTGGTTGACGTTTGTTGCTGTATATCATATAATTTTGTTTTTGTTTTTTTGATATTGTGTTAATAAATCAGGCCGTTTGTTTTCTTGTTTCTATTGTTTTACACTTGTCTTTCGGGGCCTTGTAAAGCTGACTTTTCGGTATGGTTTTTGTTCATTGTTGAAGAATGTAGTACTACGATGACCTATACCTGTTAACTACTATGACAGTCCGTCACTGGTGGAAATTTGTCTCATTGGCAATTATACCACATCTTTTATATCTTGTATGACATGGAGCAGTGGTCTGGTTATGTAATGTATTTCAGTTTTTTCCTGTAATTAGTTAATTATTTCAGTTCTATCATGTACAGCTTTTGTTTATTAATTTTATAAAACTGTTTGCAAAAGTTTAAATTATTCTAAATGATAAGGATGTTCTGGTAACTAACAGAAAACTCTGTCCGTTTTTGGCACAACTTTTTTTATCTTTTGTTCCTCGATGCTGTTCGACTTTGTGCTTGTTTCGGCTTTAAAACTTTTGTATCTGGGCATCACTAGTAGATCTTGTGTGGATAAAATGCACTTCTGGTGTATTAAAATTTTCAACTTGTTGCCTTTTGTTGGCTGTTGTTCGTGTGTTTCTTTGTCAATAGTATTCTCCAATTTATTTATATTGTAGTCCTGTAGTGTTGAGTTGTCATCTTAATGTTATATTTCACATGGCTATAAAAGGGGAGGTTTGGCATGCCACAAAATCAGGTTCAACCCGCCATTTTTTTCTTTAAAAATGTCCTGTACCAAGTCAGGAATATGGCCATTGTTATATTAGTATAGTTCGTTTCTGTATGTGTTACATTTTAACGTTGTGTCGTTTGTTTTCTCTTATTTTTGAGTGTAAATTCACATTGCGATAAGACGTGTCACGGTACTTGTCTATCCCAAATTCATGTATTTGGTTTTGATGTTATATTTGTTATTCTCGTGGGATTTTGTCTGTCGCTTGGTCCGTTTCTGTGTGTGTTACATTGTAGTGTTGTGTCGTTGTTCTCCTCTTATATTTAATGCGTTTCCCTCAGTTTTAGTTTGTTACCCCGATTTTGTTTTTTGTCCATGGATTTATGAGTTTGAACATCGGTATACTACTGTTGCCTTTATTATAGATGTATTTTGGTAATAGTAAATTTGACGGTCGAATCTTCGTATTTTTCAAGACACAGGAAAACAAAGTTATATTCTAGCTACATTTTGTTATTTGTATTTTCAAAAAAATGAGTCAATACAGTTTAGTATCATGATTTAATGAAGGATTAGTTTCGTACATTGTATGTCAATCATACAAGTAAAATGTTTATTTAAAGGTTGCTTGTCTACACGTATTTTTTGAACACGTATGAAAATAAGAAAAATACAAGTTGTTGTTCTAAATATTTAGCTAAAATTAAAGATGGTCATATCCAATGCTAGGTAAACTATTCCCATGATGATAAACATGTATCTTCTACAAGTTTGAATGCACTGAAACTCTTTTAAAGAAGATAAAAACTATTTATGTGTTTATACATATTTGAATAACTTAGGACAGAGGATGCAAATAGACTTAAGTAACGTCTTTAATTCTTCCAAAAGTTAAACAAGGAGCTAAATATAAACCTGTTTGGCTTCTGTATACAACGTGGTTCAAAGTTGATACTTGTTTATCTGCAGCATTGCTTTTAAATGTAAAACAAAGCAATTGAATCTAATTCCTATAAAAATGTAGATAGAAACTTTAAACATAACATTTAGTATATTACACCACTGCAGTTATTTTGACCGGTTGCTATATGCCTCTGGTACTCTGTTTTAATTCCACAGATTAAATATCTAGAAACACTGGTATTCAACAAATGGTGTTTACCATTTAAAACTATAAAATATATTTAGAAGAAACTGCATGTAATAACGTCGAATATGCAATGAAAGCCATGTGATTTGTCATGTACACTTTGCCGCATGTACAATTATTGTATAAAGGTTAAACCTATTTGAGGATGATGAAAATGTATTTGAAATACCAATTATAGAAGAACGATTTGACAAATTATTAGGAATGCTCTTATCTTAAAATCAATTGAAAGAAGGAGAGAAAGTTAAGGTCACAAATGAAAACACGTGCACATTCTAAGGTATACAAAAATCTCCAATTTAAAGAACAATGATGACATTAATAGACATTTTATGAATTCATAATATCTCTTCCATAATTATATGTAGGATGTACACTTCAAAATGACCTTTAAACAATTTAGAAGATTATTTCAAGTCACAATTTCGTTAGAAAACCAATTTTTTTTCAGTTGTGTAAATATGAACGTTTGCTTCCATATTCAGTACCTACGTCATTGGTGTCTGGTACAACCCTCAACATCTATGTTATAGACCAATTCAATGTACAACTTAACTATTTGTTACTTGATTACAAATTATGAAAACCCAATTGTATAGTGTGTTTTTTTTTTATCCGGACAGCTTTATTTCTTATTTTAACTCTAGTACGTTACGTAATGACTGTTTGCTTCTTTTTAAGAGTAGGAGTCAACAGAAAAATGAATACTGTAAATTTATAAAAAATAACAATACCTTATACAGCTATATCAGTCACTAAAACAAACATTTCTTGTCCGGCAAGAAACTGTAACAACAAAATAAAACTACTGCAATGTATATGTATGTAACAAAATGGAATTAGTTCAATGAATAAATGCATAAAGTGTCTAAATACTTCTGACTATAAATCGATTTGCACAAAGTTTTTGCGACTGGTTTTACTTTATTGATTGTTTAGTTATATAGTCCAACAGAATAAAATTACTGTCAGCATTAAAAATGTTTCATTCCCCTCATATAAACCACGAACGTCATGAAAAATCGGTGTTTTTATCCTGCCTGGGGAACATTGTTCAGAGTTCCATTCACTCTCTGTATCATTCCACCAATAGAAGCTAACATGCGACTGGCTTGTGCGGTATCCTTGTCTAGTTTTTTTGTAACTAGGGTCTCGTTTGTTTTCAAATGTCCCAGTAATACAAGTGGATTCTGTTTCATAGTGTTTATGCTGCTGGTAATATTCTGTAGGTCGTGGTCCAGTGACGGTAGTTGTATCTTCAGTTGTGTGATTTGTGCACTTGCTTGCTGTAATGTCTGTTTACGGTTTTGGATGTCGGCTTCTTCTTTTTGTATTTTGGTAAGTACTGCATTAAAATCGCTGTCTATTTTCTGATATTTTTGTTTATCTGAGTTAATGTTCTGTAAAATTGGTGCAAGATCTTTCGTGACGTCACTTTTAAATTTATTGTAGGTTAGTTGCAGAGAAGCTGAATCTGATGTCAACTTAGTAACTCCTGACTGTAGACGCTTCAGGTTACTATCGAGAACCTGGTAGTTATTGCTCCTTTCCTGAAGTGGCTTTTTAAATTGCTGCAGTCTCTCGTTCAAATCCATTACTCGTGCTTGTATGATTTCAGTTGTTGCTTGTATCTTAGCGGATATTGTGGCAATGTTCATCACTGTTTTGAAAGACGGCGAAGAAATTCCACCTGCTTGGCTTTGCTGTGATCCTGGTAATGCAGCAGCGAGTTTTTCCAGATCCGATATTTTCTGTATAATCGTCATGAGGCGTAGATCTTGTTGTTGTACCCTCTGTTCTACTGTACTGAAGATAATAGACTGCTGTCTGGCGTTTGCATTCATATTGTTAGTCATGTTTGCCAATTTTAGCTCGGCATCTTGTAATGCTGCCCGTAAAGCTTTGTAGGGGTCGACCGCTCGCTTGGAAATTTTAGAGTCTCGTACGTCATCTTCGTTCTCAATAGGTTCTGGTGCAACGGGGTATATTCCGAGTTGATGTTTCACAGTTTGAATTTCATTTGCAATCTGATTTATGTTCTGAGCATAAATTTGTTGATCACGTTGTATCTTAGAAATCTGATCTTGTGTTATTTTACTTAATCCTTTTCTATCATCGACGATTAATTTTAATCCTTCAACACCACCAAACAACTCATGATATTTATCAATTAAATCCGATGGTAATCCTCCTTTCATTTCACAGCTCGGACCAACATTAGGAATGGAAAAGTCAAAATTACATACATTAGCTGAATTCGTCCTCAGAATACAATTCCAAAGAATTGCAATTGTAATGAATCTTATGAATGACATTTTTTGAAATAGCAAGACACCTTAAAAGTTGTGTTTGCATGCAAAGTTCGAAAAAAATATTTTAAACTAATCTCTTCAGTAGGTTTATATAATTTAAAGGGGGCGTGTTGAAAGTAACAACTTGTCCACGTGCTTTTCAATCTTCTCTAAGAACCAAGTTTGATAACATAATTGAACTGGTCAAAGCTGAATGTTTATAAGATGTGTAGGTAGTCTTATCAACCAGGCTTCTATTTGACGATAATCACTGAATAGGATATGTAATCCTGATAAATATTTGATAAAACACTAATTAATTGTTTGTATGACAGCAATTGTGGTAACTTTTACGTCTTCGTATCGAGTACTAAAAGCAGCAAAACTTTGATGATAGGTATTTCAGCAAACAATCAGCTTATGATTGTAGACAGAAGAGTACTTAGTTGTTTTTTGAACACGTGTCATTAGTATGTTTGTAACTTCCGTTTTTCCGTAATTAGTAATTATGTAGGATGTTCCATATATTGTCTATCATTATATTTTTTTTTATCCTAAGAAGAAATGACACTACTGGTTTAGAAATTAGTTAATATGGAAAATTAAAATGCTACATGTAAGACGTTTTTCTAAGCAAAACATTTGTATGATATAGAATACATTAAAAGAATAGGTGTTTAAACACTCTATTTGAAGTATAATAAATAATTTACTTAAAATAGTTTTATGAATACATGTAACAGCCACTATGTTCCGTCAGTTACTATGTTCCGGTGGAACTTTTCAACTAGTTATAATATTTCCTTCCGATGGAACTTTCAATCAAGTTGTTTTATTCCGAGTGCAGTCGATAAGTTGCGAAAGTCCCGGAACAGTGTAGCTAGTTGAATAGTTCTGGCGGAACAGAACAACTAGTTACATCGTTCCTAAACAGATCAGCTAGTCAACTTATTCCAGCATATCATAGTACCGTAATCATGTTTTTATATATAACTAACAGTATTTAGCATCTTTTTTTATTGTAATAATATGAAAAAAAAATCATATAAAAAAACAAATTTCACTTAAATTTTTAATGTTCACATTTTATTCAAGGTTTTTTTCAAAATTGTGGGAAGCTTTCTGACTATTTGAAAAATTCCGTTATAAATTACTATCTAAATATGAGATTCTGATTCGACATTATTATAAAACATAAGTTATGAAAATCAGGTTATGGTATTTTAGTTTTGTGATTGCTTGGAACAACAACTATGTAAACTTTTAAGCTAGTTTCCTATTTCCAGTTTGGGCTAATTCGCCGATGAAGGAGGAACTTTGTAGCTATTTGATAAGTTCTGTTTGGCATTTTTGGCTATTGTCTTGTAGTCTCTTGGTTCTTTTTTTAAAGTTCAATATTGATATGTTCTTTCCTTTTTTAGTCAATTCTCTGAATGCATATGTAGATGTAGATGATAAGTTCCGTTGGTAACTTGGACTTGTTTGTTAGTTCCGTTTGAACTTAATTGACAAAGAGGAACGTTGTGACTAGTTGATTAGTTCCGTTTGACTTTTGTGGCTAGTATTTTCGTTCCCCTTGGAAAAGGTTCAAAGATAATATGTTGCGCTTTTACTTTGCATCAATTCCCGCGCTTTTACTTTGCATCAATTCCCGAAATGGAACTTTGTGACTGGTTGATAAGTTCCATTGGAACTTGTGGGCTAGTTTGTTAGTTCCGGTTTTGACTAATTTGGCAAAAAGGAACTTTCTAACTAGTTGATAAGTTCCGTTGGAACTTTTCAACTAGTCACTTTGTTCCGGTGGAATTTTTAAACCAGAGGAAGAATAAAGTAACTACCAAATAATTACATAATACAATAAGGCATTACTGACGATTTATTTATGCTCTTAATTTTGAATACTTCTTTATACTATGTACTAACTCATCATTTATGCAGGGCTTCCGGTACTGACAGTTTGTACATACATGTATTACTTAAATTTTGAGTTCATGAATTTGGAAATATAAATAAAAACGAAGGTTCCAACTCACACTGGCAAAACTTGACCTTAGGTCGATTTGACTATAGTTTACATGTCACTCTCTTGTATAACAACACCTCACAAGAAATATTTAAGTATTTATGAACCCTTCGCTTTCATATTTTGGGGATTGGATGTTCGTGTTAAAGGTAAATCAAAGTACTGAAGTACTGAACATCGGATGACCGCAAGTTCTCGTGGATGGTCAAAAGAACTTGTCTCAGAACAAAATCGCATCTTTATACCTGAACCTGAGTTAAAAAAAAGATATATATATTTTTTCTGAGACAAGTTCGTGCGTTGATGAACAAAGACAGGAAACTATTACATTGTAGTGATACAAATCACACAGTTACATGTATATATAATTTTCATCCATTTGTACATCATTCTATTCTACTTTTCTAATAAAAGTGCATTGCAAGTGCATGGTGGACGACTATTCTGAAAAAAATCATAAAAGATTGGATATAAGTAGGCACTAATATTTTCCCGTCAAAACAAACTTCCACGCAGAGTTACCGGTGCTTGCGAGGATTGCCGCAAAACGCTCTTGATATATTATTCCACATTTGTTAGCACAATTTTTCGGTACGAGTGCATAGATAATATCAATGATTTTTTTACTAATACATATATATCAAACGACAAAACGTTTTCATATTATTAATTTATGTTCTAACCATTTTTTTTTATCAGTATTCATTGATGATATATATGTACAACAACCGATAATGAATGTCACTTTGAACTACTTAATTTCTGCGTATTTATCATGTTTATAGATAGGTGACAAGTCCAAAACGAAAGTTAGGTAATGGAAATCTAGACGATAGCAATACATCAGAATGCCCTAACGGTCATCGCGATGTAAAAAAGATGCTCTCAATCGAATACACCAATTTCATGGCCAGCATATATAATTTTCAAAACAAAATGCTACGTCATTGTTCATGTTTAAATTAATATCAATTATGTGTTTTTTTCGTTTTTCTTTACTATGTTTTACTTTTTCGTTGAAAATTTGGGAATTATTTTTTTACTATTCAATTGTTTTTTTGCATAATCGAGACTCTAAGTGGATTGATGCTCTGTTAGCAATGCTGATATTACAATATTTCATCATATAAAATAAATTATTTGTCACATAAAGATCAAGTAGATACGATTTCTTTTAAGATTTCTATTACAATACATTGTATCAATATTGTAAAATCTAAAACATGTGCAGAAAGAATTATTACACATCGTTAAAAGTTTGGACAGTAGTACTGCAAAACTCTCTTAGCTAAGGCTAATCTAACTGATTATGAGCCCTTATTGATTATAGCTCATCGTACGTAACTATGTCTTTGGTTGTTATGCTCTTGGTTCTGTGCTTCCTGTCTGAAGGTGAGTTTTTGATCCACTTTGAATTCACCATTGTATATAAAGACAGAAACTTTTTATTTTACATTGTACTTCAATCCACCAATGGTATATTTGACTTTCAGATTTTAAGATAACAATGACATTTGACCAAAAGTTGTCATATTTAGACATTTAAATAAAAAAAAAATATATTCATTATTTTTATTTATAGATTCAGAAATTTGAATTTCAATCTCATACAAATTACTAGTAAGAAACATATTGTAGTATTCTATTTTTTACTTTCCCATAACCAAAAGTCCTTGAAATATTTTCTTTATACAAAGGGAAATTCTTCAATATATCAGAACCAAATGTCAGAAGTTTTGTTAATCTGACATGTTTTCTACCTGCACAAATTATAAATGTGGTATTTGCAAGTCAAACAACCAAACATTTGTATCATCATAAGTGGTTTCCCCTTCCCTGTTTCCAAATTGGAAGCTTAATTTGAAATTTTAGAAAAACTCAACAATTTATTTGCAACTGGTCAAAACATATTTATTGCATAATTTCCTTGTTGTGTAAGGGTCGTTATATTTTGTGAAAACAAGCCACTTTTCGTCTTTTTTATACAAAAATTTCCCTTAAAATATGGTGATCTGTGCATTTACAACCAATGTTATTTAGGTTGAGTGTATTTAAATTAACCTAAACGACTCCTTTACTTGAGGGGAAGCACATTAACTTATATTTTACAATTCGTTGCTCAATATCTTAATAATTGTTTTTATTGATCTTTAGTTTTAGACCACCGGCTCAAAGGACCAGTGCGAGCTTCTTGCCGTCACTAGGCATCCGTTGAACGTCGTAAATTTACGAAAACCTTCTAGTCTAAAACTATAGCAACCTTAAAAAGTCTAATTCAGAATTATGTCCGATGACCTTGATGTCAAAACAACATAGCTAGCAGTGACAAAAATAGTCCATAGAGGTTAACAAACCCAAATACTTCAAACTGAAAAACCTCGACTAATTTGAAGCGTTATAAATAATAAACATATTTGGTATGATTGCAATCGAAAGTTGAAGCCAAAAGAGAGCAAATAATATAGAATTTTTCAACCATAGGTCACCGTACCCGCACCCTTAACAATTATCAAAACCTATACAGTTTATAAGAATTATATATATTAATTATTATACAATAGTTTTTAGATTGTCTTCTTATATCTATGTACATTTTGAAAATGGTTGGTGCCATATTATTTTCGCCTCCATGGCATACCATTTTTTTCTCGACCTAATGAAGGGCGCGAAATTTGGACCGCCACATGCAAATGAGAGTATATTAAATATATAGGTACACAGAAGTATCATATTTTACGATAATCTATAGCAGCAATGTTTAATTTTCAGCGGGTTAATGTATCTTAAATTGGGGTTCAGTTGTTGAATTTGGCAATTTGTAGATAGTGTAACCCTTTTGATTTGTTCCTCGATATTTTGACTACAAAAAATGCTCACTTCTGTCTTTTTTGTGAAGTGTTAGCCATATGCTCCTTGTGTTGTATTTGTAGTTTCTCACTATTCCCTGCTCTCTCTTTAGAATTAAGCATAAGCAATATTTTGCGATTTTTGATGTTATATAGAGCCTTAACACAACAACGATTCATTTTTTCCTCTACTAGTTTGAGACATCTGGCTTCTTATACTTTGGGAAATTAAATATTCCAAAAGATAGTGTCGAATTTTGATAGATCATAATAATATAAAGAATAATTATAGTAGTAACTGAATCGCTGAGATCTTTCTGCGCAATCAAACACACACATATACAAAAAAGAAAGGAAAGAAAATTCAAAATGTTTCTAAAAAGGAGCCAATAAGAGAGCAACCAATCACAGAAAAGATATCTAGAGGACAACATACAACTGTCTTCAACGACAGACCTGTGTCCGCACCATGTGTCAAGCTCTAAATCGTTCCGAGGACTATAAAAGTGGTGAATAAATTAAAAAGACACAATTAAATTTCTGCCAGAACACCTAATTCTCAATAGCATTTTATCTGAGTGCGAGAAAACTAAACAAAGCTATAAAATATTTTAACGTAAAATTTGCTATTTGTTTTATTTTCAATACAGACGTTCTTGTTTATTCAAACAAGAAAACATTCCCAGTACAACTAGCCACAAAGAAATGTAGCTCCTAAATGGCAAAGTGATAAAACACTCATTGATTAATCGATTATTTACACTAGAACACACCCGCGAAATCGCGGGCATTCAGAGCGTAGTTTAAAGTATCAGTATGTAAAGTGTTGTTGGAAGAATTTTGTTAAATACAGAATGACTGGAGTATTTCAGCAAAAGTATCATAAGTCATAGGTTATTGGGGACAGGAAAATGTTTATTTTTTACCCTCCACCTTTATTTCCAAAGTTCCCAATTTTTGGTTTTCTATCAATTTCAATATGAACATACATTTAGTATGTTATGAACATTTATTTAAGTAAGGAGCCTGTAATTCAGTGGTTATCGTTTGTTTATGTGTTACATATTTGTTTTTCGTTCATTTTTTTGTACATAAATATAAGGCCGCTAGTTTTCTCGTTTGCATTGTTTTACATTATCATTTCGGGGTCGTTTGAAGCTGAGTATGCGGTATGGGCATGTTGAAGGCCGTACGGTAACCTATAATTGTTAATCTCTGTGTCATTTTGGTCTCTTGTGGAGAGTTGTCTCAACATGGCAATCATACCACATCTTCTTTTTTTTGTAATCAATGAATTTTGTAAAAGATTTAATGACTGGAGCATTTCAGAAAAAGTATCAAAAGTTCACATGAATAATTTTAGCGCTTATCTGTATATTATGAACATTCATTACTATATAAATAAAGCGTATTTACTAATCGATCCATGGTGATCATTGATATAGTATACAGACCCTCTCTATCTAATAAACTCTGTGACTGCCGTGGATAGTAAACTTGAAAATGATAGCAGATAAAATTCTGAAAATACACTTTATTCGTAGTATATGTATGTTCAAAGTATACAGAAAAACGCAAACCGGAAGTCAAATCTGACTTAAAATTTCGTACAATGACGGGACAATACCCGGATGCCTTTTTTCTCGTTTTTCTCCTAAAATAACTCAATCTGAATAATCATATGAATGGATGACAAATGCGACTATGCACTGTACCTATAGGACACAGAGGCGTGTTGATTAATTTATTGTGGAAAGAAGAGAGGCGACACCAAAAATGAGGTCTTCTCGTTTAATAGTATAGATAAGGGAACGTCCAGAAAACTCGCGGTACCAAATACACATCTTTATGTGATATACTGATAGCGTTGTATTCCGAGGGTTCACTACACCTAATTTTTGTAGTACATGAGAAAGTACAAGTTTGCCATATTTCTTTTTCTGTCAAAATTTATAATTCTAGTCAAAGATCCGCGTTGATATAAGTATACAATTTTAAATTTTCAGAATAAAAGAATTAAATAAAAATAAAAAGCTACATAATACAACAGCACTAAATAACCGAAATATAAAATCATTTCAATTACGATTCTTTTATAATATTTAGTTCGGTTAAAGTATAATATAAATATACAACATTTTGAAAAATTACAAACATTACCTTCGGCCATAGGTAAAGGATATAATGTATGATATATTTTTTAAAGCTCATTATCCAAAGTTTACTTTTTGTACAAGTAGAGGACGAAGCGTGAACGATTACTTACTTGTATCACCGATCGACTATAAACTTATTAGTTACTTTAACGTGTTGCAATTTAATGAATTCTCTGATCATTCGCCATTATTTTTTCAACTTAATTTTTCTAACAATCGTCCACAGAACAAAAATCACAAGCTACACAAGTATATCAAATGGGATTCAAATAAGAATAGTGATTACATGGAAGTCTTACAAACAGAGCGTAGTGCGTTGTTCTCATTGGTAGACAACATCTCTTCTAAAAACGATTTGAATACAGCTGTAGGGGAAATCACTCGTATATTATATGACAGTGCTTTTAAAATTTTTGGCCGATCAGTCCTAATTAAAGAGGAAAATAATAATACAGATAGAAAAAACAATGATTGGTTTGACGAAAAGTGTAAATCAGAGCGTCATATTTTTCACCAAGTCCGAAACTTCTTTTTTCGACACCCCACTGATGTTAATAGGCAATCGTATATAGATGCTAGAAATCGATTCAACAGGATAAAACGGCAAGCCCAAGTTAACTATAAACGGCGGATGGGTATTGAACTTTGTGATATTGCAAAAACTGATCCACGAAAGTTTTGGTCCACTATTAGACCTACGAAAAGAACACGATGCACAGTTGAAAATGATGCTATGTTAAAACATTTCGAAAGAATTCTCGGCGAAAATCCACCTGATCTTTGTGATGAAGTATTGAACTTAATAAATAATGAACATTTTGAAAATATAGACATAGATATTCTAGACACTGAAATTACTGAAGATGAAATTGTGAAGTCGATTAAAAAACTAAAATTGAACAAAAGCGCGGGAGATGACCAAATTATTAGCGAAATGTTTGCTGCAAGTCCAATATTTTTTGCTCCAATTCTAAATAAACTTTTCAACTATACTTTTGAAAGTGGAACTTTTCCTGATGCTTGGGCAGATGGTATTGTTATTGCTGTTCCTAAGAGTGGAGATTTGACCGATCCAAATAACTATCGACCCATTGTTTTAGTGAGTGTCTTATCAAAACTGTTCACGTCTATCCTAACTACTCGATTACTAGAATGGTCCGAAGACGAAGATAAACTAATCGACAATCAATTTGGCTTTCGTCCTGGACATTCAACTATTGATGCTATTTTTGTTTTACATGGTATAATTGTACATATTCTTCAACAAAAAACTAAACTATACTGTGCTTTCGTTGACTTTCGCAAGGCGTTCGATAAATTAAGCAGGAGAATTTTGATTTATAAATTACTTCGCAGTGGAGTCAGCAGTAAATTTGTAGCTATAATTAAATCAATTTATACGTCTGTGCGTCTCCGAGTAAGATCTGGTGGACTTCTTTCTGATGCCTTTGACAATTTGTTAGGAGTGAAACAAGGCGAACCTTTATCTCCTTTATTATTCCTCTATTTTATTAACGATATTATTGAAGATATAACTGTTACAGATAATGAAGATGTAGTGAACCTGAACGGTCTTTTAATTTATTTGATACTTTTTGCAGACGACACTGTCTTATTTGCCAAATCTGCCAAACTTCTTCAACAGCTACTTGACAAACTATCCAAATACTGTAGAAAATGGAACATAGAAGTTAACACTGATAAAACTAAAATAGTTGTGTTTAGAAATGGATGGCAACCTGTAAACAATCATTTCATGTATAATAATCAAGAACTTCAAATCGTAAATTCATACGTTTACCTTGGAATGTTGCTCCACTTTAACGGGAAATTCTTACACACGCAAAAACGACTATCACAACAAGGATCAAGAGCTCTTTCGTCACTCTTAAAATGTTTAGATAATATTTACATTTCTACAAAGCAACAATGTCTTCTTTATGACAGTATGGTTGGATCGGTACTGAACTATTCTTCCGAAATATGGGGTTTTCACCGTGCCAACGACATAGAAATTATTCATAACCGTTTTTGTAGGTTTGTTTTAAAAGTAGGTAAACGTGCTTCTATTAGTTTTCTTTGTGGCGAGCTTGGTCATCTACCTATGTATGTTTTGAGAAAACAATTAATCTTAAAATATTGGTTACGTATTGTTATGTATAAACCAGCTTTTGTATATGATGTATATAAAATTTTGTATGACGATGCAAATCATGGTAAAATTAATTGGGCAACTAATGTGCGTGATTTTTTATTTAGTCTTGGAATGAACCATATTTGGATTGATCAAAATAATATTGATATATCGTTTGATGTTATAAAGACACGCATTAAAGATCAATATCTACAAAAATGGTCAGCAGATATTTGTGACTGTGAGAAATTAAGTGTGTATAGAAGTATAAAGTTTGATTTTTGTCTTGAGAATTATTTTAGCTACATTAATAATATTAACATTCTTACAAAACTACGAAGTGGTACATTGAAACTTAATGTTGAAGTTGGTCGCTTCTCTGATATACCAAGAGAAATGCGTCTTTGTGTATGTTGTAACATGCAATGTGTTGAGAATGAATTCCATTTTGTATTGGTATGTCCAGCATATAGGGCAACTAGAATATTGTTTTTGCCACGCTATTATTGTTCATGGCCTACTATTTTTAAACTATCTTGTTTGTTGAAAGCTAATTCTAGATCTTTAACAATTAAGCTCTGTAACTATTTGAAGAGTGCATGGAAAGTTAGATCTGATATTATTGGTTAGCTACAACATGTATGTTATTATTGTATTGTTCTCTGTTACCAGTCTTTTGTCACATTATGTATATATTATGTATTGCCATAGCATGTTCTATATGCTTTTGCAAATAAAATATTCATTCAATAGGATTGAAACAGTATGACTTACAGAGCAAAACATAAATCTGCTGGGGCCTGGT
>CM034355.1:100701479-100784627 GCA_019925275.1 Mytilus edulis | reverse complement strand
ACCAACGTCAGTTTCATCGGCCAACACAGTTGAGGGTTTCAGTGCTGTCCTAAAGGCATGCTCTGAAAGTTAGTAGGAAACACCTGTTGTACATAATTTTAATTGTATTATATTGCGAACATTTTAATGTAAATAGCCAAGAGAGAACTTTCTGTGTTGTCCGATACTACGTAATGGTTTTCGCGCGGAACTACTCGCATTCAGATATGAATCCGGTTACTGTCAATATTTTATTTATTGTTTTTAACCACATGAGATAACTGTGCAGAGCTTCAAATAAAAGTACAATCTAACTGGGCATGTACAAAATGTAAGCAATATCGATAGTTTCCTTCGGTATAGAAATTTTATAGACATTTGTTGTATCATCATTTATTTAAGTTCATTTCGATGCGAAAGCTCAAACGAAGGAAACTGTCCAAAAGATACTTTCATAATTATGAATCATTTGAATCCAAAACAAAACCACATGGTATAAATCATCGAAGGGAAATAAGAAAAGTAGATAATACAATGCAACTGTACACAGTGTTTATAAATTCCTTTTAAATGTTTTCTCATACTGATTTTCCTCAGCCAGTGCATGAAGACTTATAATAACCAAGTGTAATAGACATTTTACGTCATTTTTCTTTTTTTTCTTTCAAATTTTTAAAGTGTGCAAAAGTTTCATAAAAAAAAAGAACCGAGATTGTCATCGAAAATAAAATTTGTTAACATAAGATATCACAAAAGAATAAAAATGACAACATTGCATAGTTTTACATCTGTCAAGTTGCTGCTATAATCCTGGAATAAAAGGGAATCGAAAGACCAACACATTCAATATTATTTGAATTGAAAATTATAAATTTGTTTTTTAAGGAAAGAAACTTGTCTCTCAGAATTATTATTTGATTCTGATTACGACAATTAAGGTAATTTCTATGTCCGATGTGTATAAGTGTAGACCATTTGTGTAGGCTCTTCCATGAAACTCTCTTTTTTGTTTGTGAACAATCAGACGACTGGCAATGTGCTTTTTCAGAGGGCGGTGTTTTGAACAGCCAGCATGCACGTTGTCGAATCTAGGTCTTTATCAATTTTAAGAAATATATTAAACGCATGCCAATTTGATAAAATGATATTTTCTGCAGTAGTCAATATACGCATGTACAAACAATTTTTATTGGAATTCGAGCATGGGTTTATTTACAAAGGGAAAGAAGCATGTCATATTAAAATGATTGATTGATTGGTCTTGCATATAAATTCATTTCCTTAGAAATATATAATTATATATTACAGGTTAGGGGGAATTGGTACACTTAATATGTGCCTGTCTCAAGTCAGGAGCCTGTAATAGATTGGTTGTTATCTGTAGGTCTCTATCAAAGTTGTTTTTTCGTTTTGTGTTTTATATAGTGTGTTTGTTGTGAGCTGTCCCTTGTTAAATAGGGGGTTTGGGTGGGGGAGAGGTTGGCGCCATCTCACTATTTTAACCCCGCCACATTCTGTACGTGCCTGTCCCTATTCAGGAGGCTGTTATTCAGTGGTTGTCGTTAGTTGCTGTATATCATTTTTTTTTCATTCATTACATTGTACATAAATCAGGTCGTTTGAATTGTTTTACATTTATCATTTCGGGGCTATGCGGTATGGGTTTTGCTCATTGTTGAGGGCCGTACGGTTTCATGTATACGTACCTATAGTTGTTTATTTCTGTGCCAATTGGTCTCTTTGCCACGTCTTCTTATGCTTACTTATAATTGTTTAAACCGTTGCCATTGGAACTCTGGTTGATAGTTGTCTCATTGACACCATACCATATCCCCTCATTCATATCTTGAATAAGATGGTACTCCCAGTGATGTTGTTTTATAATTACATGTATTATTAGTATCAAAAAGATAAATGTTTCAATACACTTATAATTAAGAAATAATTCATGGGGGCTTGAATATATCGTGATTTTACCACGGGTTGGCCCTTTATGACAAATATTTTACCCCTGAGCGATAGCGAGGGGTAAAATATCGGCATAAAGGGACAACCCGTGGTAAAATCTAGATATATTCAAGCCCCCATGAATTATTTCGATTCTGATAGGACACATACGGCAATTCTTTTGGATCGAAGCGCTCTAGGTGTAGGCAAATATTTGCCGTTCCCATAAATAAACGCACTAATAAACTAGCGTAAAAGAACGGAGCAAACTGCATTAGTGACATGCTTAAACTATTTAAAATAATGAATTTAGACAGTTTTGGATGAATTTGAATGATAATTTATTTATATGTCTTATATAATGTACAATAAAGGGCTTTTGCCACATTTTAGCATCATTTGTGTATGTTTCCTTGTGATGATTTTCGGATTCACAAGCGTGTATTTTCCCGTAAAATGCTTACATTCTAACGTCATTGTTCTATGACGTCGGGTATCTCATTCATAAAAAAGCATATGACGTGGGAGTACAATCGGAACAGCACTGGCAATATATTCATATTTTACCACGGGTGTGTACTCAAAGCGTTTGAAGGACGTCATGTTAGAATCATATACTAACATTTACTATAACGACAGACAGTCTGACATTATAGTGAACACTTTTGTTTGAAGCCTTTGTTTATTTTCTTATGTATTGTGTGTGTTTAATTTTTTCTTTTGAGTAAAAATTAAAATGATTTGAATTGTCGAGGGTTAATTGAAACTTGGCAGTTTTGTTTTTCAGATAAATTAACGAATGCAAAATATGTAAGGTTTTTATTCCACGATTAGATTGTCACAGTATCTTGAATACTGTCTGTTAGCCTGACATAACATTATATAATTGACCCGACAAGAATGAATGTAAGATTAATATATTGAATATACGTCAATAAGACAGTAACCTTACGACAACAATTTCATCAATACATCTTGGGACCAGCATACGGTCAATAACAATCATGTTTACTCATATAGTGTTTTACATTAATTTTGACTGTTATTAAAGTGAGAGGGTTAGCACTATAGAACCAGGTTTAATCCACCATTTTCTACATTTGAAAATGCCTGTACCAAGTCAGGAATATGACAGTTCTTGTCCATTCGTTTTTGATGCGTTTTGTTTTTTGATTTTGCCATGTGATTATGGACTTTTCAAATTGATTTTCCTCTGAGTTCAGTATTTTTGTGATTTTACTTTTTGATAATTGATTTAACAGAATCAATCAAAGATCTAGATAAGTATTGGATGCTTTACACCTATTTACCAGTATATTAGTTCATGATTGACCATTTGAAATAATTCTTAATAAAACTTTTGCCACAGAAGCATAAGAAAACTTATTTAAATGTGCTTATTGGTTTTAATGAAGATTACTTTTATTTTTTACAGGTGACGCATACCTTTTATGCAGATACAATGTAGTTTCATTTTTAGATAATGTCAAACCAATCGCTGCAGCATTTTAAAACCAATGATTTCATTACCTTTCCCCTGTTTTTTTTAAAATAAAACACTTAATCACAGAATGATCGTATATTTTCTTTATTTGTATGTATATCAGCAAATGTTATTTTACCGGTTTTATTATTTAATGTATTTTCTGTGTGTGTTTGTGTGATGTTTTGTTGTTTTTTCCTCAGTTTTGCTGAACTCTGCCAATAGAACAAACGAACCATTTTAGTATAAACAAGTAAAACAGCTGATTGTTCAACATTGTTCAACCAACAAAAAAATTATCTTTTTGCTACTTGACTTTCCTAAAACTCAATACTAAAAAGTATCATTCACTGCTGAAGATATATGTATATACGACTTTTACATGAGTTTCGCCATTTATTTAAAAGTTAAATGTCTTTTGACAAGTTGCACTTGGATGAAAATTAGAATAGTTAGAGTTACCTTACGTGAAAATGCCAGAATTTGATTGGTTGATATGATGGAAAAATTTTACTCTATCCCATGGCACACCGGGAAACATTTTTTTAAAGCCCCCCTCTCGTGCAGACCAACCAGAAATTGATAATGTAAATATTTTAAATACAGTGTTGAAGTGCTAACATTTTGAATAGACAGTTAACAAAAACAATATGACAGTGAGTTTACTTTTGTTATTTTCTAATGAATGTAACTGACAGAACATTCAGAATAATGAATTTAATAACACATACATTGTAGCTGAGAGAATGATAGAGAAAATTGTTATCCCTCGAAAAACTTTGTCAACCTTGGCTTGTACCTTAATGTGCAAGTCGTTAAACAAATAGCCATCAATCAATCATTCAAATAAATTAATACCATTTTTTTCTGTCACTTTAGTAACTATTTGACATATAACTATTATATCTGAGACTGAACCTATTATATACTTGAGGTTGGATACTTGATAAATGTTATCAATTCTATAGTCAATTTAGCTTACGATGGCTTACAATGTGGAGGTAAATTGTCATGATGTTTTTAAAAAAAGAAGTAGATCAGTTCTTCTTGAAGTTATGGTTATACATTTTTTTTTATATATTTTTTAGTCGTTGGGTACCTGTCTAGTTTGAGTATATCCATAACCTTAAGTAGCCAGTCAAACCTTCACTGGTATGCCATATATAATATATATATATATAGCGACGATAATGGAAGTCTCTATTGTATTGTGTTCTTGTTTAGATCCTGGGTAAAGTGTTTAATACAAGTGGTAGGTATGAATAGCTACAAAACCAGATTTAACCAACTGTTTTCCGCGAAAAATACATGTATCAACTTGGTAATACCAAGTCAGCAATATGACAGTAGTTTTCTATTCGTTTCATTGTTCGATAATGTCAGTTTTTCATGGACTTTCCCGTTTCATTGTTCGATAATGTCAGTTTTTCATGGACTTTCCCGTTTCATTGTTCGATAATGTCAGTTTTTCATGGACTTTCCCGTTTCATTGTTCGATAATGTCAGTTTTTCATGGACTTTCCCGTTTCATTGTTCGATAATGTCAGTTTTTCATGGACTTTCCACTTTCATTGTTCGATAATGTCAGTTTTTCATGGACTTTCCCGTTTCATTGTTCGATAATGTCAGTTTTTCATGGACTTTCCCGTTTCATTGTTCGATAATGTCAGTTTTTCATGGACTTTCCCGTTTTGAATTTACATCGGAGTTTGTTATTTTTGTTATTCATGTTCCTGATACGAAGATCAACAATATCCAATCAGACAACTTTCAAAAACCAAAATTCCCTAAATGACAAGAACATTAAGATACAGCAAAGGTAAACCAATTACGTCAGGGTTCCTGACTTGGGATAGACACAAATGTAATTCAAGCATGTAAAGAAGTTAACGGTTTTTTGTTGTTGCAATCCAGCTTCCCTTTTGTTATCTTGTTAAGTAAACAAAAAAAGAAAAGATGAGTCAGTCTTTACATACACTAAGTATCATTTCAGGAAAGCACCAGATATTTATATTAGTTGTATGCTTTTAACACAACGTTGTCATATGATACATGGTGTATGTCTTAGTTAGTTAGGCTAAGTATATTCCTTACCGGAGATCATATCTATAAATAGATGCTGACGATTGGAGACAAGACTTTACATGATGACATATATTGACGATGTTGTCTTCCTCGGCATCTTCATTCATGTTCCCCTGTTGATTTTACAGGAATAAAAGCAGGTATATGGTAACTAGTACATAGTAAAATTGACGGAGAAAAGCAGACTTTACTAAGATATAAGACCCGATGACGATAAATTACACATAACAATAAAGATATCAAAGAAACTTCAAACAAAACACTTCAAGCGGTAAAAAATAATAGAATGAATCATAAAGTCACAACCATAAAAAATATCTTACTCGAGCAAATTATCAAATAATTTGGTATGCCACTTCGAAATATTATACGGCTTGAAATAATGCATGATATAATGTTTAGTTACGCTTAAAACATTATATTTTGCCTATACTGCATATAGACTTAATGTATATTAAATAAAAACTCAATTCGTAAAAGCGAATCGTACTTTCTAGCTTTCATTAGCATTGCATCCGCCACCGTTTAAAACCCATTTTTTGAAAGAATTTATTTACAAAAAACAATCTGTTTAAGTTAGCACTTTAGCTATGAGAACAAGCCTGAATTATTCTCACAATTCATCATAGCAGTAATTGTGTATATTGTTCGAATATTGTATATATTGTTTGTTTTAAACAAATTAACCGCTTGGCGTTGTTGGTGGGCACAGTTTGTTCACCTTTGACGAGAGCATCGCAACTTGGGTAAGAAGTGTAGTAACCATGTTTTGGACTTGTTTGACATCTTTTTGTGCTTTCTGTATATCTGCTTGTGTTTGTGCTTTAATGGTATTGACGAGCTGTACTGTGTTGATGGTTCCACCACCGGAAGATGGTCCTTGCAGTCCGGAAAGGTCAGATTTCACTACCAACAATTCCCCTGCTTGAGCGGAAATCTGAAAAACATGAAAAGGTTGACAAGTGAAAAATATTGTAAATTGTCCATTTAGTAAAACACATTGAGTAATAACTCCATGAATAAACATTTAATGATATTTTTGTATATTTTAGTGCTATTATAAACGGTATAACAAACAACACGGTACCGATACAGAGACGAAGACAGAAATTATGTATAAACTAAAAAAAAATATCTGCAAATGTGTTAAACATACATGTAGCTAACAAGTAATGTTTTGGTAAAATAATAAAGATTTATTTTAATTTTATGGGTTAAAAAGGTTGCATATTTGTGTGTCTTAGTTGAACGAACATCTTTTTACTATTTAATTGATGAGAGGAATAAAAATAACTACAAATGTGTTGAAAGAGAAAATACCACCAAGAAGACTTTAATTCTAGCCATCGCATCGAATTACTTTTTTGGTTACAATTTTGATTGTATATACCCATAAAAAAAATACATTTACACTTATAAGATATAGTCATAGAAAAATCCACGCATCATAATATTTGAAGTTCATGCAGTTATAAACACATTATCCGAAGATGTGTTACATTTAAAGTATTTTAAATGCTTAGGATACTCTTTATCGTATAAAAATATGTTCAATGCAACAGCTTTATTTATCAAAAGGTAAGCTGCTTTATATACAGTTGTATGTGTCCTGAAGAGGTAAGCTGCTATATATATATGTGTCCTGAAAGAAACATTCGTATGCAGATTATTGTAGACAGGTATTTGATTATAAAAATGTAAATGAAAAGAAAAACGAACCTGGCTAGTCAGCTTGGTAATTTCTTGTAACAGGTTATCAGCTTGTGTCTTTACTTTTGTTACATCTCCCTTCATCTTCGTAGAGGTCACTTGTCCATTCATAAGCCTTATGCCAAGCTGTTGTAGCTGTTTCTCAATACTGGTAAGATTACTTAGTAGTCCGCTTGCTTCCTGTGAAAGGATCTTTATCTGGGGATCTGTAGCCTTCTTGAAGTTATCAAAGTCTTGTTTGGTACTTTGGATCATTTTCTCTGCAGCGGTCAGTCTGGCGACAGATTGGTTGGTAGCTTGTGCAACGACGTCAATGTCATGGGACTGGTTCAGTAACTGCGACATTATTCTATTGGTCTTGTCAGAGAGTCCTGTAAACTGTTGTTGTTGTAGCGTGTCGACAGATTTCAAATCATTTTCTAGTTGCTGATATTTCTGTTGCAGAGTGTTCAGTTGAGCACTGGATGGACCTGAAGATGGTTGTGGCTGGGATCCGGAAGTTGGTGGTTTATAGTTTTTAATCATATTTTCCAAATTTAGCAGTTTCTGTTCAGCCGTTGCTAACTGTACAGCTTGTTTGTTGATTTGATTTTGAATTGCAGAATTAACCTTTGACTCCTCTATTGCATTTCGCTGAAATTCCAATGATAAATTAAATATTCTACCGTTAATGTCACCCACAGCCTTGGTCAGCAAGTCTTTTGTGTCGTGAATTAACTGGTTAACTGTTCCGCTAGTCTGTCCAGGATTAACACCTTGTCCTTTAATTTTCTGAAGCTCTCCGTTCAAATCATTCACTTTTGAAACATACATTTTAGTGTCTGTCTGTAATTGAGCTAAAGTTCCTTGCACAATACTATTCTGAGAAACATATTGGAGACGAGTTCTGTCCAAATCTTGTTTAACATTGTCTATTTTCTGCTCTAGGGCTGTTGATGTAGCGGAACATGCTCCCTTTGCATCTGGAACTGTAAATTCATATTTACAAGTTGGTTGTTTCTTACTTACACCGAGGGGAATATACTGTGCATCAACACAAAGAAGTCCGAAAAGAAATAGAAATTTGATAAATTGTGCCATTTTTCTATGTTCCAATGTCGATGGCGTTATCCTGTCTACTACAAATTGTGATATAAATGGAATTTATAGGTTACAGAGGCGGAGTACTTGTTTGACCGTCAAGAAAAGTAAATTTTGAGGTGTTGTTTAAAAGCGATTGGCGGATTCAGAATTGATAACTCATCCATGTTTTCCAATGTTTGTATCCTATGTTTGCACGTTAGTTGTTTACCCCCAATGACGTTCGAATGGCCCGAAATGGTGATGTATAAATAAATTTGCAACAAAATATAGCTAGATAGAGCTAAACAAATAAAAGATTAAAAGAAATCTCATAAAAATCTTTTCATAGATGTCTTAATTATCCTTTAATCAATTTAAAAAGTCCAGCCCATCTTTTGGAAGACAACGATATTTATTTTAAATACTTAGATTCTCTTTTGAAGTACTTAGAGAAAAGATAAACACAAACACCATTAAATGAAGTTATATATTAAATACAGGATTGGGAGAGTTTTGGATTAAAAGTAGTTAAATGATTATCGAAACTACATGGTCTTTTACTTTTACTTACGGTTATGTGTTGTCTATCATTTGATATCAACCAATCAAAATGTATATCTAGTATTCGTGCAGTGAAACGTGATTAGATATACTAATAATTGCTATTGAAATCAAAATAGTCGGACCTGAAAACAAATCAATCTCATTCCTTATTTTTCATGTTGCAACTATTAATCATATATGGTAGAAACAAAATGAAAAGAAAAATAATATACATGTTTTATAAACATGCCTATATATTTTATTTTGAATCTTTACTTTTTTACGGGTTGCGTATATCAAAAATTACTTTCACTCGTCATTTGTCATGTTCCTTGCACTCAGGCATATGTGGTAGAAACAAAACGGAAAGCAAAATAATATATGTTTTATAAACATGCGCCGTATATATTTTATTGTGACATTTTACTTTTTTTTACATTAAATACTTTATCATGAAGTCTAACTGTTATCATTCGTATAATCCGAACGTGCAACCGAGCGGGAAGTTTGTTTCAAAGTTTTCGTAAATATCTGATGAACCATTGCATAATTTGACTGAGTTGATATGTCGCTAAAAAGCATTGCTAGGCAAGAAAGAAAACAAAATGTTTTACATCAGATATCTTTTTGCTGTCGATGTGGATATATCATTTAAAATCCATATGATAGTTTGACATAATATATTGGGACAAATGGACAAAATATTTTAACTCGCAAAGCTATTTTCTGAAGACAATGATCTTGTACAATACCATCTCTAAACTTTCAAAATTCATAGAAAATAATTAATATCATGTGTTGGAACTTCATTCTATTTTCAGTTTGTTGCTTGAGAAAATCGTGAATGTTTACAGTTCGACATTTTTTAGTTGCTATATACCCGTGTTACTGATTCCGTACACAAATCTTGTGAACTGTTGTTTCCAAACTTTCCCTCCCTCAGACTTCATGAAATGGCAAGCAAACAAACCCATTTGTTTATCTTTTCCAAAAAGAAAGGAATGTTCATGGCTTGTGTTTAATTGTTTGTTTCTCTAAAGTTTGAAACTTTTCGCCTGTTTGACAATAACAAAAATCAATAAACATACTCCTCTAACTGACTTTATGTAGATTAGGAAATTTCCTTGTTGCTTTAGAGGGTAATAGGTCAGTATGTGAAGTGTTATTATTGACATTGTCTATAGTCCAAATCTAAATATATAAGAGTATTTAATTTAGTCTATGGTAAGTACGAATAAAAAAAATACGTTTCTTGTATTGAAAACATGTAGCAATATTTTCTTTTGTAAACGAGATGCATTGTCGAAAAATAGTAAACGATATATATAAGGAAAATTGATAGGGACAATTCGGATAACCATTTTAACTTAGAACTATATGTTACAGGAAAGGAGTAGGTTCAGTAAGACCCCTTTTTGGCCCCAAAATATAGCAGTTTTACAAAATTGTGAAAATGTAATCATTTAGTTACTTATTGGAAAGTAGAATGCTTCTGCTACGTAAATATGGACTGTTTTTGACAATACAATGCACATATATTGGGTACTAGCATTATGAAGTCATGCTTAAATACTGAAATCTTCACAACTTTAGCATTTTAGTTAGATTTTAGACGGTTTCCGTTTGAAATTAAAGTGGCCGCATTCGTGTTCATTCATAATATTGAAATGTAAGTTGTATTTTATGATAATACAAAACATATATAAAGATTGAGGATGAACACGGATGCGGCCACTTTCATTTTTGACAAAAAACATATGAAAAGTGACTTTTTTTGGCATATTTGATAGATTTTTTATATTTTAGCTTGTATCAGAGCGTTTTTAATGACTAAATCAGTTAAGATCTGTCACTTAAACTAATTAATCAATTGAAATAGACACTTTAGTGTTTAAAAAGTGTCTAAAATCTTTCGTTAGATGAACCTGAAATTTGAGGCCAAAATCGGCCCTTACCAGACCTACTCCTTTATAAATTTTGTAAAAATCCTATACAGATTGAATAATTTAGAAAATCACAAAAAAAAAACCACTGAGATATTATAAAAAAAAAAGTTAAAAATCAATATCAGAAATAAATTTCCTTACATTAAAATAAAAATACTAAGCATTTTGTACACTGGAAATTATTATACTTTGCGAAGGGTATAATGTTTTTGACCCGTCTGTCCGTCAGTCCTGTTCTTGTCATCGCAACTCCTCTGAAACCACTCAACAGAATTTCATGAAACCTTTTTAGATAATAAGGACATGCTATGTAGTTGTGCATATCGACAGGAAATTATGATTCTTTTTTTTTCTAGGAGTTACGCCCCTTTGAACTTCCTCAATATACTACTGCAACAGTTTGTCATCAAATCTCCTCTGAAACCTATCGTAACTATTAAATGTACTCACAACAAGTAAACATTTATAATGGCGGACCAAAGTAATATCTGTACATTAGAGTCTGAGAAAGTCACACCAGAACCAAAACGATTCTGCAAATATACATCTGACTCTGAATCCGATCAATTAAAAAATAACATTGTCATGGAAGAAGTTTTGTCTCATCATGATGACCCACAGTCTGACACTGACTCAGTAGTACAAAGTAACACATCACCGAGTACTTCACATACTTTGCTATCTCAACCTCCTATAATTTTCACAACAACTGAAGGCCAGTCAGTCAATCTATCAGAAGTTATTAAACATACCATTGCTAGTCCAGATTTTGTTGAATGTATCGGTCCATTAATTGCTAATGTCGTTAAAGCTAGTGTAGACAGTGCTTTGTCAAATTATGTTTCCAATCTCGAAGCCAAAATAGAGAAACAAGAGCAAACAATTTCCGATTTAATGGTTCAAAATTCAGAACTTAAAGAAAGCAATAAGCAAATGAATGGTAGAGTCAACTCAATTGAAATTGATCTAGAGGAACTACAGCGATATGGGAGGCGAAATTCTCTGCGATTTCATAATGTTCCATTAAAGAAAACCGAGCTTGGTTCAACAGATGATAAGATAGTTGGTTTATGCAAATCTCTTCTTGATGTTGATATAACAGTTGATGATATTGACAGGTCACACATAATAGGATCTATAAACAAATATGGCAATGCCCAGTTAATCTGTCGATTTAGGAATTGGAAAATTAAGAACTCTATATTTCAAAAGAAGAGAAAGCTTAAGAATAATCCGGATAAAACAGTTATTACTGAAGATCTCACACAATATCGCCAGTACTTGATGAAAAAGTTAAATGATGCCAGGAAAAGACATGAAATCGACTCGTTCTGGACGATGGATGGACGTATATTTGCTAAAAAGACACCCGAAGCTACCAAAAAGTTTATTGGAGGAATGGAGGACTTAAGTGAATTATTTTTTTCTGACTAATAAAGTATACATTTTCAAAAAACTTATTTTTTGTATTGACTATGTTATAAAATGAATCCAGAATATTAATTATATGCATATGTTAACTTATTTCAGATTATAACATTATTAAATACTTGTAACGAACATATTAGAATACTATCAAGTAAAAAATGTAGACTTACCTTAAATGAGATATTAATATAATACTTACTCCAGTTTAAATAACATTTAATACACAGTTTATGTGTTTACCTATAACTAGGTCATTGGGTTTGTGTGCTAGGGTCTACTCGATTGGTGTGATAATTTAATTGTTTTGGTTTCTGGAGTACCACCAATGTTTTCAATTATTTTTTTTGTTTTTTGTTTTTGTTTTTTTAAACGACACTACTCTTATGCGATAAGATCAATTTATAATTTTTTTTTTATTTTTTTTTCGAAAAAGGTACGCCTAATACCAATTTACTCATACATTTCCGCAATGTCTTTATGTAAATACAGTTTTTGCTTATGTTTGTTTGTTTTGTTCATTTTTCTTTCATTGTCGAGTACAAATTTGATTAATTATAGAATCTTGTATTTATGGTGTGTTATTACACATACTTGTTCATCTACATGTCATCATGTGTGGCTATTACCTATTAGAGATCCTACATATAAATCAATAAAAGATGTGTGTATCATAGACAATGGGTAATGATTTAATTCAATACAGGATCTCAATAGGCACATTTTATTATAAGTGTTATTCAGTTCTGAAAAAGAAAAATGTTGTATTATGTGAAAACATTTTCGCTGTTTTCACAGTTTGTTCAATTTGTTTTATATAGTGTTAAATAAGCTTAGATTATATCTACAAGTTTGCTTTTTGTAACTTTTGCGTAGATATTAGTTTTACCTTTATCATGTTACTTTTGATATTGCTTTGTAATGATGTAGCTGAAAACCCCGGCCCCTATGAAAACGAAATTTCGATATTTCATTTGAATGCCAGAAGTGTCCGAACAAAAGTTGAATACATTGAAACTCTAGCCTTAGGCTCTTCCATAGTTTGTATCACAGAAAGTCATCTTGATGAAAATGTTTCTAGTGAAGATATACATATGGATGGGTACCATCAGGAATTATATAGAAATGATCGAAACTGTTTTGGCGGGGGTGTTTTGGTTTATGTATCGGAAATACTAAAAACTAAGAGACGATTCGATTTAGAATTCGAAAACGGTGAACTTATATGGCTAGAAATTGATTTTCCTCAACACAAAATTTTACTTTGTGCTATTTATCGATCACCAGGTTCAAGTCATCCCTTCTGGCAAAATTTTAAACATTCAATTGAACAAGCATATAATTATACAACTAATATTATAATTACAGGTGATTTAAATGTTGACTTATTTACTGAACACAATCATGTTTTAAATGATTTAATGAATATTTTTTGTTTACAAAATGTTGTTAAAGAAGCGACCAGATTTGATCACAGATCTGGGAGAGCTACTTTATTAGATCCAATTTTAATTTCTGAAGATTGTTGTGCTACCTTTACTGAAGTTATTGATATAAATAGACAAATGAGTGACCATAATGCTACAAAAGTATATTTAAGAATTCCGAATTTTAGCGAAAAAAAATTTACACGAACTATTTGGTTGTATAAACATGCAGATTTTACTAGATTTAATCATGATATTCAGAATTTTGATTGGCAAACTACTTTGACTGCTTTTGGAGACGATATAGACGGAATGGCAGTTTTTTTCACAGATAAATATTTAGAAATTGCTAGAAATTCTATACCTACTAAAACTGTCACTATTCGATCATCAGATAAACCGTGGTTTAACTCGGAAATTCGAAAAGAGATTAGACTACGTGATAGACTTCATAAAAAATTACGGAAATTTAGAACTGTACAAAATACTATAAAATTCAAAGTTCAACGTAACAAAGTAAATAACATGATTATTCATGCAAAGGAACAGTTTTACTTAAACGCTAATGGTCTCTTGGACGAAAAGTCAAACAAAAACCCGAAAGCATTCTGGTCTCTCGTAAAAAATGTTATGGGTAAATGTCGTTCTACGTTCCTCCGTTGATAAATCCAAATACTAATGAAATTTCTGTTGGTGAAAAAGAAAAAGCAGATTTGCTTAACTCATATTTTTGTAATATTTCTACATCTTCGGATGATGGAGTTACACCTCCAGATTTACCACTTCGTACCCAACATAGCTTAGATATTGATGAAATAACGGAGGATGAGATTAAAGACATACTCAAATCTTTGGAAATTGGTAAAGCATCCGGTGAAGATTGTATTAGTCATCAAATGCTGAAATATACTGCTAATAGTGTGTGTGTACCTTTATTATTTATATTTAATTGTTCAATGAGAACCTCCAAATTTCCAAGTTGCTGGAAAGATGCTAATGTTTTAGCTTTTTTCAAAAAAGGGGATAAATCGATGGTTTCAAACTATCGTCCTATTGCATTGTTAAGTTGTGTGGGTAAAGCTTTTGAAAGAATAGTTTATAAACATATTTTTAATTTCATTTTTGAACATAAGCTATTGTATAAATTCCAGTCAGGTTTCGTTCCTGGTCATTCAACATTTCATCAAATGATTGAGATTTATCACAGAATTTGTTTAGCTATGGAAGATAAAGAAATTATGTGTATGATTTTTTGTGATATATCAAAGGCTTTTGACCGACTTTGGCATAAAGGTCTATTAGAAAAAATCAAAACTTATGGCATAAAAGGCAACTTATTGGGTTGGATTGAAAATTATTTGAGTAAGAGGAGACAGAAAGTACTTCTAAAAAATTCAGAATCTGCATTTGGAACATTAAAAGCAGGTGTGCCCCAAGGCTCAGTACTTGGGCCTTTATTATTTCTGATGTTTATAAATGACATAGCAGATGAAATTCAGTGTTTAGTTAGACTTTTTGCCGATGATAGTTCACTTATGTATTCTTCAAACAATGCTTTAGATATAGAAAGGAGATTAAATGAGGATCTACAAACATTAAATGATTGGTCAAAACAATGGCTTGTAGATTTTAATCCTCAGAAAACAGAATATATGGTTTTTAATTTCCGTAAGGATGCACAGCCTATTTATTTGAAATTTAATGGAGAATTGATTAAAAAGGTTGATGACCATAAACATTTGGGTGTTACTTTTTCTGATAATTGTAAGTGGTCAGTACATATAGATAACATTTACTGTAGTGCCACTAAACAAATTTTTGTTCTGAGAAAATTGAAATATATTCTTAACAGAAACAATCTTAATAAGATATATCTTGCATACATACTTCCACTTTTAGAATATGCATGTGAGCTATGGGATGGATGTTGTGTTAGAGATTCTGAAAAAATTGAGCGCTTGCAGTTTGAGGCAGCCAGAATTATTACTGGACTTCCGCAATTTGCAAGTATAGAATCCCTACTTTTTGAAACTGGATGGGAAACTTTGAGTTCTAGAAGAAATAGACGTAAATTATGTTTATTGCATAAAATACACAACAATAATGTTCCAGAATATCTTATGGATTGTATCTCGAATTATACAGATGATAATTATTATAATACTAGAAACCGTTCTCACTATAGAGTACCAAGATGTAGATTGGACATATTTTCTAAATCTTTTTTCCCTTCTTCAATTCGAACATGGAATTTATTACCATTAGATATTAGATCCATACAATCATCTCCAAATTTCAAAAACACTATCCGGAGAAATGATATTTCTTTTTTGGTACCTAAATATTATTTCATTGGAAACAGGATAGAAAATATACTACATACAAAATTACGACACAGATGTAGTCCTTTAAAAGCTGATTTATACAGAGTTAATTTAGTAAATGACCCCAGTTGTGAATGTGGGTGTCCATTAGAAGATTCGATTCATTTTTTCTTAGAATGTCCACTCTACATAAACTTTAGAAATCAGCTCTTTAAAAACATTCAACACTTAGCTGATATATCTATAGAACATATTTTATTTGGAACAGACGAAATTACTGTTGAACAAAACACAATCCTTTTCAGAAATGTACATAGTTATATACGCCATACAAAAAGATTCTTTGATTAATATTGCTGTATCTTAAAATGTACTCGTATCCAACTGTTATACTGTTTAAACATAATATAAAATTGTATATATTTTTCATATTGTACTGAAATATTTAATTGCTGTCATCTTGAAATTTTGTATATTGTACTTATATGGAGAGGATTTTCTTAAGTTGTTATAACTTGTATCCAATCCTATTGTATATTTAGACAATAAAATATGTTTAAACTAAACTCTGAAACCTCACAACAGAATTTCATGAAACCTTTTAGATAATAAGGACATACTACAATGTATGTAGATGTGCATATCGACAGGAAATTATCATTCATTTTTTTCTTAGTTTTCTTAGAGCTACATGTATTTTATTTGTCCAGTGACAATGTAGAGGCGTGGGTATGTGAGCGCGCTCACTAAGGTTCTTTAATTATAGATTACTTAAGCTGTATTTGGAAAAACTTTCTGAAATTTGGGCTTTGATGCTTTTCAGCGTCGTACTCTTTTTGGCCTTTTAAACCTTTTCGATTCAAGCTTCTGTTGATTCTTTAAAAAAAAACGTACGTCCGACGTACGCAATTGTAGACCATGATGACTTTATAGATATGCCATTAATTTTTGTTCAAATATATTTATTAAATATTAGTAGACTACACATTTTAACTATTCTAAAGTGACAAGGAATAAAAGACAGATATACAGACTACACTTTATTATTTTTGTTTCATATTGAGTTTGGATGACATCTGCTGTTATATAATTTCTTAGCTTTTCGACAGGAACACTTATATTTTCATATTTCCACATAGTAGAACTTCTTGGATTGTGCATAATTAATAGAATGAAGAGACACTGACTGAAAGTTAGATAATATATTCTATTAAATCATATTCACACCTTTAGAAACGTAAATATCACTAGAAAACACCCGAGAAATCGCGGGGAAATAGTCAGCTTATGTAAACTGTAAAAAAAATATAACGGGAGAATTCCAGGACTGGGCACATCTGTTTTTGCCCTCCCCCTTTTTCCAATTACCGATTTTTATTCTTTCTGTTTTTCTGTTTACTATGAACATACATATATATATATATTCTATAATTACTATATAAAACGGTCATTGATATATTAAAAGTCACCCCAGTAAACTATTGGTATTTATAGTAAATTAAAGCAAATTTATACAATTTATTCATATTAGTATATATGTATGTAGTATACAGAAATATTTCAGTGACCGCCATGGAAAGAAAACTATTGCCTTGAATTAATAATATATATACATAGCAAATACACTTTATCTATAGTATATGTATGATCATAGTATACAGAAAAACGCAAAAAATAATTGTTCTGTCCAAAGTACTTGTGCAAATTATGTTTAATTTCAAAACAGGCCTTAAGGGCAGCGGAAGTCTTTTATATTTCTCAAAAAATCAGACCGATGACGGAAACAATACATGGACACCTCATTCTGCAATCCTCGATAGAATCCGCTACTCTCCTGAGGGTACGGAATTGGCCGAGTTGAGACGAATGATGGACACCTATATTTTCGTTTTCCTCCCAAAATAACCCAAACTTAATATGGGGACGGAGTCCCCAATAACAGTAGAAAATTCAATAAAAAAAAAATACGGGAAAATTTCCCGAATTTTTCATTGTACTAATGAACTCAAAATCGTTCAAATTTTTTTTGTCGTGTTTTGAAATCCCGGACCGGCGCAGAAATGTACAATGTACTTCCTTTTTCCGGTCTCGTTTGTATAAAACTTTGAGTAAAATATATATTTATCAGTCTAGTATAAAATAGGAAGGAACGCGCAATACCAATTTCATTTTTAATAATTCCTTGGTATGAAAAAACGTTACCTGATGATAGCGTTTCTTTGTTTACATTGCATATGACGTCATTATTTAAATAACGTCACAACTAAATCCCTAACAACAGAACCAAAATCGGAAACGTTACGGTATTTCCGTTTCTTTTTTTTAAAACAAATATTAAGTTACAAAAAAATAATTCATACAGACTTCGTCCCCATTTACAGGTAATGCCTGCCTCATATTATGGGGACGAAGTCCCCAATAACAGAAGAAAAATCAATAAAAAAAATAAAAAAAAAAAATCGGGAAAATTTTCCCGAATTTTTTATTGTACTTATGAACTCAAATTCGTTCAATTTTTTTTGTCGTGTTTATTAATTTCATGATCTGCGCAGAACGCAGAAATCTACTTCCTTTTTCCGGTCTTGTTGTCGTGAGATTTTGCCTGCCTCATATTATGGGAACGAAGTCCCCAATTACGGTAGAAAAATCAATAAAAAAAAAAAATCGGGAGAATTTCCCGAATTTTTCATTCTACTAATGACCTCAAAATCGTTAACTTTTTTTCCAGATCTACTTCCGTTTCCGGTCTTGTTTGCATGAGACTTTGAATAAAATGTATATTTATCAACATAATATGGGGCAGGCATAACCTGTGAATGGGGACGAAGTCTGTATTTTTTAATTTTTTTTTAAATTCACACACCTAATTAAATGGGCATTCAAAAAATCAGAATATGAATATATATGTTCAAACTCTTTTAGGTCATTTTTTAGTAGCAATAAACAAAAAAACTATGTTAATTGGACATGCTTTGATACTATATATGCCCTTGAATTTTTACTAGATAACATTTTTGTTCGCTTTGGGGATTCCGTATATCGTCAGATTATCGGAATTCCAATGGGGACTAACTGTGCACCACTTATTGCGGACCTGTTTTTGTATTGTTATGAGTTACAATTTATGACAAAAATAAGCAAAGACCCATCGAAACAACATCTGATAAACAAATTTAATAATACTTTTAGATGTTTGGATGATATTTTGGCTCTCAATAATGACGACTTCAGTATGTATATTAATGAAATTTATCCTGTTGAACTTACTTTAAATAAAGCTAATACTAACAATGACCACTGCCCTTTTCTCGATCTTGATATCTATATCACTAATGGAAAGCTGAATACTAAAATTTATGATAAAAGGGATGATTTTTCATTTCCTATCGTTAATTATCCGTTTTTAGATGGTGGACGTTCCCTTGTCACCATCTTACGGTGTTTATATATCTCAACTTGTACGATTCGCTCGTGTATGTAATAATGTTTTAGATTTTAACGAGAAAAATTTATGTATTACTGAAAAATTATTACACCAGGGTTTTCGATATCACAAACTAGTCAAAACATTTACTAAATTTTATCATCGGTATAAAGACATCATTCGTAAATATAGCTCAACATGCAGACTTCTAATACGTTCAGGTATTTCACATCCAATTTTTTATGGTAATATTCTTTATAAAGCACAAAGGTGTCAGTATTCACCTCAGAAACTTACAAAACCTTTGAATAGACTTATTAAGAAGGGATATAATTACGATACTGTTGTCAAGTCATTAAAGATTGCATATTTTGGCGTTAATATTGAGTCACTGATAAGGTCTTTGCATCGGAACTTAACACATTTATTCTAAAAACAGTTGTTGGCATGACACGGGTTATGTTCTTCTCATATATGTTATGATGGTATGATACTAAACCCCTAACGGGAAGGATTGTGCCTGATGTTCATATGATGAAATCATAATCTTTCAGTCAGTTTAATTGAAGTCTGGAGCTGGCATGTCAGTTAACTGCTAGTAGTCTGTTGTTATTTATGTATTATTGTCATTTTGTTTATTTTCTTTGGTTACATCTTCTGACATCAGACTCGGATTTCTCTTGAACTGAATTTTAATGTGCGTTTTGTTATGCGTTTACTTTACTACATTGGTTAGAGGTATAGGGGGAGGGTTGATATCTCACAAACATGTTTAACCCCGCCGCATTTTTGCGCCTGTCCCAAGTCAGGAGCCTCTGGCCTTTGTTAGTCTTGTATTATTTTAATTTTAGTTTCTTGTGTACAATTTGGAAATTAGTATGGCGTTCATTATCACTGGACTAGTATATATTTGTTTAGGGGCCAGCTGAAGGACGCCTCCGGGTGCGGGAATTGCTCGCTACATTGAAGACCTGTTGGTGACCCTCTGCTGTTGTTTTTTATTTGGTCGGGTTGTTGTCTCTTTGACACATTCCCCATTTCCATTCTCAATTTTATGTTGATAAAAGAAACGGAAATACTGTAACGTTTCCAATATTGGTTCTGTTGTTAGGGATTTAGTTGTGATGTTATTTAAGTTATGACGTCATATTCAATGTAAACAAAGAAACGCTGTTATCCAGGTAACATTTTTTTTCATATCAAACAATTATTAAAAATGATTGGGTGTTGAATTTCTTCCTATATTTGTTGATATGCTGATAAATATACATTTTATTCAAAGTCTCATGCAAACAAGACCGGAAACGGAAGTAGATCTGAAAAAAAAGTTAACGATTTTGAGTTCATTAGTAGAATGAAAAATTCGTGAAATTTTCCCGATTTTTTTATTTTTTTGTTTGTTTTATTTTTTCTACCGTAATTGGGGACTTCGTCCCCATATCAACAAACATAGGAAGAAACTCAACACCCAATCGTTTTTAATAATTGTTTGATATGAAAAAAAAAAAACGTTACCTGGATAACAGCGTTTCTTTGTTTACATTGAATATGACGTCATAACAAGTTAAATAACGTCACAAATAAATCCCTAACAACAGAACCAATACCGGAAACGTTACGGTATTTCCGTTTCTTTTATCAACATGTTTGAATTAAAAGAAAATAATACAGACTTCGTCCCCATTTACAGGTAATGCCTGCCTCATATTATTATACAGACCCTCTCTATCAGTTAATATACTTAGTGACCCGATGAATTTTTGTAAAAGATGTTATGACTGAAGAATTTCAGAAAAGGTATCAAAAGTTATATGCGTTTTTTTCTGTACTTTGTACATACTAAAGACTATGAATAACGTGTATTTGGTATGTAGAAAGTACAGAAAAAACCGCAAACCGGATGTCTAGTCTGACTTAAAGTTACGTCCAATGACGGAAAAATATCCGGACGCAGTTTTTTTCGTTTTTCTCCCAAAATAACCCAAACTGAATAATCATAAGAATGGATGACAAATGCGACAATACATGGTACCTATAGGGCACAGAGGCATGATGATTAATTTATTGTTGAAGGAAGAGAAGCGACACACAAAATGATGTCTTCTCGTTTAATAGTATAGATTATACAAATAAATTTTGTTTACAAGATTGTAAATTATTTGGATGACTTCCATTACTGAAAATGTCATATATTGAGAAATAAAGAGTTTATTAGAAACATCTAAAAGTGCTAAAAAGGTCAATCCGACACCTCAAATTTATTCCTTGTGAATTGTCTGATCAAAATTGTATGTTTGGTAGCCAGGCAATATCCTTTCATGAAGTTTGGAGTCTCCTTTCACGCGATCGACATTCGGAATCGGTATAAAAACATTACAGTAGTAATATGATATAAAAAGAAATGTGTGAATGATTGCCTATGAGACAACTCTCAAAAGTCAGCTATAATAGACCCTGAAATGACAAATGTAAGACAATTCAAACCAGAACTATAACGGCCTAATTTGGAACAAAATAATGAACGAAAAACAAATATGTTACACTGCAACAAACGACAACCAATGAATAATAGGCTCCTGACTTTTGGCAGTCACATACACAATGTGGCGGGTTTGAATTTTTTGGCGCCAAACCCTCCCCTAACCTGAGATAGTGATGTATCCGTACAACATAGGAACAAACTATGAAAAAATAATACACGAAAAACAAATATGAGAAACAGCAACAAAAAAAAAGGACAACCACTACTGACTTGAGTCTGCTTTGTCTCTGTTGTGGGTCTGAAGCAATATGTTTCACAAGTTCATCCTTTTTTGTTTACACCTTGTATTAAAATAGAATGGACATGCTCAGTGTTATTGTTGTAGTCTTTTGTCTTTTTCCCAATGAATAATTTAAACATAAAATTTTGACTATTACATTAATTCCCTGAATCAAATCAGTGAATCTGTATTTTTTTTTTTTTATAAAATCACTTAACAGATCTGTTTCACTGATTTTACAAATTGACTGAAACATATACAGTACGAGACTTTTGAAACTATGTACTGGATCAACCGTTGGTACTTAGAATATGAACTCGAATAACCTATGAACTTTGACACTTTTTGTTGTCACTTGATGTATCAAATTAATGTAAATTACATTTATGTATAATAATCATTTTCTAGCAGACTTCTTGCTGGTCGTTCGGTGGCATGCAGTTGCTACATGTTGACATCTGCGACAATTTGGTCTTCGGTGGTTAATTGTTTCATTGACATCCATACCAAATCTTCTAAAGTTTATATTGAATCATCAGCTAGTTTCCTCTCAAGTACTGACTGTTTGCATTACGATACTGACGTGTACTACAGTAATAAATATGCATGAACGCAATTTCCTCAGTCGTAAAACATGCAAAAAGATTAATGCAATCACCTTTATTGATGACTGGCTTTTACTTGTGTGAAAAGTCCTTGATAACCCCAACGTCATCAGTTGACAGACAGCTGATGTTTGAAAGGTATATCGGTAACTACTATCGAAACCAAGTTTTAGTTTAAAATAGTATATTCTCTATCAACATGAGGGATTAAAGTATTAAGAAAATGTCTACTTCAGCTGCAAGGACTTCCGTTTTGAACTGACTAGCAACATGCCTGTTTTCAATCCTCTTATGTTTTCTTTTCTCCAGGACGACTTGTAACGTTTTCTGTCATCCCACGAAATATGCACAAATTAAAAAAAATGTACATTTTCAGATTATAAATTGAAAATATATAATACCTTGCTCGTTAATTAATCTGAGAACATCGCATGAAATTACAGAATGTTATATAACATGAAACGATAGAATGAATAACTAATGCAAAATATTATACTATGTAATAAACAAGTTTTAAATGAAATATTTATCAATAGAGATGCGATAATAAAATTTGTACAGACACAGATGACATCTTTTGATATGAATGCACATTCGTTGCGCTTGAACAAGTATTAAAAGAATCATTTAAGACGCTAAAGGTAATATCAACCTGAAACCAAGATAATAAATGTTGCACACTATTCACATTTAGAAATCGATTATGTTGACTGAAAATACAATATAATAATAACTAGGTATTAAGGTGCACATGGTATGTGTCAACTATGTCAGACATTCTTGTGGTGATACCGTTACATAATTAACAGGTGTTTTCATGTTGATTTTTAAATATAGTTTTCAATCAATTAAGAAAATTTTGTGCGATTAATTTGGATGAACTGTTCAGAAACAAACGACTTCTGTGAGCAGTGCCGTCTGAACAGGAATTAATACACAGTAAGTGCCACATGCTTTTCTTTAATTTATAGTATTTAGTTGTAAAAAAGACATATTTATTAAAATTCAGGAAATGGCAGAAAATTTAAGCTTATTATCCTTTATGGTTGACTATTTTGCCTTTATGATAAAAATTAACAAGTAAACCGTGCACTATCGACCACTTGTAACACCATCGATTTAACTGTACATGGCGGTGTTATCAACTGAGGCATTTTACAGGTAAATGACAATTTACAAATTATTTATGTATTAAATTCTATATCTATTTTACACTGTAATGGTTGTTATCTTTTAATCAAGATCTATTAAAAATATTTGTCAAAAGAGTTTTGGTGGCATTTATTTTCGGTGATGTTGAAATAGCTTGGTATGGTTTTCTTGAAATTGACAGTGGATTTCTGGTTACTTTCTGAATGTATATCTCGTGCTATTTCTCTGATGTTTTACACTTTTATTTTATTTGACAATCCTCAAATACTTGTACGCCTAAGTCATTTTGTTTCAATCTATTCGTCAAAGTAAATGATTTGAATATTACATAATTTTATCTTTATTACAAAATTACATATATAAGGGTCAAGCAATAACTAATAAAATGAATACTTGCATAAGTATACAACAAAAGAACATTTATATTACTGAATTTAAACGAAATAGACACATACAAAGTGGATATATATATTTACTACATTTCACGTGTATGAGTGTCACGAGCCTAGCTGGGGAAGGTATACCGCCCTCAGTTTTAAATATTATTAGAATATGTGGCATGAGTGTCAATGAGACAACTCTTTAAAAAATGTTAAAAAAGACCCCAATATGTTCACCAAGCCCGGGTGGGGCAACAGCAAACAATGGGTTTTAATTTGTATTTGGATCAAGAACTTAGAATTACGGAACATTGTCTTTTAGAAAAGTAAATCAAAGGATATCACACAAAAAGAAAGACATGATATTGATTATGAAGTATACTTAATTGACATATCTCTCACAACTTTGTAGTTCTCTTAGTCTGATTATATATGGTTTTAATTGACGCTTTGTGAAATTATTACAATTTTTATATTCCTCAGCTTTCCTTAAAGACAAAGGTTGGATGAGGAATCAAGGCAATTTCTCATATATATCTGAAACAAATTATGCTTCATTTTTGTTAAAAAAGATACAATGTGACATGACTATGGGCCTTACAATTATTATTCTTATTTTAAAAAAAATCATGCTTATTTACACTTATTAAAAAAGAAGGTTCAAATATTACCATTACTATGACTAAACTGCAGTGTCACTGAAAAAATACCTCAAAACACTTAAAGTTAAAAAGACCCCAACAAATAAGAACTATTAAAGGACCAAAACCACCGAAACTGAACAAATATATACCATTACACGTCTAAGTATGAAGTGTCGGTAATCTTATCTGTTTACACACTAATGATTGATTGTTGGTCACTTGAAGTCCTGTTACAAATATTTCATTATTGTCCAGGAAGAGCTACATGTAGAACAAACTATCTCTAAAAACAATCATAAGTACTAGGTCTCGTAATAGAGTCAGTCTGGTAATTATGGACTGTCACAGGAAATTAGAGTATTATATTGAATAGGGACAGAAAACTTTCCATGCAACAGGCTACATACGGACCGCTCAAAGAGTTATTGCAATAGTTCTTATCATGCAGAAAGCATGATACTATCTTTACTCGAGACATCAAATTTAACGTCTCCGTTTATACCGGACGTGGCTGCGTACTTGTACATCCTACACATCCAAACGAACACCCAACTTTATAAATGGTTTTATTGCATGCCGATCGGAAGAAAACCAAATTGTGACCATATTTCTATTCCCAGTCACATTTGAGGTGTATACAAAGTAAGATAAAAGTTTCATAGAAATTATCATAAAGAATCTTAGAATTGTATTCGAGAGAGTATTTTGCATTACATTACAAGGGCTATGAATATTTTACGACATTTTGATATAAACATTTACGCTTGGTCCAAAGGACACCATTTCAAGTTCCATGTAAACCTCGAAATCATGATCATATTTTGGATATCTTAATTATAACGAAAATAACAATCACAAATTTAAAGAGTTTTGAATTTCAAATTGAAGTGTCCACAACCGCAACCATTGTAGAAATATTTTCCTTCACTCTTGGAAGTCATATAATAACATATTACTACTATGCTTGAAAAAAAATACCATTTGAGTATTCTTTGACGTGCAGAGCGCATGACACTCAATACAGGACATCCGATGACATTCGTTCTACACAGGGTATCGGATTTAACTTAACATCCCAATTTGTACCGAAGTTGGCTGCGTATGCATACATTTCAAAAAACCAATCGGACATCCCCCACCCCAGCCCACATTAGGATGTTTTTGATGTCGGAAGGGAGAAGTCCAGAGATAACCTTGCCCGTTTTTCTACCCCAGTCAGCCCTTGTATTTTATGCAAGAAACATTTAGCACAGTTCAAATCTAAAATGGTTTTACTACTTTCATTTTATTGACCTCCCACATGTTTCATACATCTAATCCATTTCATTTAATGAGCTTTCGTATTTCTTCTTGAAAAGTAGTTTGGGATGTAAAATCTGTTTGACATTTCATGTCACAGATTGAAAATCGATATAATAACTGAATCTGAGATAAATAAACTAATGATATCTTATCTTTTGCAGGGAAGAAAAGGGTGCAAAAAACTTATGTATATCTTCTACAATTGTCCTAAGATCAACATTCAATTTATAAGTGGATTAAAAAGTAAGTGCATGTATGTATAATGAAAGTATATCTATTCTTTTATCGTGGGATCATCGAGTTCGTTATCTATTATATATTCAAGATTTTATCATTATTGCGGATTTGAGTAAACACATTGGGTAATATTAAGACAACGGACAGTTATAGCAAAGAAAGAATTTGGCTGACTATTGTTTGCCTTTAAAATACCAAACGGTTGTTATTGCTACATATTTAGTATAAAATTGAGAATGGAAATGGGGAATGTGTCAAAGAGACAACAACCCGACCAAATAAAAAACAACAGCAGAGGGTCACCAACAGGTCTTCAATGTAGCGAGAAATTCCCGCACCTGGAGGCGTCCTTCAGCTGGCCCCTAAACAAATATATACTAGTCCAGTGATAATGAACGCCATACTAATTTCCAAATTGTACACAAGAAACTAAAATTAAAATAATACAAGACTCACAAAGGCCAGAGGCTCCTGACTTGGGACAGGCGCAAAAATGCGGCGGGGTTAAACATGTTTGTGAGATCTCAACCCTCCCCCTATACCTCTAACCAATGTAGAAAAGTAAACGCATAACAATACGCACATTAAAATTCAGTTCAAGAGAAGTCCGAGTCTGATGTCAGAAGATGTAACCAAAGAAAATAAACAAAATGACAATAATACATAAATAACAACAGACTACTAGCAGTTAACTGACATGCCAGCTCCAGACTTCAATTACACTGACTAAAAGATTATGATTTCATCATATGAACATCAGGCACAATCCTTCCCGTTAGGGGTTTAGTATCATACCATCATAACATATATGAGAAGAACATAACCCGTGTCATGCCAACAACTGTTTTTAGAATAAATATGTTTAGTTCCGATGCAAAGACCTTATCAGTGACCCAATATTAACGCCAATATATGCAATCTTTAATGACTTGACAACAGTATCGTAATTATATCCCTTCTTAATAAGTCTATTCAAAGGTTTTGTAAGTTTCTGAGGTGAATACTGACACCTTTGTGCTTTATAAAGAATATTTCCATAAAAAATTGGATGTGAAATACCTGAACGTATTAGAAGTCTGCATGTTGAGCTATATTTATGAATGATGTCTTTATACCGATGATAAAATTTAGTAAATGTTTTGACTAGTTTTGATATAATACTACAAAGTGTAATCTTGCAAGAACTTTTTTGTGAGACGTCGTTTTAAGGTGTCATGTAATGTACATGTATAAGGTCTAAATAGGAGATGTGGTGAACTTGCGGATGAGACAACTATACTAGACTGGAGGCTCAAAAGAGCCTTTGTTATTTATCTTTACCGTTGTACATCTTCAACGGTGAACTCTCCAACAAAGAGAGCTAGAATAGAATCTATGACAAAAATCTGGGTATTTTTTGTTGAATTTCAATGCTGATTAGTTTCTTGTTGTGACACATTCTCTAAATATTTCTTAGTTTTTGCCCAACATAGATCTCGACATGCAGATAATTTTGCTTTATATTTAAGTCTCTATCTACTAGTATCTGATTATAGTTTTTTCAGACACTAGGCACTAAACCCATAACATTGGTAAAAATCTTTGTTAAAGGTAAAAATCTCCAAGAAGGAGTCATCTGAAGATTTCGGTAGTTACTGATGCCTGACTGGTCATTTTTGCTATTAAAAGTTTATCTTTATCTGTTATAAATAATTATTGTAAAGATAATATGCAATAACTTAAACACAATGCAATATGTAAAAATAGTCATTTAGGGACAACAACTAATACAAGAAGTCGTCAGACAGTTTTAATAGAAAAAGACAATAGGGGACGACGACGATGGTAAAGACCAATTATAATATTATACACAAAATATGGTTGACAAAAGACGTGTTTATCAAACTGTATTTTTTACAGGGAAATATATAAACACGTCTTTATGAATAATACTACACAAAAAAATCAATAGCGAAGGTTTTATTTCCTTTCGATAATTAAAAAAGTCTCACACAAAGACTTTAAATATACCATAAATACCAAAAAAACAAATTTGTTACATGATGGACTGTTCAGTTTCAGAAAAAAGTAAAATAATAAACATACTGAACTCCGAGGAAAATTCATAACCGAAAGTCCCTCATCAAATGGCAAACCAAAAGCTTCTTGAAACGTAGTTAGGGATTTAAAATTCGTTTGACATTTCATTTCACATATTGAATAATAAAAGCATATTGGCAAAATGAAAGACAAGAATACAAAATTTTACCATAGCACAATGACGAGATGGTTCTACAACATATTTTATTTTAAACATGATTTTATTGGAACTAATAAAAACAATTGTGTTTCTTATAATAAGTGAAAATCAATAATACTGTTACCACTACCCTCATTTCTCTACCAAGAAGTACATCTATATTCCATCAGGACGTGGCTGTATTTATACATCCCTGACAGCCCCAAAAAGATCCTCGTGATGATGGATAGTAGACGTCAAGGTTACAACATTGCTATTTAAGGCAATTCTTTGGTGTTTTTTTACTACAGTTTTGTTCTTTTAGCGAAAGAAAAAGGCGCATTCAGAATTCTCACTGAAGTTAGTCTAATAGAAGTCCACTAATTGATTCACATGTCTCTCTTAATTTAAGAATTTCGGCAGCCAGTGACTGTTTTATATATACATTTTTATTCTTTCATGTTATTTAGTTAAAACGACCGTCTCTACTAAACTCATTCGGAATCAAACGACCGTCTCTACTAAACTCATTCGGAATCAAACGACCGTCTCTACTAAACATATTCGGAATCCCATAGACTGTTATTGATATCAAAATGAGTCGATGAAATAAAAATTATTTCAAAATATGCCCTTATCTGACCAGTACTTGCACCAGTGGGCGGGGCATAAAAAGTAGATATATTAGTATAGTTTAACAATGAAAATAATAACAAGATTTTTAGTATATAAATATCTTAATTTGTTGGAAAATCCTGAAATATTTAGCATTTATATAGTACTTTTAAATACGGATTATGTCATCACTTAAGCACTTAAGCAAAGCAACCTTTAAATAGATAATTATCATGCATAAGCCATACATAAGAGAGCTAATAGAATATCACCATTAAAATTTATCTACCCTACTTCTCTTATTAGCGTTGGAAGGAAGACTTCCTGGAGGCATACAAGGGTAGGTTGTAATCAAAATTAAAATTACAAAAATACTGAACTTCGAGAAAAAGGAAAGTCCCAAATTAAAAAGCTCAAACACATCAAACGATTGGATTACACCTGTCACAAATGTACTAATCTTAAAAATACATGTATATTCTTAAAACTTGCTAGTTTTAGGGAAATCTAGACGAACGATCCTTATATATACATTCTAACGTCATACCAGTCATATGAGTCGGGTGTTTTCACAAACACCATGACCTTACAATTTTTGTCGTAAAGCATTTCCTATGTCTAGTCATTATATAAATGTCCAAGGGCGACTCATAGGGAAAAAAGGGGGATGGGCTAGGGATAATTTTTAATGGACAACAGTTTTCACGCAAATTTAAAACACCTTTATAGATAAGAATCCGAGGTCTTATACATTTTAAACAATTATACACATACGTATTTGTAAAATAAAACCATCAGTGCTAAAACGGTAGAGAAAGAGCCGTCTGAAAAGTCGCACATACACTTTCAGATATTGGACAACAGTGAGTTCAATCTAAAAAAAATCATTTCAACTAAAATCATTTTAAAAAGAAGTATTGCTAAATTATTATATGCCCGATTTTGTATGAAATAGATACCACAAGTTTTTATATCTAATTTGTCAAAATATTTTTCAGGCTTATTGTTATCTTTTATGTGTCCCTCCGTCAGCAAGAATTTATTAGAAAAGTTTGCTCTGAATTCTATCCAAAATAAAATTGGAAAAGTTTGCATAGTTTTCATCTCATCACCGATCAGAAAATAAGAAATATCCTTACGAAATTAATTGCCTTATAAATAATAAATTTTGAAACATCTCTTCATCTTATGGTATCTATTTAATAAAAATCAGTGGAGTAAGTACTCCGCATTTTTTTTTTTTTTGAAAAATAGCGCAAATTCGCTTTTGTTAAGAAAATATCAAAGTATATATATATGGCGTCAACATTTTCAATTATACATGTTACGTCTTGTCTGTGTGTAAGCAGCCCAAGGGTTAAGATTTTTTTTTAAATTTTCGCATTATTCGTGTACTTCGTGCAAACTATTGTTTTATTAAAAAAAATGCAAATCATATTCACCTGATAAATGAAGCTCACAGAATATCATGAATATGAATAATGTAAGAATATATAGATTCTACCACTGCAACACGTATGATATGATATTTCTCCACTCGATTATTATTACATTGGTTGCAATGAATTACATTGATTTCCCAGTTAAATAAAAACCGATAATTTCACATGGGAAATTAACGTGGTTATTTCACTCTCTGACGTCATACAACAATAGGCGTTGACAAGACGCCGATAACGGAGGATAAAAACAAATTGTAGAAAAAAGATAGTTCCTTACATGTTTAACATTAATTTCTTAAAAAAAAGTCATTTGCCAATGTAATAAAAAGAATAACTAACTAGATTTGTAATTGCAAGCAAAAACGGATGGCACCCTCGTCTGCTATTGCCAGGCGAGCGGCATCCATTTTTAAATTTCCTAAGTATAAGAGCGCATCTACAGATGTCTATCAACATTGTTGTAAAATTTCATCAATTTTGGAGCATTTTGAATTTTGTGTTATTTCCATGGAAACGGCGGCCATTTTGGAAATTCCAAAGCTTGATAAGCCACTTAACATGTTTGCAAATTTTCAGAAAGTTTGGAGCAATTTGAAATGTTTGGACATTTCTGCTGTTTCCATGGTAACGGTGACCATTTCCAAAATTCCAAAGACACCTACCACATTGGCACATGATAAGGAACATACCATTTAAGTTTCAATGGTTGGATATACCATATTAAGAGTTTAAATACTACTTTAAGATTTTTTCCCATAGGGTTTAATGCCAAACATATTTTAGTATCCATGGCAACATAGAAGTTCCAAAGATTCACAAAATCATCTCAAACCTCTATATGATGGACACCAACAATATATAAAAATTTGATGATTTTCAGTTCAGGAATATTCAAATTATTCACCAAAAACAAAAAAATTTTTTTTTTTACATTTGTTCTGTTTCCATGGTAACGGCGGCCATCTTGCACATTCCAAAGTCAGCTGCACAACTTCACATGGTGTTCCACATTATGGTACAATTCCATCAACATTGGTCCATTCAATTCCGAGAAATAGCGTGGACAAAGTGTGTGGAAGAATAAGAAAAAAAAGAAACGTAGAATAACAATATGTCACCCCAACTCCGTTGAGGGTGCCATAATTAAAGAATTCAAATATCAAAAATATTCAACTCGTGACCGAACAACACTGATAATTAACTCATGCGCTACGCGCACTCGTGAATTAATGTGGTGTTCGGTCACTCGTTGAATATTTTCTCTATTTGAATTATTCGATTAGTTATTCTATAAATATCTAAATTTCAAGGCTTACTGTTGAAAGCGGAAATACCTAATACACAAGCTATAGTGCTGCTCTCGAATGATTTCTATCCTTCCTTTCCAAAGATTTTATAAAAAAATGTTCTTTATAGATGTGACGTCTTCAGACATGGTCGTCTTTTTTTTAGTGACGTCACAATAGAAAAATTTAGAACACATAAAGAAAATTTGACGTCATGATAATCAAATTTTGACCAATCAATTACCGAGAACAGATAAATCACTCATGAGATCAATACAAAGTAGATAACATCTAACAAAAACACCGACCGGAAGTGGTAGGGTATTTTTTTTATAAATCTCTCACAACACAAAAGACTTTACATTACAACTTGCTATCCTAGTCCAATAAGATCGGAGCCGAACGGACTTTGCCACGATGGATGACCAAACTAAAAACCTCAATGTTAACAAGCGAGTGATTTAGTTACTCTACTGAGATAACTATGCATCCGAGGCCCCACAATGGATTATATAAGTAATACATCGATGTAAAAAGGAAAAATTGCAATTTAATATGGTTGTAAATTTATTTCAGATGAGGTACAGTCGATGTGAAACAATTTAAATATCAACACATAAAATGTAAGACGATAAACGGCAAGTAATGGTTGGCCAATCATAAACAAAGTGTTAAAATGGAGGAAATCATTCGATCAGACAGCCGTAGAAATCGAGACCTCCTCGAGGTCGTGATACAAAAGAATGAAGAGAAAAGTGGAGATGATAGCCGTAATCGTCTGCCTGCTCTGTTATTGACTGCTACGGATGAAATGAGTGAGCCCCCTAGCTTCGCATCTAAAAGGAGCGGCGATATCTCAAAAGATAGATTCAGTAATAATGACGTCGAGGACTTTAAAATTAATCAAAGTATTTCCTATATTCATAAAATGATAAACAGTCTTGGAATTCTCTGTATTGCCAATTTGGTGCTTTGTGGTTTAACACTACAGGTTATACTCAATATTACTGAAAATGATGTCGGTCATCCTAAAAACACTTCACTTTTATCATCACCTAAGTCATATGCTGATCTCCTGGAAGTGACGTCAGCTTTTGCATCGTTTGTGTTCGCGCTTGATATGTGTTCCATGATGATTTGTTGTATGCAGTTTTTCTTTGCATCTAAAATACTCACTGTTCAAAATGGGAAGGAAAGGTAATTATGGGGTGTGTCTTTTATATTTAAGTAATATCTAGACATTATAATCCTGGTTCCTTTGATAACTATAGGACCCAATAACCATAGGTCACTGTATGGCCTTCAACAATGAGGAAACCCATACCGCATAATCAGCAATACATGACCACGAAATGACAAATGTGAACAATTCAAACGAGAAAACTTACATGTAAAAAAACCAGTAAACGAAATACCAATATAATATTCAGCAACAAACGTCAACCATTCAATTTCGGAACATACATTCTGAGCAAAGTTTAACATGTTAGCGGGCGTCAAAATCTTCCCCTTACCTACGATAATGGTGTACAACACAGAACAATAAATGAACAAACCATAAAAATCAGTTGTAAAGGGCTCAACTCATTAGATCGAGAAAAAGCAGAAAAACTAGTAACAAAACACAGACCGGACGTGGCAGGCTTCTAGACTGGGAAAACCCATGTACGACACTTATAACTGATATCTACAAAGATGCCACATTCCTAAAAAGAATGTCTTTATAATATATTGTTAATAATTTTAGCTAAAAGTATTGCATAAATCGTCATTTAACAAAAAGAAAATATTGTATTAAACATTTCAGTAAAAATAAGGTTAATATATCGTATATTATCATTTTGCGTTGAATATGAAAATTTACATCTCTTTTCAGGGCAGCTAAATATCTAACAGATTGTTCTAGTAGTCGTTTTGTTGCAATTTTAGGTTTCTTCATATCCGTCCCAGCTTTTCTGATTAGTAAGTTCAATTTCATTACTGAACCATATATACATATACACTTAATTACCCTCAATATCAGCTTAACAATGTTAAATCTGCAAATGTGCGGAAGATCATTTTTGTTCATCCTTCGCCGGTATTTAGACGCATGTTATTGGGATATCGAGACAACACCGTCTGCACTGTGTCCATTGCTTTAGACCACTCTGCCACTTATAATGAACTTGATATGTATTTAACGAACTAAAGACTTGATAAGTTTCGAATATGTTCTATAATGTAACGAATAATAGACATACATTATTGACCCTTTCGTTCTTGACTGTCAGCTATCAAGCCAATCATGTATGGATCAGTAAATATATAAGTATGGACATATCCCTTCCTAAGCCATTTGGATAATCCAGACGCCGACCATGTTCACAAACAATTGCAGAAACTGATCTCAACGACAATATATTCAAATGATATTTTGTTTGCATGCATCACAAGTTTAAATATGTTCATATGCTGTGTTACACGTCCTGAATTATTCTATATCGTTTGACAAGTGTTTCCGGACTTTATCAGTTATGTCCTATACATTTGTACCACTAATAGAATGCAAAACACAAACATATTACGGTCAAAAGGCACGAAAAGGCATGACAAAGGCCAATCAATACCCAATATCAACATAATATTAATTTATAGTGTGAACTGAATACATTGTGCCTATTTGTATATATTGCTTCTAAGCGAGATTACTCTGGTCTAAATTAATGTTCAATCTATTTCAGCAATGATGTGTTATGTACTTATGAAAATGAGAACGACTCCAGCGATCACAGCCGCCGTTATATTATCGATTGGTGTAGTTTTGTGTGGACTGAGTATATTTCAAAACGTTTACCATTGGCAGGATGAAATCGGACGAGCCAATGATGGGCTTCCAGTCTATGAGGATTCAAAAATACATACGAATAATCAAAGACCAAAAATGAACTGAATACTTTAGTATAATAGATTTCGAGTTTTACTTTCATAATGATTGAATAGGAAAAGGCAGTGTGAAGATATCAGCTTTCCGGAATAATAATAAAACAGGCCCTTGAAAGAAAAGGGTCAAAGACAAAAAACAACAATAATTGTTTGTAATGAAGAGTGAAAACATTCGCTATTAAAACAAACACAGGTGATCGTAGTCTACAACTGTTACAACAAAATAATGTAAATGAATTTTAATATGCAGTTTATCACAAAATAATTACATTAACTCTCGTTGAAATACCAGATTTTGATAGGTTAATACGAGTGAGAGAGTCTACCCTATACTATGACTGATATTCTATATTTCACTCCATAAAGACACTAAATGGGGACAATGCACATGACGTTACGGTTTTATTTTCAATTTATAATAAAAACAAATGTCTGTTGATGTTTATAAAAATAACACATAGCTGCGAGGGAGATAAAACAGAAAGTTGCCCCTCACAAAAACATTATCAACATTGACTTCGCCTTGGTTGACAATATTTATTCGAGGTAACAATCTACTAAATCCCCTCCCCCCTCTCTCAGCGCATTTACTTAACATATAGAAAGATATGATGTTAATCTGTTTTAATACCACAACGAAAGCACAGAGAAATATAAAATGATTTATATACAAAGAGCTTACTTTGGGTACCTCAATAATGTAAGTCAATGCCAACTGTTTAAAGCAAATGAAGGAATTTAGCAACTGAGAACGCATACAACGAACTGTTTAATTTATAACACGACAAGAGGACCTACGATAATATTTGAATTAAGGATTTTTTTTCTTCAAATTCCTAACATTGAGCATCTGATTTATCCTGCCCATATAAATACTCGTTTTTAGACTTGTACCTCGAATTTGACAAAAGTGGTCGTCTAAGTACCATAGTCTATGATAAATGAGACATTATTAATTTTCAAATTACAAATTTCACCATCTTAGCAACAATAAACCAACTTAACCTAATATGTTATATACATCTCCCTGCTCACTCGGTATTCTGGAGCTACTCATACTTTACCAAACGTTAAGTGTCTTATCAGAACGTTGATAAAACCAGGGTTTTTTTCTGAAAAAGTTCATCTGAAGATACCAAGACCTTGTTGATAAATATTCCGTATCAACTTCACAAATAATCCCTTATCGTCTTCAAGTATATATTCTAGGTACTGACGTTGTTTATCATCATAATTACTTGTTATAGTGGGGTTGTTTTTCATTTTTGCTTCGTAAATTTGTAACCTTTAATGTTTTGTCAATTTTGATATCGGCATATTTCGTACATCCTGCCATTGTGTTATTGTGGTATGATTCCTGGTCTTTTATTTGACCTTATGTGCTTTGTCTTTAGAGTGTCCTCATGTTATTTTTTTTTTCTATTTTGAAATAGGTATTTTTTTAATAGTGATTAAGAGTATAACACCATGTTGACTGCTGTACCCCCAATGTTTGACATATTTGTTTTGTCTGGTTGTTTTGGTCACACACCATATTATCAATATAATGACATTCTTTGCGACTGTCATACAATGAGGTGTGTATAGCTATAGAGTTATTAAAGGTACCAGGATTATAATTTAGTACGCCAGACGCGCGTTTCGTCTTCATAAGACTCATCGGTGACGCTCATATCAAAATATTTATAAAGCCAAACAAGTAAAAAGTTGAGAGCATTGATGATCCAAAAATTCAAAAAAAGTTGTGCCAAAAACGGCTAAGGTAATCTATGCCTGGGATAAGAAAATCCTTAGTTTTTAGAAAAAATCAAAATTTTGTAAACAGGAAATTAATAAAAATGACCACATTATGATATTCATGTCAACACCGAAGTGTTGACTACTGGGCTGGTGGAACGTCCATCAGCAGTGGCATCGACCCAGGGTTGTAAATATCAAAGGTATTATAATTTAGTACGCCAGGCGCGCGTTTCGTCTTCACAAGAGTCATCAGAGTATACGTTTAAACACGATCTTATACACTATTTTCTACATACGGAAATGACCGTACCAAGTCTGGAATACGAAAGTTGTTATCCTGTTTTCAAATGTGTTCTCATTGGAAATATTGCCCTAAAGTTCTTATTTTATCATTTATATAAATGTTTGCCTATTATCATGAATATTATAAAAGATAGAACAAGAATGTGTCCAAAGTACACGGATGCCCCATTGCACTTTTATTTTACATGTTCAATAGACCGTGAAATTGGGTAAAAATCTAATTTGGCATTAAATTAGAAAGATCACACCATAGGGAACATGTGTACTAAGTTTCAAGTTGATTGGACTACAAATTCATCAAAAACTACCTTGACCAAAAACTTTAACCTGAAACTCACACTTTAATTTTCTATGTTCAGTGGTCCGTGAAATTGGGGTCAAAAATATAACTTGGCTGTAAAATTAAAAAGATCATATAATAAGGAACATGTGTACTAAGTTTCAAGTTTATTGGACTTCAGCTTCATCAAAAACTACCTTGACCAAAAACTTTAACCTGAAACTCACACTTTAATTTTCTATGTTCAGTGGTCCGTGAAATTGGGGTCAAAAATTTAACTTGGCTGTAAAATTAAAAAGATCATATCACAAGGAACAGGTGTACTAAGTTTCAAGTTGATTGGACTTCAGCTTCATCAAAAACTACCTTGACCAAAAACTTTAACCTGAAACTCACACTTTAATTTTCTATGTTCAGTGGACCGTGAAATTGGGGTAAAAAATTTAACTTTGCTGTAAAATTAGAAAGATCATATCATAAGGAACATGTGTACTAAGTTTCAAGTTGATTGGACTTCAGCTTCATCAAAAACTACCTTGACCAAAAACTTTAACCTGAAACTCCCACTTTCATTTTCTATGTTCAGTGGACCGTGAAATTGGGGTCAAAAGTTTAATTTGGTTGTAAAATTAGAAAGATCATATCATAAGGAACATGTGTACTAATTTTCAAGTTGATTGGACTTCAGCTTCATCAAAAACTACCTTGACCAAAAACTTTAACCTGAAGCGGGACAGACGGACGAACGAACGGACGAACGAACAGACGAACGAACAGACGAACGAACGGACGGACGAACGGACGGACGGACGAACGGACACACAGACCAGAAAACACAATGCCCCCCTACTATCGTAGGTGGGGCATAAAAAACGTTTTAGTCTTTTCTGGAGCATTTACAAAATTTCAATCCTGGTATCCATGATGATAAAATTGAGAATGGAAATGGGGAATGTGTCAAAGAGACAACAAACCGAGTTTATTTACAACCACTGGGTCGATGCCACTGCTGGTAGAGTTTTTATTCCCCGAGGTTGTCACTATCTCAGTAGTCAGCACATCTGTGTTGACATGAATTATCATTGATATGGTCATAATTATAAATTAACTGTTTACAAAACTTAGAATGTATGAAATACTATTAACTAATAAAAGGCTTTTTTACCTAAGGAATAGATTAATCAATTTTTGGTCCTCATTGTCCTTCAACTTCGTACTTTATTTGCCCTTTTTAACATTTTGTTATTCGAGCGTCACTGATGAGTCTTATGTAGACGAAACGCGCGTCTGGCGCGAAAACGAAATTTTCATCCTGGTATCTATGATGAGTTCATTCACAGCAAATGTGATCAGTAAGACAAGATTATTTAAACAAATAATTAGTCAACATGGTTTTAATCGTCTGACGACCTATAGTGGAGTTGTTACGTTTTAATGATGAATTTTACCAAGTGTTTTTAGTTTATATACTGTAACTATATAAAAAAAAAAGTAACATAGATAGGTAGGAGTTTTAATAAGCGAAATGGATTAGCAATACTTGATCAACACACAAGTCAAAAGGTCTGAATCGTTAGTGTACTTCTTATTGCTCTTTGAGGACGATTCTTACCAATTTTTTACGTTTGTGTCTATTATTTTTAAACTTAAACATGTAAAGGGTATATACAGACTTTAAATATAAAAAAATGACCATAAAGACAAGATCTACAAATAAGTCTAATTTTGCCAAAAAAAATTATAGACTCTTCACAGGAGTGATTGTCCTGAGAGGAAAATTTATTTAGCTCATGAATTCTATTCTTGTCCTGATGCTGTGATATATTAATTGTAAAGAATGTACACTAGGTGATCGACACAGGCCTCTAGTTTGTGTTGAAGTTGATCTGTCTGTTGATCAAGAATTATGATATGTATACATATAATTGGTTTTATTATCATTATTTTATTTCGGGGATTAAAGACATGTCAACAACGTGACCATTAATATGTTTGTGTAAGGCAATCGTGTATCGGGAATACGAAGTTAAAAATAACCAGTAAACCACGTTCAATGAAAGAGAGGTGGTAGATATCAAAAGGGATATAAAAAAATATAAGCCGTTGACAGACTGACAACGCCATGACAAAAACCTAAACACGAACAAAGTTCAACTACAATAGTTTTCAAAATACAAATACGAAGATATCGCTTCGAAGTCAATTCTTACAAGATATTATAGTATAAAAACTCTTTAATAACAAACTTGAAAAATTTACAATGTACATAAATAAATAAATAGGAATTGATATAACAACACATATAAAAATACAAAAATGACAACTCATAGTACAAAAATACGCGTATTACATCAGCAGTATATTGTGTAAAATAATTACCAATTATTATTTTCCAAATCACTTTAACAAAATATTAATAAAGTATACTATCGTCTAAGATTTTTTGAAAATATAAAACTTGTTGCAAGTCTTAAAAAGCAATTTTCTAGATTGTACCGAGTACGATCACATCATTTATTAATATTTTAAATATGATCTTTATGTTTTTATTCGTCTGGAATGTACAGCTTGTCGAGTGTTTTCTAGCACAATTTCATCACATATCTCAATAATTTGTGAAAAAAGCATAGTTACGCATGATAGGTAACCAAATGCCTTTGATTATTTTTAGAGGAGATTCGTTTAGCTACCAAGCTGCTATTCTTCTGGGAACACCATTTGTTACCGCCTTGTTATTTATTATTGCTGGTTTAGTATGAGTATTGTTATTATATCTACTGATTGTCTGAATGGTTGGTTTTGATTTTACAGATTTGATTGGAGTTGTTGAAATAGTCTTTTCTAAAGGCACTCTAAGTTTCATCACAATGCATACTGTTGTTATTATAGTGAATGATATAAGTCCTAGGGATCCAAATACTAGACCTAATAATATTTCGGCAGTAATGATAAAATCTGAAAGAAACAAAACACAGGCAATTAGACAATTGTTCGTGCAATAAACAAAATACAAATATAGTTAAAAAAAAAAGAAAGACGTCTAATACGGTTGCAATAAGAAAATATTATGCAGGCCGTATTTGTGTTGGAAACTAAAATTCTGAAATTTGTGTTTGAATTACCTCTCTTTGTATACTCATTTCAGTTGACATATAATAAGTAAGATATATAAAAAGATGTGGTATGATTGCCAATGAGACAACTCTCCACAAGAGATCAAATGACACAGACATTAACAACTATAGGTCACCGAACAGCTTTCAACAATGAGTAAAAGTACTAACCGTTTGAATTACTCTCGGTTGTATTTGATGACGTCATTGTAGTGGTAGTAGGATTAGGTATACCTCTATACCGCAACAAAAATCCTCGTCTATTGACTGAACCATCACTTTCAAATGCTACAACAACTGATGTACTATTAGATGTATAGTTGTAAGGTGTTGTATCGGGATATTCATCACATACCACTGACATTCTGTTATAATCACAACGATGTTCGCCTGAAATCAAATAATATTATCATAGTGAAATGTTCACAATGCTTTTAAAATACTATTAATATATCGTCAAATTAAGGGTTAGCACGGTGTGCATTGTCGACAAATATGAAGTTCATGTGTTCGAGCACAATGCAACAAGAAGAAAAGCTAGGCTCGACAAGGCCCCCTGAGTCTAGCATATCTTGTGTTTCGTAGCAAATACAAATGTAATGAATTATATACTTTTTCTATAATTAACAAACTAGTATTCTAAAATGTATCGTTTATATCCTTACATGTAAAATTGTTGCTGTAATTTTATCTTTTTTTTAAATTTAACCGTGGTCTTTGACTCTTTGAACAGAAATGGCATGACTTAAACGCGGACCTTGATGATGACATCAAAATAAACTGTGACATAAACAGTTATTTTACCGTTCCTTCAACATAATACTGGTAGCAGGATACCAGGAGACTTATGTTTAGAAATTATTTATTTGTATACATGTTATTGGTACAATAGATGCCCGATGCCAGGATAAAGCTTGTTGCATGTACGTGCTATGTGGAGTTTCTCACCATTTGATTTTGTACATTGTACGTGCTATTTGTTGAATATATTAATTATAACAGTTATGTAAAACCTACCATCGTATATTTGATATTTGTCGTAATCACACGACGTTCCATCTTCGATATCTCCAAGTATAACATTTATTTCTATTGCACCAAATTCGTATAACAAATTCCATCGACAGTTGCTGGAACTAAAACAAAAATGTTAGACAGTGTGTATTGATAGTCTTATATAATTAATCATGTCTTTTTGAATGCAATTGAGGTGGAAAAAACAAAGGGACATTCAAACTCATAAGGCGAAAATATACTGATAATGCCATGGTGAAAAAGGAAAGGGCCAACAGACAAACAACAGTACACAAAACACAACATATAATTATTATATGATACATGTCTATTCAAAATAACGTTAACACAGACAACTATAAATAACCTGGAAAAGCTCTTCAATGATATCGGTATTAATAAATAACCTAACAAGAATGTGTCCATAGTACATGGATGTCCCACTCGCACTATCATTTTATATGTTCAGTGGACCGTGAAATTAGAGTAAAAACTCTAACTTAGAAATAAAATGAAAAAGATCATATCTTAGGGAAAATGTGTACTTAGTTTCAAGTTGATTGGACTTCAACTTCATCAAAAATACCTTGACCAAAATCTTTAACCTGAAGCGGAACAGACGAACAAAAGAACGGATGAATGGACGAACAGACGAAAAGACGCACAGACCAGAAAACATAATGCCCCCTCAGGCCTCTACTAATATAGGTGAGGCATAATTAAAATAAACATGTATTTTGTTGCGTTTGTCGGTACTTTATGCAACCTTACTATAAAGTTTGGCAATAATTTGCGATTAATAGAATAAGGACTATTTTACATTAGCAGGCATGGAACACTGCCTAGCTCTTCTTGAAAACAAACCACGTATAGAATAAATGACTGGTTTCGAAAGAAACGCGCTCGGCGTACTAATTTATCTGGTACTTTTGGTAACTTATTCTAGGAATAGCTTAATTCAATTTCAATATACTGTATTTTGCTCTTCTTTTTTATTTTATATGAAAGAACATCTAATTACACTTGAGATTAATTGAGTAAATTCTAAACCATTTATTAAAGAAACTAACCTTGGATATTTTTCTGGAAAACTAGGACTAGATAAAAACTGAAAATTTTCAGTTAAAATGATATCTTCTCGGTTTTGACAACCTTTTCCCTCTGAAATTAGGTAATACAATTATAGAAACAACCATATGTCCCAGTGATTTTTTAAAGCTTTTTTTTAGAAAACAAAAGCTTGTCATGTACAAACATTATTCTATGAACACTTCAATCATTTATCCAGGATAATTATGTTTGTCATAATTTTGCAGACTTATGATCTAGAAATATAAATGTTTGATTAAGTCTGGTTTATTCTCTAGATTTACATATCTGAAGGTGTATATACAACTTAAAACATTCCTAAAATTTCGGACATCATTTTATTCGAAATGTATTTATTATTCCTTTTGATGCAAAAGAGATATGCGCAGAAATCTTTTACTCAACTCAATCTTCGAACACTATCAAGAAAGAAAAACTAGAGGCTCTTAAGAGCCTGTGTCGCTCACCTTGGTCTATGTGCATATTAAACAAAGGACACAGATGGATTCATGATAAAATTTGTAGATCTGACTTTACTGAACATTCTTGCTTCTTACAATTATCTCAATTTATAATGAACTTGGCCCATTAGTTACAGAGGAAAATATTTTGTTAAAATTTACAAAAATTTACAAAATTTACAAAATCATTAAAATTGACTATAAAGGGCAATAACTCCTTTAGGTGTCAACTGACCTTTTTATCATGTTGACTTATTTGTGGATCTTACTTTGCTGACATTATTGCTGTTTACAGTTTATCTTTATCTAAAAATAATATTCAAGATAATAACCTAAAACAGCAAATTTCCTTAAAAATTTCCAATTCAGGGGCAGCAACCCAACAACCAGTTGTCGGATTCATCTGATAATTTCAGGGCAGATAGATATTGACTTGCAAAACACAATTTAAACCCCATGTCTGAATTGCTCTTAATGCTTTGGTTTCAGAGTTATAAGCAAAAATCTACATTTTACCCCTATGTTCTATTTTTAGCCATGGCGGCCATCTTGGTTGGTTGGCAGGGTCACCGCACACATTTTTAAACTAGATTCCTCAATAATGATTATGACCAAGTATGGTTAAATTCGGACCAGTAGTTTTAGAGGGAAGATTTTTTAAAAAATGAGAAAAAATGAGGAAAAATTGGTAAAAAATGACTATAAAGTGCAATAACTCCTTAAGTGGTCAACTGACCATTTTAGTCATATTGACTTATTTGTAGATCTTACTTTGCTGAACATTATTGCTGTTTGCAGTTTATCTCTATCTATAATAATATTCAAGATAATAGCCAAAAAACGGTATAATTTCCTTAAAATTGCCAATTCAGGGGCAGCAACCCAACAACCGGTTGTCAGATTCATCTGAAAATTTCAGGGCAGATAGATCTTTATCTGATAAACAATTTCACTTGAGTCAGATTTGCTCTAAATGCTTTGGTTTCAGAGTTATAAGCCAAAATCTGCATTTTACCCCTATGTTCTATTTTTAGCCATGGAGGCTATCTTGGTTGGTTGACCGGGTCACGCCACACATTTTTTAAACTAGATACCCCAATGATGATTGTGGCCAGGTTTTTTTAATTTGGCCCAGTAGTTTCATAGGAAAGATTTTTGTAAAAGCTAACGACGGACGACGCAAAGTATGAGCTAAAAACGAATATTACAAAACTATGCCTCAGCATGTTTATAATGTCATTGGCCAATAATGTATAACAACGTCACTGTTTAAAGTAACAGCTATTGAAAACGGTACTAATTTTTCGGCACCGCATTGTTCTTTCATTTGTCTTTGTAAAGTGTTCTATTATTAATATTACTATTACTGTTAGATTGTTTTATGTGATATCCATTTAACGTGGCTCGGTACTTAAACATCCCGTCGATGTGTTTGTATTATCTTTCATTTTTTGCTGGTGTGTTTTGTATATGCGACTTCTTGTGTTTCTTTGGTTCTTATAACGTGACTCTGTACTTTAAAAGATCCCGTCAGTATGATATTGTTCTATTATATGTCATTATGATATAACATTTCTATTCGCGTAGTGGAAAGAACTATTTGTGGATTCTTATAAATTCTATATAACTTTTGGACTATTTTAAATCTGGTCTATTTCTGAAATTAATTCCTACATAATTTTGTGATTTTTTAACCTTGTATGCTAACATTGCCCATGTGAAATTTTAAAATTGTTTGTATATACATTGAACGAAAATATATAGTGACGTATAACATTTTCTGACGTCAGACACGCGAATCAATGAATGTTTTTGTGTTCTGTTAAATTTTTCCTTTTAAAATTGTTACACGATGATGACTGCTGTTCCCATATGTTGACTATTTTATTTATTATGTCTGTTTAGTTCACGCATCATTGTAAAATAACGGAATTTGATGAGACTGTCATCAAAGTGAGAGGTTTAGCGCTGTAAAACCAGGTTGAATGCACCATTTTCTACATTTGAAAATGCCTGTACCAAGTCAGGAATATACCACTTCTTGTCCATTCGTTTTTTATGTGTTTTGTCATTTGATTTTGCCATATGATTATGGACCATCCGATCAGATTTTCCTCTGAGTTCAGTATTTTTGTGATTTTACTTTTTATGATACGCATTTCTAAAATCCATGTATCTTGAAGTTCAGTAATGCTGGAAAATAAAATATTTAAAAATCCAAAATCAAGTACATAGATGAAGAGCTTATATATAATAAACAAAGAAAGACAAAAAATGCCAATAAAAGAAGTGTAAGGTGTCTTTACCATGATTTTTAGCAGCTAAATATTCTAATTTGAAACCGGATTTGACTGTTGATGAATCTGAGTGCATCTCTACACGTAAATAACGTTGTGTTGTGGAATAATGAACAGGCGATGATGGTGCACCACACGATGAAAATAACGTAGAAGTTTGATCCTCAGCTGTAAATAGAAAGAAGTATAGTAATTAGTTTTTAAAGCAGAAGAATATAATTTCAATTTCTTGATTGATTGACATTTAACGCCTCTTTCAACACTGTTAGATGTTGGATATTTCTAGGCGGCAAGTTTTTATTGTTGGAGGAAGCTGGAATGCACGGAGAGAACCACCGAAATTTTGTAAGAAGCTTAACAAAATGAATCCGAATCAATAACGATAAAGTAACTCACAATCCCAGTGTTGACAGGCTATAGTTTTGTACAGTGATTAAACTACTTGGACCATTTACCACTGAGGAACCCAAATACATTATGTTGAACGTTTACCATTAGAACATACTTTGTCATCCTTTAAAAAGGGGGTTATGAATTCTACCGTTTGCAATGGCTTATTCGGCCTTGAACTTTGATGTGTAATTTCTTTTTAAATTTTCAGTTTGTAACATAAAAAAAAATATATTCTACTCATGCACTCCAGTTTGTATAGCTTCTTCGTTCTAATGTTTGAAAAAGGATGGTTTTAATTTTAACCGTAATTAGTTAACGCATGGAGAAAGTTACTTGACCTACATGTAGCAGATTAACTGCTCAAAACTCTTGTTTTCACAGTCTTCACATATTGAAACACTTTTAGAATGCACACTAATCTATAAAATTCTATAAAACAACAAAATACATGAATGCAACACGGAACTCTCAATTATCAAAATTGTAAAAATATTCGAATTAGCTCTCGCCGCGATATAGCATTTTTGTGCTAATGCGGCGTAAAGTAACAAACAATCAATCAATCGATCAATTATCAAAACCGAAATTAAGTAAAGCTGTTTATTGTCTATAAGATATATAGAAAAATCGATTGTGTTCAAACGGATGAACATATACTGAAACTGACAATCCTAGTCAATTAAGATTGGAGTACCATATACGGGACTCGAACTCACAACCTCAGTGTTGATAGGCTAGTGGTACAGTTTTGTACAGTGGAATATCTACATAGTGTCATGTAAAAGAGGGACGAAAGATACCAAAGGGACAGTCAAACTCATAAATCTAAAACAAACTGACAACGCCATGGCTAAAAATGAAAAAGACAAACAGAAAAACAATAGTACACATGACACAACATAGAAAACTAAAGAATAAACAACACGAACCCCACCAAAAACTAGGGGTGATCTCAGGCGCTCCGGAAGGGTAAGCAGATCCTGCTCCACATGTGGCACCCGTCGTGTTGCTTATGTGATTACAAATCCGGTAAATAGTCTAATTCGGTAGGTCACATTCATGAAAGGGAAGGGGATTGTATTTACGACGTAAGGAACATATCCGATATCATTTGTGAAACGGTTATTCCATAACGGTCAACCAACTCGTGATGGCGTCCGTAAAATTTACGAATGGATCATTTCAACTTCACCATTTGGAACTCTTGGTTTAATAGCTTCCTTGTGAGCAGTAACCCTCTATCAAGAAAATCATGATAGGAAATGCAAGCACGGGAATAGCGTATCAATTGGGAGATAACCTACTAATGAACAAATATAAATGACAGCGGTATACATTTATTGCATAATGGCATAATTTTTCAGTGTGTGAATAATAAAAAAGGCAAAAGTATAACCTAATTGTTGGTTGTATGACATGGTTGGAAACAAATGACACAGTTACAATACCGGTAAATGTACAGAATGTATTTTTAAGCGAGTACAATATGGTTATTACAGTAACTTAAATATATGATATGAATACCGATTGTCCAATTCTCATTGAACTTTTGTAGTTAAAATCTATACCATCATTTAAATCTTGATGCAATTATAAATATGAATGTTCAAACAAATGGTTCGTACTTAGAGTCACGCTAACTTGTATTTGTCATGAAAAGAGAGGAATAATTTACAGGGTATATAATTGTTTTGGATCGAGTCATGCACCTTCAGTTTTTTCAAATAAATTGGGTTAACGACAATGGTAACATCCCCTTTGATTTCAACTTTAACCTGTTGTTCATCTAGAACTTTAGAGGTCAGTCAAAAGGTGCCTTTCTTACAAATGTAGACACCAACCTTATACATTATACGTAATATAACGCTTGATTTATCGTTTCAATAATTGTGTTATTTTATTTTGTAATTATGGCGAATAGAACAAAACCACCAGTTCGGGAATTGGACGTAGAGGGCCCAGGCGAAAATAAAATGTTTCACAGCCACAATTTATTTGAGTTTTATGCTCGGGCGGTATCTCCACTTTTTTGGTCAGAATTACGCTCTTTTCCAAAATCATGGATCCGCCCCTGCTTAACATTTCTGTTTATATAATCATATTATATTATATATATAAAATTGAGAAAGGAAATGGGGAATGTGTCAAAGCGACAACAACCTGACCATATATAGAGCAGACAACAGCCGAAGGCCACCAATGGTCTTCAATGTAGCGAGAAACTACCGTACCCGTAGGTGTCCTTCAGCTGGCCACTTAAAAAATATGTATACTAGTACAGTGATAATGGACGTCATACTAAACTCCGAATTATACACAAGAAACTAAAATTAAAAATCATACAAGACTAACAAAAGCCAGAGGCTCCTGACTTCGGACAGGCGCAAAATTGCGGCGGGGTTAAACATGTTTATGCGATCTCAACCCTCCCGTATACCTCTAGCCAATGTAGAAAAGTAAACGCATAACAATACGCACATTAAAATTTAGTTCAAGAGAAGTCCGAGTCCGATGTCAGAAGATATAACCTACCATTGTATAGTGCTATAGTATCGCCAGGACAAGATATGTCATATGTAAGAAATATCAATAACTGTAAATCGTCAGATCCGGAATCTATTATCCACCAACAATCCATATCACTAAAATAAATTTGGAACATCTTTTAATATTAAATAAGACGGTGAAATATTGAGAATCTCAAAGTGTTTGAATTAAAACTGGAACATGACATAATAATTACACAGTTTCTTCAAATATGTATTTTAAAATTTGTATCATAGTACATATCCCTCTTTTGTATTATAGTATTCATAAAAATGCACGATAACACCCTTAAATTTATATTACAGTCTTGAAGATAACCATCGGTGTAGAATTTTACATGTAAAAAACTTAAATATAAAATAGATGTTCCATAAGAAGTTGATAATGTACATTGTACATGAGGCAGCTACAGTGTATTTATACCCGAATGAAATGCCCGATCTTTCAATTGATGCATTTTCCCATAAAAATAACACCAAGCCAACTTGGGCCGTTTAAAAATAAAACAAAATTTAAAAGTTGCCTATAATCTTCTGGTGTTTCACTTCTGTGTGTCATTTCCCAGTTGTTTGGAATTGTTAAGAAAATCTAGTTGATATGTCGTCTGTTAAGCTGAATTTATAATATCATTTACATTATAAGTATGTTTCTGTGTTAATAAGTTGAATGTTATATACTAGTATTTGATATTGATATATACTTTTCGTATGTTCCGGATCCACCATTATATCCCGGTGAGGTCAGAGATATCATTTCTGTTGTACTGGCAGTAAAATTTCGTTCAACAGCACTACAGGTCTGGCCCTCAACTGAAACAGAAAATGAATACACTTAAACTATATTTTTTATACTACCATAAATTGATGTTTCAAATAAAAACATTTAAAGACTTAAAAAGTATTAAAAAAAATACGACAGTAGAAGTTTCCGATTTAAGCATTTCGTGCAAGAGTCATTTCCCCCTTTATCAACCCAACTTTTAGTTCGGGGATGTCAACAGGCACTACAGAAAAATTCATCTGACTGCTAGACGTGCTCAAAACTTAAAGCGTAAATTTCTTTATAGCTTTGCTTTTTATTCTTACAAGATAGTTAGGATCTCTCATAACTTTTTTTGTTTTTACCAACTACTGATTTGCATCGGTAATTACACACTTAACACAAATGTTTCTTTTGTAGTTTAGACTGTGTCAATCGTACAATGGAATACTGCTATGCAAAATAGATGTTAATTGATATATACGCCGTGTGTGTTTAATCCAATTTTAAAAAAATAAATCATTTTGTGTTTGTTAGCAAACGTAAAAGTAAATATAGATATATTGATTGTCTCATTGCATTTTACCACTCTTCTTATTTTTAAATCATTTACAAAATTCAAATAAACTTTTTGACTTGTTCATCATTTTGTCTCTGGATGAAAGTTGTCTCATTGACAATCATACCACATCTTCTTGTTTTCCTATTGATCATGTAATGCTTTATCTGAGATGAATTTTGTTTGAATAAAGTAACGTTCTTGAAACTGTTTCAGGCCAACAGAGAATATATTTCTCGTTCCAACATATCGTAATGTCTTTTTTTAAACAAGTATAATACAGTTTGATGTGTGCAGTGCATCTATAGTAGTTTAAATATACTTTATTGTGCACGTAAAGAACCCTTGCAACAACTCTTTGAGGGGTCCTGTAGGTGGCCTGTTGCAAGCAAAATTTCTGTACCTCTCCAATATACCTTCATTTTCGAATGGCTGTTTAAATATCCCCGACCATCATCCCGGACGGCCTCTATTACAGGACCTACCTATTGTGTTCATTGTTAACTTGTTCTCGATCTGAACATGCATGAAATATTTGTCACTGGACGTTAAGCAACCAACAATCAATCACTCAAAAAGGACAAACGGATTAAACACAAGATTTTTTTCCAACTAAGGGCATCTATAGATTGGTAAAACATGCTAACGGATATGGTATAGCTTCAGAAAATGTTTCCAAATATGACAAATACAAACATGACCGTATATTGCATTTTAACATAATTACAACAAGTACGAGGAAAAGGGGGGGGGGGGGTGTACATGTACGATGCTGAAAATTACATTGTATCGCTCACATCACTTCGTTTTGCTTACATGTATTTTCGGAAGTTCGCGTATGGCAATGTTTGTTATGTTTTTACACTGTAGTTATGCACTCGTTTTCACTGTAGTTATGCACTCGTTTTGCATTAGAAAACATGGTTTTCAATACAGCAATTTCTTTCGTACCAATATGATTTGTGTGTTGAACGTCATTTTTCAACATCCATATCTTTACCTTTTGGTTAAAACAGATTCATTTGTACTATTTCAGATAGAGATGTCAATTATAGAAAGGAAATACATGTACCACCATCAAAAGCGTGTAATGTATCGTCTATATCCTGATCCTGTTCGTTATAAAGTTCAAGGGTTAATGACCTGATTCTTTTATTTACTTCAGAAGTTCCGAGATATACTTTTACATATTTATTTTACTAGAGTTTTGTAAAAAATAGCTACAAGTTAGATTTCCAACAAAAAATAATCTTAGTACTATTCTTTAATAATTCAATAGTAGCAATACTAATATGCTCCAATGACAAAGGAAAATAAGGATTTTAACTGAAACATTTTGTTTATCTATTTATATCTTCCCTATTTTTTTCCTGAATTTAAGGCATTAAATCACGATGTATTTAAATATAGCGGTAGGCTGACAATGGGAAAAATCACCACCAGATAACAAATGACGTAGAAGCTAACAAATAAACGGCCTTTAAAAATGAGCAAAATACATACTGTACAGTAATTCGACATTTTGTTCACTAATACTATAACACAACACTATCTTACTAAAACATAATACATCTTCTAACGGTCTTACCGAAAATGATGTTCCTCAGTATGTAAGCAATAATGAACTCAGCTATTATTACTGTGTAGTCAGTAAACAATATTCTCATTCTTTAAAGCTGGAAAAAATAATTTGAGAATACTTAAAATAAATTCAAATAAACTTTTGTAGAAATTGACAGCTCTTTTATAACATAAATAGGAAAGTGCAAACATAAAAGAAAAAAAATTGGAAATTTTAATATCAGCCATTTCAGCAATTTTAAATATTAATATTTACGTGTGTGTTAAAGAGTATACAATTTGACTAATTAAAACTGTCTTACCCGTCGTATATATGTCTAATTGACATCCTAATTAACCGCCATTATATCAGAGTAATTTGACCATTACAATCGGAATAAAATATTCAAATAAATAAATGAAATACGCTCAGGCCTTTTAAATCTATTACCGACAACAATTATTAAATATGTATTGATCCATAAATGTAGATTTTGTCAATCAAACTTCTGATATATGTGAGAACTATTGATAACGATCAAATCTAAGATAAAAATCTGCAAAACGTTTTGATACACACAACCACCATTGTCAAATATGGTCCTCTGTGTCGCTCATTCAAACACCTGCGTGAATGAACGCCATTAAGACTGAGCTTGTTTGTGGGACCGTATGAGGTCCATCATGTAATCTATCAGAATCAATCAGAAAATATAATCTGCACATTTGATGATTGATTGACCTCGATGAAGAATTGCAATATTAATTAGCTTTCACACATCTCTGAAGTGTTCCAATATATTACCCCATGCAATGCAGAAAATTGAATAATCTGTATTAATATTCAAATTCGTGTAATAAATATATTTAAAACAATCCGATTTGATTGGAGACTTTCTTCAATGAAGTAAGGTGTCCATTACTTTTGTTGCTGAATTAAAAATTAAAGTCCACTGAGACAACAATTTATGGCATTACTCCTGACCTTGCTTACTAGCTTCGACCGATTCATATTTAAATAATTTTCCTAATTTGTTTGACACCTTTAATTTGTTATGCATTCTGTTTTATTCAAATCATGGATTAGTCTTCCCCAGTATGTAGTGTATATGCACGTGAATGTATAACTTAAGAGATGTGCTATCACAATCAATAGGACAACTCTCCTCACAAACAAAATGACGTAGATAGTCAACTGAAGACCCATAATGTTTATATTAAGATATAAAAGACATAACATATGTAAAACATATCAAACGATAGAAGCAACGGCCAAACAACTATAATAAAAACTATGACTCACAACAACCAACGAAAACAATGAATTAAAAGCTATCTGACTAGGGCACACGATCTGTCACCGGGGGAGAAGTGGTGACTTTTAAGGTTGTGTTACCAGCGCCTGACTGAATGCTTGTGTTACTGCAACTGTGGAATGTACCTATTCATATAACATGAGGATGCTCTGAATAGCAATGAAAACTCTGGGACATAAACTCTGGTGAAAACTATGCACATTAACACCAACTGTGACACATTAATAGCAAACTCGTTCCTGTAATGCTGTATTGTTTTAATCACAGTTAATGATCAAACTTAGTAAACAGTTATCAAAGGTACTAGGATTATAATTTAATACGCCAGACGCGCGTTTCGTCTTCATAAGACTCATAAGTGCACTCAGATAAAAAAAAGTTATAACGCCTGACATGTACAAAAGATCATTCTAAATTCCATCCAAGTGAAAACCTAAATATAACTCACCGCTACCTTTGATGAATTTTTTGCTTTCGAAAAAAACACCAAACGAGTATGTTTCTACACTCCAAAGCTATTTGATTCCACTTTCAGTACCATTAACTTCAGATACTTTTAGATAGACGTGTTCTTAATATGCACAAACTATATACATATTTTAGCAAACAGCACTTTATATAATCAATCAAACGTGCAAATATAAGCTCCCCATTACCACAGTTGCAGTCGCATTCAACAGTGAAAAGACAAGTCAATCGATCAGTATGTTTATAGTAGCAATTTGTTTCAATATTTATGTAAAATTTAACTAGATTACGTGATATATTTACTCTATGAGACACTTGTGTTTATGAATGAACCGAAATTGTATCATTTAATCCGGTGAAGGTCATTGACTTATATTAGTGTATCCAAATAGAAGGCATTCTAACATAAGAAGTTCTTGTTTGAGGTTTACACAGTCGCTGAGCATTATATGTAGTACTTCATTTAACACAAAATCAAATTTCAATAACCACTCATTTAGAAACAAATTACCTTTGATTGAAAATTTAAAATTTGCACATGCAACTTAAGACTTTACATTCAAACCACTTCTTTGTAGCGTTTTTCGTGGTTTAATATCTGAAGTTAATTATGTATGCATCCTATAATTATTCTAACAATGCTTTCTTAATATGGCGACGATTGTGCATGCCCTATTATGATCGTTTTGTGTAGCTGAATGATCAACATTATTTATGATAATATTTTGATGGTCATGCATGTATTGACCTTCAAATTATTGTTCATTCTGCTCTGTCTCACTATTTACAATACCATCTATTATCTTTTTATCTGGATAAAGACGGAAGTCGGGGACGTTTTCAACTGATTGTTCCATATCACGGTTGCGCTGTATGTACCCAATGTTATGTGTTTTAATGTTTGTTACCAATCACTAATGCAATAAGTATATTCCGCTATTTATCTAAATATTCTATTCCCTCAATATGAAACCCAAAAATCTTAATGTACATTTGAAAATATGCGCAAGTACCATAAGAGTTTCCCCAAATGTAGCTGGGATATCAAAATAAAATTAAATCTCTTTCATTTGATTGTAAAATCCTGCTACTGTTGGGTTGAATAAAAGGGCTAATAGAATTTGATTAGCCATATGCGTTGGGAGAAAATATATATTGTGATACTTCTGGTATTGATAAAAGAAATAGGTATGACGTGAATATCAGTTATTGCTCAGATAAAGCTATAGAGAAGGTGACAAGTTTGAAAATAAGTTAAATAAAGTCAACAGTAGTATACCGCTGTTTGAAACTCATCAATCTATTGAGAGAAAAAAACAAAATACGGGTAACAAACTAAAACTGAGGGAAACACATCAAATATAAGAGGAGAACTACGACACAACAGAAACACAACGTTAAAATGTAACACACACAGAAACGAACTATAATATAACAATGGCCATTTTTCTGACTTGGTACAGGACATTTTAAGAAAAAAAAATGGTGAGTTGAACCTGGTTTTGTGGCATGCCAAAACCTCCCGCTTTTAGGCAATGTTAAATATTACATTAAAATGACAATCTTACATGAAAAGACTACAATATAAATAAATGGGAGAACATATAGGACAGCGAAAGAACACACGAATAGTGTTTTTAATTCCTATGTATTTGGCAAAACTTTTAGGAATTTGTGGTCGTCATTGCTCCTCAACTTATTAATTCATTTCGCTTTTTTACTTTTTATTTATTCGATCGTCACTAATGAGTCTTTTAGTAGACGAAACGCGCGTCTGGCGCAAAAAAAAAATCAATGATTGTACTATGATGAGTTTATATACATATATTTTGCCAATCGCAAGAATTTTTTTATTTAAAAAAAGTAATGCTATATTTTTTATGATGTTATATATCGGCAATACTTTGATTAGGAACGAGAGCTCATTATAATAACCGTGCTTAGCACTCTGGAGAGGCAATCAAAACATAAAAGTAGAAGACAAAAACGGCACAAATCCACAAACAACTTTCCTAAAACCAAACATAAAAAAACAAAGATTAGGAAGCACATATCCAGTGAAATACCACGGAAATACTTATGTACTGTGGATGGATCAACTCCGCCCTTTGATAAGGTCCATTAATTCATAAAATGTAACGCAATTATTTTATGCTGTATTGTTTTTCCTTTTCCATATGATTTTTTAAAAATTTTGGTTGATTTGAAATTCGCCTCTCTAATAGTTTTTTTCTTGTCGATTGATCGGTATTTGGTTGATTTTTTTTTCCAGTAAAAATTACATCTGATGTCTTTATTTAAAAAAAAGGTGGAAGATACAAAACTCGTGTCATGAGAGCCCGACAAAATCATGCAAATAAGCGATGAAAAGATAAAAAAGCAAAACACCCTCCAAAAATCTATATACAAAACTTAAAAATAGCCAACAAAAACCCCATCGAAAGTCAGTGCTCATGAAGATGATAACCACCAAATTGGAAATGAGATTCAAAGTATACAGTTTTGTGTTTTTGATTTCGCACAAATTTTCCAAGAAAGTCATAATTATGAGAAAATTGTTTCACTTTATGCATTTCATCCCCAATCAGCTGTTTATTTGTTTCCTGGATTTTCATCTAGAATCATTGATCTACATATTCCATGTTATATGATAACCATTGAATTACAGCATTTTATTATCGTTATGGTTAGTAAAATCGTAGCAGCATTGGTTTAATTTTAAATGGTTTTTGATTGATTCTGTGGTGGCTAAATTTCTTGCTTTTTTGTTGTTGTGCTTTCTATTTTTATTTCCAATCGTTTTTATATTTATATTCGAGGATGACTTTTGTTGTATTTTTCTTATATTTGTATGCAAGTATGTCGTTTGTTTTATTTTTCTGTTATCATTTGTTTATTGTTTTCGGTGTATCCCTTATCATTGATTGAAGCAAGTAGCTTAGATAGTGTACGTCAAATTTTTAAAGATATAAAAACTTCCAAAACATTAGATAGGTTACATGCAAAGAACAACTTCAAGTTACGTATCCGATGTGTGTATATTAAGCCATGTGCAAGCACGGCCACTATCTGACATTCATAAACAAAAACGTCTGGTCAATGTATATGAATGAATGTGTTTGGATTACAGAAAATATCCTGAGTACACACTGTATGTGTCTCAAATCATTAGCGACATTAAAACTGACAATGAATTTTCCCGATTAGTACATTGTGACAAGAAATGCAGCTTCTAGATTCTAAAAGTGACTCATCGACGAGTGAAATTGAGGATAAAGAAAGAAATGTTAGTTTCTGACGAGTCATCTGTGTTCTGTTATTTGGTTGTTTTACTCATATAGTTGATTCGTTTCCCTCGGGTTTTTTTTGCAACCCGGATTTGTTTTCTCTCAATCGATTTATGACTTTTTAAACATCGGTATACTACTGTTGTCTTTATTTATTATGAGCTTTGTCGACGACAAATATAACCGAGGCATTCAAACGACTCATATCGCTGGTTATGAAATATCATTCTAAAATACCAGAAAGTTCCCAAAAGACTAACAGATATTAATTAACATGTCGTACCCAAATTGAAGTTTCAATTATTTTTTGTAGATATTTGTTCTCACATTTTGTGATTTTGGCTATATTTTTTGTAAGTGCAAATAACACTTTATAAATATCAAGCGCCTGAAGCGCTTTTTCGCATTTACGCTCAAAACCTTAACATACATTTCCAGGTCTGGAGTTTAAAACTAACAAGAAACAAGAAAATGACATTTTGTTAGACTACATGTTTCATTGATTAAATATTATCATTAACATGATTGTAATGTGTATTTTTTTCTTTCACCCTCCAAATAACGAATAATTTCATGAATCAACACATCATATATTCTAATTGCATTTGAGAGTTTTGTATGGAAAATATGAGTTTAATTATAAATAAACAAAGATATTCAACTGGAAAAAGTCAAAATGAGACTCGGTATGGTCATGATTGATTTTGGAAAACATTGATATTTATACAATTACAACATGGCATTGCTAAATTCAAGTAATAAATGAAAAACTAAAACTCGTTACCTTTACGGTTTACTTTTTGTTTTGAAAGTTACACTTGATTTCTTTATAAACATGATTTTATCAGAAACTCAAAATAAGGAAATGAGATCTCATTTGATAAAACCGCTTCTAAATTTCTTTCGCCAAATCATTGTTTATATTTCAAATTCGAACTGATACTTCTGATAATTACTATTTCTCGTTGACTTCTACGTACCATGCCAGTTAACATTTACAAAATTTACATCTAATCGGTCAATGTCAACTTAAAAGAGCAAATTAATATAAATTAGTTTCAAGTACATTTATTGTGAAGACATTTATATGAAAAGGAAATAAGCAATTATATGTTAGGTAACAAATTTGACGAATTGTGGAAAAAAAAGTTTTTCAAATTGCTTACTTCAGGAGCAATAAAGATTAACCATGTTGACATTTTGTTAAAAACTAAAATGTGTTCTTATTAGACAATAAATAGATTTACTATCTTACCTTAAGAGAGAACATACATCATTTTCAGTCTTCGCCTTTATGGAATGTTACACGCAATTATTTTTGTCAATATGTGATTTCATTTTTTTAACAACTGTCGCTTGCAATGTTTATTCTATTTGAGTCACAATAAATATTGAAAGAGGTTCCTTATAACTAAAGCGATATGAGAAAACACCCGTGTCCACTTACAACGAATGTGTCATATACAAAGTCAACTTCGCCCAATGTAAGAAAATAATATTAGTGCCGATTTAAAACACAGTGTTTATATGTACTATTTTAACATTGCCTATTATCGCGACATCCTCTCCGTTAAGTAGTTAAGCTTCAATTAAGATAACAGTTTAAACGAATTTGAAACCAGACTTATTGAATGCTACCATAAATTTATCTATAACGACAAAGCCCATTACATCCTTTTTGTACAACGTCTGTGGTCTATTATAATTGCTTACAGAATACTATCAGTCGATATAATCTATTGCTTACCTTCCACAAAATCAAATATCAATTATCTCCTTGTATAGTACCCATACTTTTGTCAGGTTATATTGTTAGAGCGTATTATATACCATTAAATTTACTTCATAACACCTGGTTGGTAGGGTTATGCCTCAATGCGTACTTCAACATCACATTATTTCTACTAAATTAAATTTTCTTCCCATCTATTTCACAACTGTCATATATACATTTGATGTCTTTATCGTTCTTTTGGTTATATTTGCATAAGCGATGCACCTTTTTACTTTTTTGGCAGAATTTTTGAAAGATATATTGGATTACTAATGGTTGTATCAGTGTATACCATTCTCAATGTGATAATGGGTACTGTGACTATAATACGTACTACATGACAGCCTGATAGTAGATAACTACACGAATGAAATACAACAGGAGTTGATACGGACAGAAATTAGTCGTAAAATGGAAACACAATAGGTGGTCTAATTATTCTTTTTATTAAACGAAAAATCATGTCAATTAATGCTTGAAACGGTCAAAATAAAATTTTCCTTCTCCAACATAAAATATAGGACGGAGCGCAAACATGTTCCATAAACTTAGCTTAATAACAAAAGAATTTAGCATTATACTTTTAAAGACGTAATGATAATAAAAAAAAACAGTGTTAGAAACAATGGAAACATTAATACAAAAGACAAGCTATAACAACAATCCCAAGATGTAAAACAACAAAACACAACATATAACAATCAACACCATATGAAACAGTTAGAAAAAAAAATCCGAAAAATAGAGAATAAACACATTTTATGAAGAAGATTTATAAACATGTGAGTTGTCTTTATTTCTACGTCATGCTTCTTACTATATTTGTTCGGACGAGTCGGTTGTTTGTTGCTGATTAACAGTACAAAGTCAACACTAGCGCTGTTCATAGAAGTCATAAATCGATTGAGGGAAAACAAATGCAGATTACAAACTAAAATGAACTCATCATAGATACCATGATTGAAATTTTGTATTTACGCCAGATGTGCGCGCGTTTTGTCTACAAAAGATTCATCAGTGACGCTCGCATCAGTCAAACAGTTCAACATATTATTCACACAAAACAGGGTATTAGTGAACACAAACTCATTATTTACTGTCGTAATGACTTTTCTTACGCATATTCCTAAAAATACAATTTCTTTCATAAGTTTATTGTCTTGTATGGCTTTGTCAACGTACCAATGTTAAACTATATATTTAAGTGTAGAATATTACTAAAAAAAAGAAACAATAAATATTAACAAACAAAATACACCAAACAAACAAACAAACAAAAACAATAAACAGATTCTGAAGACAAAAAGCAGAATAAAAACCAATATAATTTAAGTAAACTTGGACTTTGGTTGATTGCATCACTATATTTCATGTCTTCTCATATTCAGTGACGGACGAAACACCACGTATAAATAAATTTGACAACGTGTTTGATTGCAACTCAGCTCAGCGTGAGTGTAATGCAAATCTAAACTATGTCTGATACTGTACAGTCCTGAACAAAACTACCTAAGGCTCGACTAGGTACGTGCCTATACATAAATTTGCCGATTATACTTTTTCCCTTTGGAAAAAAAATATTTAAAAAATTAAATTTTTTTAATTCTAATGCGTATTATTATTTATACAGACCCACCCGTATTCGAATCCCGATACGAGTATCCTGGTTAAGGCTAAAATTGTAATTTATCGGCAACTAGAAAAAGATCCTTCAGCGCGATGATCGACAATGGGAGACGAGCGACTTTCAAATCTATCTCTTCTTCATGTACACCGACACCTCAATGTTGATGTTGATGCGAGTATAACTGATTTTATTCGGCAGAAAAAACCGTCGACTTGACTTTGAGTAAATGTATCATTGTCTTTGTGTATGAAACTGGATCTGAAAGTTATCAGTCATAAAAGTTCAGAAATATTAGATTTGTTTAACCAATTTTAGCCCAAATTTAAGTTAAAAGATTCGTTCAAAAAAGTTGAAAATCTTTTCATTTGACCCTCTGTGGGCCTTAATCTAAAACTAGTCTGATCTACACTGTATTGTAATATTTTTTTTCTTCCAGATTTTTGATTGCACACTACTACGTTAATTCAGGTGTTAATGTAAAATTAATCACAATTCTTCGAACTTTTCTTCATGAATATTATCATAATAAAAACCAGTAAATATGATATATTTGTACACAAAATTATGCAACTAAAATGCTGAACACCGTTTTCCCTGAACCCCCTACCAGAGCTCTGCCCTGGACCCCCTGCCGATTTGTGCCTACAGTTGATTTGATACCTAGCTACGCCCTGGTATGTAGACTAAGACTGCAACTTGTAGATGACGCTTTTAAATAAAAAGATTTTTCAAGTTCTTGGTAGCAAACTTTATAAATAAAAGTAAACTGACTGGTGTTCTGCTGCGGAGCGTGTCACCAATATTTTGACATTTTAGTACTTGGTCAAAAACAATAAAATCTTGATATTTATGAAGTATGTTGCACCTACCTACCGTTTAATGATAAAATCAATAAGATTGTGGTTCGATTATCCGAATCATATCACCTCTATGTGAAGTATAAACACATTCATGTTAAAACTGTATGCACCCTAAGATCAAGATAACTTATTTAGTATCAGACAGCATGACCGTCAATGGAGGTAGCGACATTGATCTCAGCAGGGCACGTAAAATGAATGAAGCTTACCTTTTGAGAAAGCGTTCATGTTTGTATATGTCTAGAGAGAGTTCATTGATTAAAGCTCGTACAAATGTCAGGACTTGATTTTCATTCATGAAAGGTTATATGGTTTGTAAGTCTATTGATAAAAATAGATTATTTGCAAATTCCACTGTTTTACAAATATTATTAATATTGATGTTTAAACATACGAGAAGATGCCAATTCTTTCGGGTAGAAATTTTTGAGTTTACATAAATAAAAAGTGAAACGAAGATGTATAATTAAAACAGTATTCAACATTATCGTAATATACAACACTTACAACATGGAGACCACTAATTATAGATAGTGGGAAAAGTAGTCTCGAGCAAATATACAACAACAATTACTGCTGGGGAACTGAAAAATACACCAAAAAAGAAAAAAAACCAACGATGATGGAAAAAAAAATGCTGAAATCCTATCTAAGAAAATATGAAAACACAATATTAGTGAAAAGCATTGAAAATAGTGTTTTCACAAAAAATAAAGTCAATTTAAAGAAGAAATTAAAGTCATATCAAACTGATTCAAAAGTGTGTATACTAAAAACATCATATGTGCATTGCCAAAAAAATCAGGAAATCTTTTATTGGGCGAACATGCCATAAATGCAGCGCTTTGTCAATACAACGTAAGTAACCAACTGCTTACGACTTATTATAACAATACATACGCAAGAAAGGTAGATAAATAGTTTATTCACTTCTAAAATAAAGGGTTGTTAGGATGTTTAGATTTTAACTGGTTATTTATCTTGCAACTCTTGTAGCAATTTGAAGCAAAGACAGACCTCCAATATATGACATGTTTACCTGTTATTTCTGATTGTTTTGTCCACACATTGTTATCAATATAATGCGAATTTGAGGTGAGAGGTTTAGCTAGCTTTAAAACTGAGTTTAATCCGCCATTTTCTGTTATCCATTCGTTTAGTGTGTTTCAGCTTTAAATTTTGCCATTTAATTAGGAACTTTTTGTTTTGAATTTTCCTCGGAGTTTTGTATTTTTGTAATTTTACTTTATACTTGTACTCTAAGACTTATATATCCGGATGCTTTAATGAAATAATAAATACATTTAGTACGAAAGGAAGAATGTAAAGACTGTCATTAATCATACAGTAAGTTAAAATTAAAAATACCTTTGGGTGTGATTATCTGACCTTGATATTCTCTTGATTGTATATTTGTCATCTGAGGCGGTAGTATTTAATACATTTAAGTATTTATAAAAGTGTATGCATTTAAAGTTACTGTTTTATATTTAATTCATTAAAGAAGGTGGAGTAGTAATGGTATACTTTCCTTTCTATTTATAGACATAAAAGTGGGATAGGAACTATAGATCTGAGCTGATTATTTAATGCATTTTTTTTTAATTTGAAACCGAAAGGATGTGTCAATTTATGACGATTTTTAAATGAGGAAAAGGAAACGGTCTTCAACAACTTCGTGCTAATAAACTATATGTTACTTTAGACATAATAAGCATATGAAAGGTGTAATGTTACTCTTAGGTTCGGATGTTTGTTGTGTAAGATAAACACCTCGCAGTGCCCCCTGTATACATAAGTATCTCTTATGACCCACGCATCTTGTTATTCGATGATAAAAGTATTAAGGATGTTGTTGAAATAAAAAAGGAAGTCCGCATTAGATTACCATTAGTATTGTTCATTCTTTAAAAATAGATTCCCGCCACATACGTCTGCCAATACTATATCAGTCTATGATTAATCGACATATTAAAAGGAGATTTCTTGTCCTCATATGCACCTGAGACAACCTCCCTTGTTATTAGTGGGTATACCCGTCCTCAATAGCTAATTAAAGAGGGACGAAAGATACCAAAGGGACAGTCAAACTCATAAATCTAAAACAAACTGACAACGCCATGGCTAAAAATGAAAAAGACAAACAGAAAAACAATAGTACACACGACACAACATAGAAAACTAAAGAATAAACAACACGAACCCCACCAAAAACTAGGGGTGATCTCAGGTGCTCCGGAAGGGTAAGCAATTCCTGCTCCACATGTGGCACCCGTCGTGTTGCTTATATGATTACAAATCCGGTAAATAGTCTAATTCGGTAGGTCATATTCATGAAAGGGAAGGGGATTGTAGTTACGACGTAAGGAACATATCCGATATCATTTGTGAAACAGTTATTCCATAACGGTCAACCAACTCGTGATGGCGTCCGTAAAATTTACGAAGGGATGATTTCAACTTCACCATTTGGAACTCTTGGTTTAATAGCTTCCTTGTGAGCAGCAAACCTCTATCAAGAAAATCATGATAGGAAATGCAAGCACGGGAATATCGTATCAATTGGGAGATATATACCCCGTATGCAGGTGCTGCTGGAATGTTGCTACTTAGAAATGGAATATTTCACAATTGGAAAGCTGAAATCATCTCTTTTGTCGTAAAGTTTTGTTTTCAACCGACCCTCATTGTCAATTTCTAGATGTAAGTCAAGATATGAAGCCGACTTAACTGTATCTGTAGTATCCTTTATCTCTAGTTCGATTGGATAGATGCGTTCCACATAGTCACCAAATTTTGAATTGTTTAGTGAAAGAACATCATCTATATAGCGGAAAGTAGAGTTAAAGGATGTTGCTAACTTCTTATCTTTCTCCCTAAGAAGTTCATGCATGAAGTCAGCCTCATAATAATAAAGAAACAAGTCGGCGAGTAGAGGGGCACAGTTTGTTCCCATTGGAATGCCGACAGTCTGTTGAAAAACACGTCCTCCGAACGTAACAAATATGTTGTCAATCAAGAAATCAAGCATCTTGATAATATCAGTTTCAGAAAATTTTTTGTTTGAATCAGAGTGATTCTTTACAAAGTAGGATTTATCCCTCCCTAAGACAAGATACTTGTATCTACGTTGGCCATTCTTTTTTATGAAGCAAAGTAATACCAACTCTTTCAATTTGTCTTTTAGTTTGGAATGTGGAATACTTGTGTACAGAGTAGAAAAGTCAAATGTTTTAATACTGTTACAAGATGAAAGAGAGTTAGATTGTATGTACTCTAAAAGATCTTTTGAATTTTTAAGTATCCACATCTGATTCACGCCACCTCTAGAATAGGCAGTTTCACAATAACTTTGAAGCCTGTCTTTGATTGCTGATAAAATAGATGTTAATGACTTAGAAAGAGGTTTCGTGGAGCACTTGGAAGACCCAGCAATATATAATTAATTTTACTATTTCTAGGTTTTTATTTTGTATTTGTTTTTAATTTTATTCGATTTAATATCTTCAATAACACATATTGTGAATTAAATTTGTTCTGACAAAATAACCTAGTCTTGTATGTTTTGTTTTACATTTTAGTTCATCTGTAAGTTTTGGAGTTTGGTGTTTCATTGAACTAGTGTACATTTAAAAGCCTGCCTCCGGATTCTTATTGGTTCTCACTGAAGACCCATTGTTTTCATTGGGCTGTTTTCTGCTCTTTGGTCGGGTTGTTGTCTCTCTTTGACACATTCTCCATTTAATTCTCAACTTTATTTACAATTATTAACCACCAGGAGTCGATTTTACAAAAAAAAAAATACGACTAAGATTGATTGTAAGTATACTGAATTGTTCAAGACTTACGGTCAATCTTAGTCTTTTCTAGACTATAATTTTCCGGGTTATCGTGATAATAAAATGATCTCAAAAGGTGGTCTAGGAGAACAATGACCCCAGCATATCATTTTATTGAAATATATTATAGGTAACCTTTATATTAATAATTGAATTAAAGTGGTCCAATAACTCAAGCAAATTTGTTCATGTGTTCTACATTTGGGACAATCTGCTTGGCAAAAGAAATATCACAATTGTACGAGAAACGTTTGCAGTCATAAAGTTCTTAAATTTAGAATTTTGTAATATAGATATTGGTGCTATTGCGAACATAAAGATTACCATAGTGTTTAAACAGCCAATCAGTAGAAGTAGCTATTTAAAAATATTAATAAAATTACTACGAACTCCAAGGTAAATTGATAAAATGGTCCAGAAAACCTGACTAATTAAATGATTGAGTATATCAACCAACGATACGATGGGAAAACAACCGTCATGTTCTCGACTTTGAACTGACATCTGATGATGGCGGATTATTATTATGATGAAGAGGTTGTGATGAATTCTAACATGACGTCCTTCAAACGCTTTGAGTACATAACCGTGGTAAAATATGAATATATTACCTGGGCTGTTCCAATCGTATTCCCACGTCATATGTTTTTTTTTTTTATGAATGACCTTCACGACGTCATAGAACAATAGCGTAAGAATATAAGCATTTTACTGGGAAAAAAACACGCTTGTGAACCCTGAAATCATCACAACAAGGAAACCGGTAAACAAGCGAAGCTCAAATGTGTTATAAGCCATATTTGTTAAAACATTTAAGACATATAAGTAAATCATGATTTAATTTCATCCTTACTATCTAAGCATATTATTGTAGATAGTTTAAGCATGTCACTAATTCAGTTTGCTCTGTTCTTTTACGCCAATTAAATAGTGCGTTTTTTTTAGTGGAATGGCACATATTTGCCTCCACCTAGAGCGCTTCGATCTAAATGAATTGCCGTATTTGTCCTATTAGAATTGAAATATTTCATGGGGGCTTGAATATATCGTGATTTTAACACGGGTTGTCCATTTATGCCGATATTTAAGCCCTCGCTATCGTTCAGGGAAAAACTTTTGCATAAAGGGCCAACCCGTGGTAAAATCACGATATACTCAAGCCCCCTTGGATTATTTCTTAAATATAATATATGTAGATATATTTGAGAGACACATAAGTTAACGAAGGGGAAACGTAATTTCTTAATTTTGACCAGCTTGATCTACTATGGAATAATGTGATGTGATTGTAAACAAGAACAAGTGTCCATAGAACACTATGCGACGCCCAGACCGTCGCATTATCATGCACAAAGAACCCTGAAATATTGACCAAAATCCCCACTTGGTTTCATCACTAAACAGTTGGCTTAAACCGGGAAAAATGGTTTCAAATAACAACAAACATTCAAACAAAATGTGTACTCATGATTAAACAAATCCAACAATTCTTGCAGATACACCGATACATTTTTTATCTGCCTCTACTAGAAAATAACAAATAATACATCAGTTTTCAAAACAGGATCGCAGGAAATGTTTTCCAATTATAAGGTTTCTCTCTGTTATCTCATGGATTGAAATACAATGAAAAGTGTATATTAAAATATTTGTTAAATGTTTATGTCCCGAAAAGAAAATAACTTCACTCCAGTCGAGATTTTTCAAATTATTAATATTACCGACGACATTTGTGAAGATATGGACTTTACAAAGCGTTTGACTACTATCTGTCGCAGAATTTGTGTACATTAAGAACAAACATGAACTTCCTATGGAACAGTTGAAACGGATTCCGGGTCTTATCCGAGAATCGAATGACAAACCTTTTTCTTATAAATGATTAATACCATGAAAGTAAATGCAATTAAAAATACAGCATTTATCATAATTTGTTATTAAAAAACATCAAGTCACTGAAGACCCTACATAAAATATAATTTGTCTTGTTTCCGAAGACATATAATTGTCATTTGTTAACTGCTGATGACAAAATATTGTTCATACTAAATGAACTATCACTATGTATGAACGTATATTATTATTAAAAATGACGTAATCAATTATTATCTTAAGGATTTGACATAAAGGTGGAGCCAGTTTTCTTGATAAAATATGTTTTAATCTTTAATGATTGTTCGTAATTACTTAATCAATTTTAAAGTACTTGCACTAAGATATTAACCCCACATTACAATACCAAACAATATTACGTATAATTACATAATTTTGTAATTATTGAGATTTATGTATACATGTACGTCTTGATTAAATATTTTGTCACTTTTTTATATAATTATTAGAGTACACTGAATCTTGGTTGTAAAAAAAAAGTTTGAACACTTCACACGTATGGCACTAATCTACTTGAAGTAATTACTTGAAACCAATTAAATCAAGTTGTATTTATTTCCTTTATGAAATTTAAATTAATTTCAATCTACATACACGTTTCAAATATGATTACCATTAACACCAAAGTACTGAAAAATAAACCAACACAATTTCAACGGTTCTTATACATGTTATATGAACAGCTCTTCTAATAAACAAAGCGCACTTTAACGTAAAACAAAGAACTTGATAACTCACAATGGTTTATCTCGACTTTATTCCATTGACTCCTAACATGCACTTATAGGATATACCAGGATGTCTTTAATTTCTTTGTTTCATATGGTGCTTGTCCTAATAACATATCTCTTTTCACACAAAACCGCACGGTTAGTCATGAGTTTAACGTCTAGAGTATTCATTTATCAAGCCTGAACCTTCAGATATACACACAAACGGATTAAAAAGAAAACTGATTAAGATATAACTCGCAGAAATTGATACTTATAACAAAAAATTAACATTTGAGAGGCAAAAGAAAATGAATCAATGTTAATATATCAACTTAATTAAAATGTATGACAGTCGCATCATATTCCATTATATTTGCAACGATGCGTGAACAAAGCAGACATAAAAAGGTAAAATAGTCAAAATATGGGTAAAGCTGCATATTTGATTAAACGGGCCCAACTTTAAATACATATTTACTGATTTGAATTAAATTATCATGTTTCATGGAAAACAGAATTCAAGGTATATAAAAAAAATCTAAAAACAAAACTGAAATAAAAAAATTACCATGCATAAATTCGGAAATATGTATCAGTATTTAATATGTATTTTAGTTTAAAGATAATCAAATCAATCATCGATATGACTTCTTAAGACCTCCGACGGTTGTGCAACCCGACATAAATATAAATATAGATATAAATAGCTTGTTCATTTGCAAGTGAATAATTCATCAGTGATTTTTCCTTGTTTGATGTGACAAAATAGAACCAAACTGGCTGCTAATGGTTATTAAAGGTACCAGGGTTATAATTCAATACGCCAGACGCACGTTTCGTCTACATAAGACTCATCAGTGACGCTCAGATCTAAATAGTTATAAAGCCAAACAAGTACAAAGTTGAAGGGCATTGAAGAATTCCAAAAATGTTGTACCAAATACAGTAAAGGTAATCTATTCCTGGGATAAGAGAAACCTTAGTTTTTCGAAAATTCAAAGTTTTGTAACAGGAAATTTATTAAAAAAAATGACCATATAGTTGATATGTATGTCAACACCGAAAGTCTGACTACTGGGCTGGTGATACCCTCGGGGACGAAACGTCCACCAGTAGTGGCATCAACCCAGTGGTGTAAATAGTTACCAGGGCCCAGTTTCACGAAGCTGTCTTAGGACTAAGACATGTCTTAGGATGGTCTTACGACATATCTTAGTCCTAAGTGGGTTTCACAAAGTGGTCCTAAATTAGGACATCTCTTAAAGTTGGTCATAAAATTAGGACAACGCGAGAGGTGTCTTATGATGGTCTTAGGATAGTTATACGTTTATTTATATAAATTACACTCATTTTTTATATTAGTTTTGAAAAAAAATATCTTATTATTATCTAATTATCTATTCTCCTGTTCCTGCTTAAAACATATATACATTGACGGATTATCAGGATTTGTCAACAATGAAAATTCGATGTATTGATATAAAAATTGCACGATTTTATCTCTTAACCTTTTATAACCAATAAAGTCGAAATTGAATTCAACTTACTTGTACCAAAACAATGTCATAATTTTATATTATTTTTTCTTAATTTTGCATTGAAAATTTCATATTTATATTGATGTTTTGTTTAAAGATAATTTATATATAAATTACTTTTATTTCTTTATATTTATTTTGCAAATTATGTCATTATATTAATCAATACGTTTAGAATAATTTATGGTAAGACATACTACATTTACATGATTTTTTTCCGGTAGATCATATTTATATTTGAAAATTTAAAGAACTTGCGACAGGTTTAGGATGTCTTAGCTAAGATGATCCTAAGACAGCTTCGAGACGAGGTCTGAGATATGTCCTAGGATAGTCATAAGAGGATCATAAGACATGTCCTAAGATATGTCTTATGACATGTCTTAGGATAGCTTCGTGAAACCGGCCCCAGGATTATAATTTAATACGTTTCTAAAAGAGATTTAAATTTTCACTATTTCATTTTCAATAGTGAAAGAATAAACACAACCTCAATTTCTTTATATTTCACAGCTGTAAGTATAATAAATAAATTTTGAGATATGCCAATGACCGCAGATTATGAAACTAATGATCACACAATAAGATTTTTCAAAACTATGAACATTTATACTAAGTAATAATGATATTCTAGAATACTGTTTTGAAAAAAATATTAAAGAATAAAAATGACAAAAAATAAAAATAATTTGATTGAAAATAAATAAATGAATAAATTTAACAACTTATTATTTATTCATCTAAATAATATTTCCGTTATTGTATAAATCGGCAAAGCCGTCCAGACCTTTCATAATAAAAGACCTTTCATAAAGAATTGCTCTTGTGTAGAACTGCTAAAATCTGCTATATAGTATAGAACTGTTCAAAACTGTTCTAGGACAGACACACAACGAAAAACTACCATAAAGACAACTTACGTTGTTAGTTTTCTCGTTCGAATTATTTACATTGTCATTTCGGGGCCTTTTATAGCGGACTATGTGGTGTGGGCTTTGCTCATTGTTGATTTTAATTTCTATGTCATTTGGGTCTCTTGTGGAGAGTTGTCTCATTGGCAATCATACCAAATATTTTTTTTTATATTTACGATATAATAAACAGAAAACAGGAAACTAATGAATCAGCAATACTAACCTCTTAAAACACAGGGACAATCTCAGGTGATCCTGAAGCATAATCAGAATCTGCCCGACATGTTACACTTGTCGTTTCCTGTTTTGAAGTAAAATGTCTAAGAAAGGTTTACCTGTCAGGTTTAGAGAGGGTTAGAATAGTACAGTTACATGAACTATACTATTCTTTCCTAGAAATGTTTTCCTTAACTCAATTTAAAATAAGTAAAGTGTTCGAAACATGTACAAGATAACAAAATAATCTTGTCTCAATTGAAACGATGTTGGAATTCACATAATTGCAGACATCATATGGTTGCTTTAAAAAAGTGTCGTGTCTAGCTTTAATAAATATAATTTATATTATGGTTGGCATATATGTTTTATTTGTTAAATAATCAACCTATTCGAACAAAACGGGTTTGATTCCAATTTGCTGTGAATAAAAGAGGTTCGAAAGGTACCAGAGGGACAGTCAAACTCATAATTCCAAAATAAACTGACACCGCCATTGCGTAAAAAGAAAAAAGAACACACACAAACAATAGTGCATAAAACACAACTTCAGAAAAAGACTTAAAGGGGCACTAGCTACGAGATATATAAAAAAAACTTAAGTAAGATTTTTTTTTGTTCAATCAATAATGAAAGTGAAATAGTGAAATAATAATTCACTTTTAGCATCCAAAATGGTTCAATTTTGTCAAATTGAGCGAAGAAACATTGATAATTACTCATTCACTTGCAAGTGCATTAGTCTACCTCATCAAATTCGTATTCATGACAACTTCAATTTAACCCCTTGCTAGAGATTGACAACGCCTGCATTGTACGTGTACTGGTTATTTAAAGAAAAAGAATGTCAATAATGAAAGTGAAACTACGGTACATCATTTGATTACTGATTAGATCCATATAAAATCACTCTTATAAGGTTAAAAACAATGAGAAACATCTATTTTTATCCTATGAAATAAACTCAAACAGACCTAAAAAAAATCCTATTGCACGTGTTGGTTTAATCTATTCATATCTTTATTTATGTTTACATCGCTTATATGGTCATCTGAGGTCAAATCGATAGTTAATTAGATGGCGTCTGGACTAAAATACACACGAAACGAACCTTCATAGTATCTACCCCATGCTCTGTAAACTGTTTATTTTAGACTTTTGGTAGTTAGGATAAATGTTTTACATTATTATAATTTAAATATGAAAATTTGAGTCAAATCGGTGACCACGAATTTGACAGCTAGTACCTTTTTAACTAAGAAAAGTATTTTGTTACCATTTATCTAAATTGTATTTACTGGCGCGCAACAAAAACATGACATTAAAGTATAAATGGCATATCATGAAAGGATATGTATTCAAAAAAGCTAAAACACTGCTGTTATATTTTTCACGTTTGATTCAAAGTGGCTTGGTGATCTAAAAAAGGTTATCATTCTGTTACGTGTTCCATTAGAAAATAACCCAGTAAATACGAAATCCGATACTAAAGTTTCGTGAAATATGCATAAGGTTTCATGTTCAACTTATAACTCTGTGTTCGGGTTATTGTCTCTTTGGCGCATTCTCCGTTTCCATTCTCAATTTTATTAACATGGATATTCAAAAATTCTACTCTTGAGCATGACATGTTTTATATTTACTTTTTATACTATATCACCAGAGTATATACACAGATCCCAAAATTTAACTACGAAATTGCCATCAAAACAGATATTACAGAACACAACATTGACTAATCCATACGAACCCTACTCAAAATGGGGCGAACTCAGGTGCAGATAAGTAAATCCTGGTCCACACCAGTCGTGTTGCTTATGTGAGTACAAACCCGGTGATAGTTCTAATGTCACAAAAGAAGAGCTAGATTGTTGTTATGACGATTGGAATGTATCTCTCGTCGTTTGTGAAAAAGATATTCTGTAACGGTTAACTATCCGGTGATGGAGTTCGTAAAATGCGGCCAAAGGCGGAATGTTTTAGCAAAGAAATCGTTAGTTAAGATTATTCGAGTTGCAAATAAAATCAAAAGTTTAAAAATTTTAATGCAAAGGACATCAAAATTAACAAAACCAATAAAAATAAAAATAAAAACATTATGAAAACATTTATGAAAAGTAAAAATTAATACCAATCTGCCTGCCAATTAGTAATTCTAATCATATTGAAGAACCACCACAAATAGTATAAGATACTTACATATATCCAGAAATACAAAATGCAATAATTGATTTACCAGTATTCTGTACTTAATATAACATACCATGCTTAATAAATTGTTTTATATAATATTTGCAAAGGTGACAACAAAAGTAATCAATATAAAAAGAAAATTAACCATTATAGGCATGAAGTAGACATTTAATTTCAACTTAAGAATTATGTTATTCAATTTTAAACAAAACATAAACAAAACTCAAATTATTGTATAGGTTAAATTGTATAGCCATAAGGTTCATGCTTCAAATTTTAATGTATCGTGACAGTCATATGTTCTGTAAATTGTGCAATGTCATATCCGATTCCATTTCCTAGCCGATATCGAAGAGAATTTTTTAAAAACACAGATTCATGTTTCAACGTTTTAGACAATATTTTCATGAAAGTATTGATGTAATATAAGTAAATACCAGAATTGTTATCATAACTTATAATTTATTTACAATATGGCATCCACTATACATTAGGGCGACATAAGTTTATCTATTTTCAATCCTCGCAAATCGATTAATAAGCAACAAATCAAAGTTGCTAACAGAAACTAAGGTAATGACATGGAATTCAAAACTGGCGAGACCGGTTGTGTCTCTTTATAACTATGCAAGCATCGTATCATTCTTTTAAATTTACATATCATATGGTTTAACTTTTTAGTTCACTATACACATCTGTAATCAAGGGTTTTAATTTCTAGTATATTTAAAAGCATGTTAAAAAAAATATCAAAATATAAGATGATACCACGATTCCTAAACTGTGGTGTTAAAGAAGGAGCGACATCCACATATGGAAAAAAGGGAGAAAAAACGCAGAATTACACCATCCATGAACTAGTAAACATTTAATATTTGAAACAAAAAGCTTATCCGCCTTACTGAGAATGGTAATCATAAACCCTGCTGATAATAAAACAATTCAGCTTAGTAGCTGATGAAGCCCGATCAACTCCTGTTCTAATAAAAGGTACCCGGTTATATGAAACGTTTTATATGAACAGAATATATCAGTATTCAGACAACAAAAGTTTGTCGATGTTCAAAATATCAATTATCGATTATGACAAATCAATGAAAACAAAAACAAAGCAAAAATCCAAATGGAGTAACCAAACTTCCCAAATAAAAAGAAAATACTTTCTCAAACATATTTTTTTGTCTAAGTGTTCTACTTGTATATTGAAAACTTTGAGAGATATTATAAGATATTTTGAAAGGTCTATAAATATTGTCAGCATAATAATCCTTATTAAATTAAGCAGATTTCAATGACAACAATAAAAAATCTAATATATAAGATAATACATTGTAAAACGCTAATTGTATTAGAATTAGCTGTTCTAAAAATGTGTAATTCAAGTGAAAGGTGTTATCAGACAGTCATTGGTTGTAAAGAAAGATTCAGTTACTATCAAAGTTAGTCTTGACGAAAAAAACAAACATACTTATATAAATCTGTATCATTCTGCTGGGCTTATTTAGCAATCTGTAGGATGCATATGTAAAAATTTTGTACATACACATAGTGAAAAAGTTTAAGATGCACGCATCAGTAAAAATATCGTGTGTTCTCTCTTCCAAAGAATACAAAAGATATAAAAGAAATTCCAAATCAAAGTTATTTATCTCAGAATACAATTTTCTTAGAATGCGATGGAAACTGATCCAAAGTAATATCAATGATTTCGTTTCTTGAGTAAATTTTTAATAAGAAATTAATCATTTCATAATTTGATTATACAAAATTTCACGTTGTTCTCCTCTTATATTTAATGCGTTTCCCTCGGTTTTAGTTTGTTACCCCGATTTTGTTTATTGTCCATGGATTTATGAGTTTTGAACAGCGGTATACTACTGTTGCCTTTATTTATATGCAGTGACCACTTTTTTTATGACAACTTTCACTTTGATTATCATTAAACTTAAAAGTTTGTAATTTTTATTTTCCTGATTGCCTCTTTAACCAGATTATATCAATTATGTTTATTAAACTACCTTATTACGTATAGACATAATCAATTTGATGTAAAATATAATATCACTCGATTTGAAATATACAGTTCTTACCTAGTCAGCTGTTCACATAAAATATTTAAAGTTAAGTTACGCAAGTATTGCTACATAAAGCAGTTTCTTAGCCAATAGAATAATGTGAAATCGTGGGGATTTGAAATCATTTTGTTAAGAGAATTACTTGTAAACGAGCTACCAATAAGGTATACAGGATTTCCGTTATAAAGGCGTGTTGTATTATTTTTATTATCTAATTTCAAATTTTAGAAAAAATATAAATTCACGCCTACATTTGAAAAATGAAAAAATATTTTTATACGCGTAAGTGTAATATATTCAAGGATTATAAAACGTGATGAAAACGTCAGTTGTTGGCGACTGTATCAGTTTGGGTTCCATCTGTGTTCCTCTTCTTGAATACTTGTTTCTTTATTATTCACATGAGGCTTAGGACGTTCTTTGATAGAACAGAAGAAGTTAGACGTTCCCTTTAACTTCATTTTCTGCTATAACAAATGATGATCGTGCACTGAATAATTCAAAATTCGGGAACTATGTTGAATACATCTATCCTATCAAACTTTTTGTGGCGTTGATCCATTCGTGTTATAGACACACACTTCGTTATTCTATTAAGCTGATTTTGAGTACTGTCCTAAATTATTTTAGTAATTCGTTATTATTTTATGGTAAAAATGTAGCGTGTACTATTATGTTATTAATTCATGTATTTCTCTGTCGTCGTAGGTGTTTTTGCATTTATTTGTACTCTGTTCCTGTCATGTAATGTTGTCAATTTAGCAGTATATTTAACATTGCTATAAAGCGCGAATATTTGGCTAGCACCAAAACCAGGTTCAACCGACCATTTTTCTTTAAATGTCCTGTACCAATTCAGGAATATGGCAGTTGTTATCTAATTGTTCCTTTCTATGAATGTTGCATTGTTGTTGTTTTTTTGTTGCGCTTCTGTGTTCTGTCATCTCGTTGTTTTCCTCTTATAGTTGATGTGTTTGCCTCGGTTTTAGTTTGAAACCCTGATTTGTTTTCGCTACATCGATTTATGACTTTTGAACAGCGGTATACTACTTTTGCCTTTATTTATAAAGGATAAAACTGATCCAATTACGTCTGCCTTATTTCGTGACATAATACAAAATAGATGATTTCAGCTTTCCAATTGTGAACTTTCAAAATTTCTACGTTGCAACATTCAAGCAACACCTGTATACAGGTGTTTATACTAGTACCACCCAGTTGATACGGTATTTCAGGGCTTGTATTTGCAATCATGATTTCTTTGATAGAGAGTTGTTGTGGGGAAGTTCAGATTATCCCTTCGTATATTTTAAAGTCAATAGTTGGTTGACCGCTTTGTATTATCTGTTTAACAGATGACTTCAAATATGTTCAAATTATCAAAACTACAATGTTATCCCCTTTTACCCTAATGTGATTTATCAAATAAAACTGATAATCCAATTGAGCGCCTGAAAATATCCAAATTTTTATGCTGGATTCATGTTGCTTAGTATTTCTATGTTGTGTTTTGTGTACTTTTTTGTTTGTCTTTTGGTGTTTTTCTTTTGTTTTGGCAATAGCGTTGTCTGTTTATTTTTCGATTTATTGGTTTGCATATCCCTTTGGTATCAGTACTTTTGTCTCACTTTTGCAACTACTTGGTCGATGTTGCTGGTGGATGATATTTTTCCTCTAATGATCTCGTCAAGAAATGTGTAATCAAAAAGCCTAAAATATCATGGGCATATTCAAATCAATTGGAAACACAACTTCGTAAATACTGACGAACTCATTCGACCATAAACTTAATCACATAAGAGTTTTGAAGCAATATTCCATCTTAATTTCACACGGAGAGTATATATCTTCGATGATATGACAATTTGATAACTAATATTTCATGAAATAAGCATACAGTAGAGGAACCAAAATAAAAAATACAAAGACATATGGACAAAGGTATAACATTGTGGTAGTAACAATATCGTTTTCTTCCCCTTCCACACACTTTCCCACCACCAACATGGCATAATCATGGTACATGGTTTATGCTCAATTTAAATTTTGACTATTTTGTATTTGTCATGGTTTTTTTTTGTGTGTAAACGTCTGAGACATCAAAATAGCTGTCAGAGAAATTGCTCGGTAAGCCATAGACAGATTCTACCAAAAACAAAGTACAACGACTCATACAAATTCCCAACCGTTTTCAGGTTATACGGAAAAAGTTAATTATTTACGCTTGATGTTATACTACTTTATTTTTATCATTTCTAAATTTTACTAATTGCGAGTTTTGACCACGGTTGTGGGCTACGAGATCATTTTCTTCTATACCGGATACAATCCAATCTTTCAACACGTTCTAAATCATTAACATGATGTCTTTGAAAACTTTTTAGGTATATGTTATATCAAAGACAATGCATACGTATGTGTAAACCGCTCAGATAAGTTTTTGAAAGTGGTATACTTTCATGCTATACAACATGGAAAAAATGAAAGCTGACTATTCTTTTAACAGTTTCAGTTTTCAATTTCATGTATTTGCTTACACAAAGAATCGGCTTTTCAAGTGTTAAATATAACTAATGGATAAACATAAGAATTAAAGGGTAGTGTGGTTGAATTTTATATTTGTAATGTCATGTTAAAAGTAACGTAGTATAAAATATCTTATAACATACGATATCATTATTGAATGCGAAGTAAATAGATACATTCGTGAGTATGTGTTTATGAATTCAATTACCATAATAGATCTTGATAGTTCAATCTTCTTTGGAAATTTTTCTGTTTTTCACCAATATAATCGGTAAGTCCTCATGTGCAATAAAAATGTAAATAGGAATAACTTGAGACGTTTACTGTAATAATTCGCTACATGGCTTATAGCCATTAAGTTTTAATGTTCTGTAATTGATTGCAGTGTTTGTTTTCAATATCAAACTCAAATATCAAATGCACATTAGGATTTCCATAATAATGGTGTAACCGTGGTGAATGGTTTATGTCCTGCTGAATGACACGTAACGAACTCAATCTAGTTCTGAATTTATTTATATATCTATCGTTACAGTACTTTTAGGTTTTGCTTAACCTTGAAATTTAGCTTAGATTGGCCATTTATATGATTTGTGTGTCTGTGCACTCCTTCATTTACTTACAAAACTGAACAGCATATCACAACGAGGGATAAATGTTAATCGTATTTTTTTTTTCGGGTGTACTTCTGTTCGTTAGCGGTTTATATGGTAAATGTTGTTTTATTTTTGTATTGTCAAATTTAAATGTTGCGGAATAATGTGTCATCGTTCAAAACCCTTGTTTGTAACCCGGGTTTGTTTTCTATCAACCGATTTAGGTAGCACTCCACAGTTAGGTGTGTAGTTTCGCATTTTGGCCCCTGTGGATTTTTCAAATATGAGAGCTAGTGTGCAATAAAATTCATTTTTGGATAGCTGAGTATTAAAATAGCCTTTGTATTGGGTTTATATGAACATCAAGATTATGTAATGTATGTAATATAGGCTGTTTTCTGTATGACAGTCCGTATTTGCATGTCCCTACCATACATTGGTCCGGCAATTATTGTAATGTTTTTTTCCAACTTTTTATCGCACGAACTTTGTGATTGGATTTTACGAAAAAATTAGGCGAAAGACACCCATTTTTTATTTGATCATTAGGAAGATTTATGAAAACAGTTTCTAAAAAGGTATCACTGAAAGGCATTGAAATTCTAGTTTGATCCAAATGTTGGGGGATATGTGACATGTCCACCCCCTTTTTGCAATATTTTATGGTAAATAAATGCAGAATGTTGCCATGGATACACATAAAAGGAATTAATTTTCACTCTTTTAACTTTTGAAAATCAAATCTATGGAATATACTGATTACATACATATGCACATGTACAACACAAACAGTTAGGTTAATGTATTAGAAATCCAGGAATAGAAGATGATAAAACATTTGTGTGCTCATTTTTAATTTTATTTTCTAACTGTGGAGTGCTACCTTATGACTTTCATATTTTGTAGTACCCGTGTTGATTCTGAAATACAACAACATGTGTTCATTATGGCAATTACACAGCTGCTACATTTGTATGTGATTGTCGTTTGTTTTTGTTCAATTCAGTGTTTCTGTTGTTTTGTTGTTTCCTCTTATATTTGATGTGTTTACTCGGTTTAGATTTGTGACCCGGATTTGTTTTCTCTCAGTCGATTGTTTTTGAACAGCGGTATACTAATGTTGCCTTTATTGGTCAATCGTCAACTTTCAATTCTAGCGGTAAGTTTATCTTAGTATATTACGTTGGTTTTCGGCTTGCATGACGCGTGTTTCTCAAGTGCAGTGTTTTGTTTGCTTTTGCTTGTCTTTTCGTATAGTCTCTTTTGTTTATGTTTTAATCTGTCTTTTATACCATTACGGGTAATGATTAATCTTAGATATCTTTTCTTCTTTTTAGTATCACAGTTCTGTTCAAATTTCTCTACTACCATTTTCCGACCTAATAGGCAAGACTTAAATGTACGTAGATTAAAATCACTTGAAGCAGGCATACATAGACATTTTAACGAGTTATGTAGTCACCATCGTTACAATAACTTGTTTTTCATATCGTCAATAAACGCATGCATTCCAATTGATGCACTTTAGCAACTGTGACAACTGTCAGCAATACGGTTTGAACATTGATGATAAAGAATAATCCAGAAAAGAGCTTCGGATGCACTAAATTTATAAAAATTTGAAATAACAAACAATACTGAACTCCGAGGAAAAATCAAAAACTCAAACAGATCAAAAGAATGGAAAGCAACAGTCATCTCCCTGGTAAAGTGTTATTTTCAATTGACATTAACTATTATTGAATATATTTCAAATCAAACAACAGTTACTCTATTCATGCCAGGAGATTTTTATTCTATACGGAAACCTCTGGTTCATCTTATTCCGATACGTTAACACCATTTTTGTCTGTGCCTATGTGTTCCAACTGGCATCTGTATATATGGTATAGTTTACGATATGTATAATGAATATCGTTTAATCATTCTTTTGGAAACAGCAGAAAGGTAACGAACATCTTGCATATCCATCACCAAAATATTTGCATTTTTAACATTGTTACTTGAAACAGATAAGAGTTTTTTTGGCAACTAAGACATTTTAAGTACAGTATAGCAGTTGTTAGTGATATTTGGGCATAGGTGTCGACCTTCTTTAATTAAGCTGATGGTTAAGAAAGTAGGGAAATGTGTAATCATCGTTTGAGTATCTACGTCAAACAATGAGTATCTAATTTATTTTGGGTCCTGGTATACTATTAGAATAATTTTGTTTTTAAAATGTTATATACGATATTAAACAACTTTCTTTGCAGTTCCAAATGTTCAACTGCTTTTGTCAGCCTTGAAAAACGTTCTCTTTACATTTGCAGTAAGACATTAAAAAGTCGGTAATGGCTTTAAGATATCTTTTCTGTTACGTGAAGGAAATGGACGTTTGTTTTTGTTTCAAAATTGTAAAAATATTTTCATAAAGGTATCTTAGAACAGCATGTCTGCAGAGATCTTTCCATCCTTTAAGATTAAATAGGTAATTCAGAATTATAAAAAAGGGAAGAACGTTTCTTTACTTTATAATCCTCAATAAACATATTTGGTCTATTCGTTATACAATACTGTTGGTTTCCGGAGTTTAAATTTAAGTTGGTCCCGGTTTATGCCTTTTAGTTTTTTGAAGAGAGGGTAAAGATACCAAGGTACCTGACAACCATGTGTAGACAATAGTCGGTTTATGTATCAATTAATTATGTCTCAAAATCTAGATCTTGTATTTAAGGTATTCTAATCGGTTTTTAAAATGAAGATGGAAGACAATTATGATAAGTGAGTTGATTGCATTTGTTGGCTTTTTTTTTCGAAAGTACATGAACATGTAAACATGTATATCATACAGAATTGCAATGAACAAAAAGGAAAACAAATAATCACGGACTCATTTGACTCTTTATTAATCAATATATAATTCAATGCTTACAAATACTTGTTATTCACGAGTTATTGCAGTGACTATATCAAAGCGTTGTCTACCATTCCGTTGGTATTTTAAATCTTTAAACTTATACGAGACAAATTTTAAAAAGCCAAGGAACGCGAAAGTCCCAGAATACAAACAAACATATCTTAAGGAGTACCATTACAAATTTTGGATATTTTGAAAAGACTCAAATTGACAAGAAAACTTTAAAGAACGATTTTTTATTCAATGCATCTTGCATGATATATGTGATCCTGACAGGCATCTGGAGATTTCCGAAAACATCAGATCACTCCAAGTCTATGGTGAGGTTCGCGTTGATCAGACGTCAGCTTCAATTTATAGTTGTTTGCGTACTTTTTTGTCCTTAGGTTTTGTGCCATACCAGTTAATCTGAGATCAGACCATAAAGAAACAATAATGTATGAAGACATTTTTATATTGTCATGATCGACTACATCTGACAAAGCTTTGTCTTGTGTTATTATGAGTTGATGAGTTGAAAACTCGAACGTCCCCTCCCCCCCCCCCCCCCAAAAAAAAAGGGTGTTTGCATATCCTCTCCCTTCATAATTAAAACTTACATATAGTCAAGAATAAGTTTATTTGATGTTCGATTTAAAATAAAACATTGACAAATATTTCGTTTTCCGGATACAAATGTTAAATGCATAAGGTAGTGGAAAAGAAAAAAGAGGGGATATAATAAAGTGTGAAGGAACGTGAGTGGTAAAAATTCTATCGTCAATAAAATAAAAACCAATTATATATCAAAGCTTTGTAATAACTGGTATCATTGTCTACTTTTTCAAGGTTAGAAGGGTAATTATTCCCGCTACATGTTACACACTCAAAAAAGTTTCGACTTAAAAGGTGTGGCCGGTTACAATTACATATTTTTCATTGTATGTGCTCATTGTTGGTATAACAATAGTAGACTAAACTATTGAATAATTTCAAAAAGTTAAAAAGTATACTTCTAAACATTAATAGAACTACGGTTCGATATTTTGAATATTTGTCTATCAAATTTCATGCAGTTTAAATTTAATCAATATCATTATATAAACCAAGTTTTTTTTCTTTAATGTTATATCTCTCTTTGCCACACCCATGTCTCGATTTATTCTAAAAAGGTAGCTAATTAAAACAATAATTGCACAAAACACATGCTGACGTGGTACGAGCAATGATTGTCGTGACTGTCCTTTTATTTGCTTAGAGGATGACAATGATATTAGTTACAGATTAGTAGTGATACAGATCTATAGCAACAAAATAATTAAGGTTTTAAAACAGTGCTGATTTATATATTATTCGTGAAAGGCAGTTTGAATAAAGAAAGTAAATTCATTTAAAGTAAGAAAGTAAATAAAGTTTAAAATAAAAAGTATATATAATTTTATGTATTTCATACTCTGCTTGAATGGCGATGATTTAATGATGATAATGTCGTGTTTTAACCAAGAATATTCTTTCCTTCATTAGCCAGTAGAACATAAAAGTAATTGATTTTTTTCAATTCATGTTCGGTTTATATATTTTTCTTTTAATAAAATCTTGTATTTTATAGTTTTTAGGGACAAATTACTTAACAACACTGACTCGTTACTAGACAGACAAATATAGAGGTCAAAAGTGTTTCACATTTGGAAATCAGGACCATGTTGAACATGTTGTGTGACTTTAACATTAACTACTATGAGAGTCCACTTCAAAAAGATCAGGTGAACAAAGGTATCCCAAGAAAGAAAACCATACCAATCAAAAGCGGCTGTTTATTCCATCGAAGTAAATCCATTAAATCATATTAATATTACTGGTGTTGCAATATTTGTTTGTTAGCCTATTTGTTAAATTCATTGCACCTTCTTACAAACTGAAAAAAAATCTTCAATGAATTCAAATTATACAAAAGAAGGAGGTGTGGTTGTTTATATTGGTTTTTCTCGTTTGCATTGTTTCACATGTTGTACAAAATGTCACTTTACGTCTTTTGAAGCATGCTATGCTGTATTTTGCCCCTGTTATAAAGGTAATCTTTAATAGATCAAATCTAGTTTATGTGGTCTGTGGTTGATAGTTGTTTCAGTGTTAAACATACCACTCTTTCTTGTTTTCATTATGGCAACGCTTACAAACTATTCATGAAGACAAATGAACTGATCTTTTTCAATGACTACACACAGAGCGTAAATCAATATCAACAGTATTCTAACTTTGGACAGAATGTTTCGAGAATGAAAATGTTTATGAGCGTTCAACCTTCACCATAACATTAGACAGTGGGTAACAGTACAGCATGGCAACACACGAAAACTCAGTAGAAAGTGTTTTACCCATCATAACGTTACCAAATACAAAAACATTGACAAACGGAAAAAAATACACTCATCGTAGAGTACTCATTATCATTAGAAAGCAATTGTTGTTGCTTCAGAACTACGAATTGTGTCATATAGGCCATAGTATATTGGTTTGGTATTGTGTTCCTTTGATTGATTACAATAACCTCTATTTTCATTAACACATTTAAATTCTGTTATTTCTGGAAACATTTACAATATACTGAAAATCCTTTACAGCTATTTCAATGTAAAAGTAATCAAAAGGCATCAAGTAGTACTCAAACGTAAATCTATTTCAAAAAGACTTAAACATGTTAAAGTTCTGTATCCTTTAACATGTAGAACATGCACACTACAGTGTTTAATCTTTGACATATGTAAATAATGTAAAAACAGATGTTAACCTACTATCATATATTATCAGTGTAGAGGGTGTGAAGCTAAGCTTCGGGTTTATAGTTTGGATTACAATGAGTGTGCTTAATAAGATGTTCCTATAAATAAGTGTAATATAATACTCTAATAGAATTCAAATTTTTTTTTAAGTGTGCTTATGTAAGATAAAAGTAGGACTATACAAACGCTTTGATGGAAAACTAAAATCCACTATTTGGAATTTGATGCTTGATAATAATGATTATTAGGCTATAATATATCAGGTTACATCTATTAAATAATTGAATGTTTTGTCCCGAATCTCTGTTTTCAATGACTATTTCACACCTGCATGCTGTTTCGTTCAACTATTTAGATAACATTAAGGTTACAATGAGGAGAGTGTTTTGTATCTATATTTCAACAGATAATTTCGTATATTTTACACTTAATCTGTAATTTCAGTTTCCACATTTGATACTTTATACGATTTAAAGTGCACATTACTTAAGATAACTTATTATTTGTTAGTGCGTCATCTTTATTTATTTCCGTTTCATATATTTAGTTTTTAATTTCCCGTATTATAAAAATTTTTGTTATTTTTGTTATTTTGAATTTATGTTCTATCTGGCCTT